>VZRE01004476.1:33335-205259 GCA_013396775.1 Cephalopterus ornatus | reverse complement strand
GGTGGTTTTGTTGTTTTAAGTGGCTCGTGGCTGTGGATGCAGCCCCGGGAAGTTTTGCAAGTGAAAGGCTTCCTCCGCTTTTTCTTCCCAGAGACGGGACTGAACACGTGAACTTGCCATTCCAGGGCCGGTGGTGGCCGTCGGGTCTTTCTTGTAGCATTTCTCGTTCAGAGAACGGTTAAAAGTAGAGATGTGCTGCTTACTGAGGTGCTTTTATTCTGTGGGATGCCAACGTGTTGGAGTAAAGTAGGGTAGTTAAGGGAGCCGCTTTAAAACATTGCATATACAAGGCTTTTACAAATGTAAACACTGATGTAAAAGTAGAGATTTAATCAAATCAGAACAACTCAAGGACATCCTGCGTATGTGTCACTTGTGATGCTGTTGCATTTTTCCTTTGGAAGTCTGCATGCCTGACAAGTTTAATGGAACAAAGAGGGAAAGATTGGAAAACACTGAGACTATTTTATTGCTTCGGTACAGGATGGCTAGCCCAGGTCATTAACTACAGCTCCCAGTTAACTGCTAACAGCTGTGTCATAGTTGTCTAGTTTTGAAATGCCTACAGAGCTTACCCCAAAACCTTTGACAAACTTGAGGTTTCTCGTAAAGATCAGATTTCCAAACTGCACTGTGCCAGGAATTGACTTGGAAGGAGAAATTGACTGAAGATAGAATGTTTGTTAAATAAAGTTCCAGATGATCCTAATATGTCCATTTTTCACCTATAGAGGAGAAAAAAAGGCATTAAATCTCTGTTTGTCTGAGGCAGAGAATTCCTTACAATGCTGGACTGGGCAGTTAGCTTAGCCCTCAACTGAAGGAGGCAAGGCATTGGAGAGCAGCTTAATACCACTCAGAGCTGCCACCCTTTATCTGTGGCTAGTGAGTTGAAAAAAAGGAATAAAAGTTCTTCTGGTTACATAGGTGGCTGATGAAACTCTAAAATAAGGTAACTGCCCAGTCTGTAAGTGTAGTGTAAGCAAATCCTTTACCTGGGTACATCAAGACAAACTTCTAGATGTGGGAATACGTCTATTTTCTTTCCTGTCCTTTCCAGAAACTTACTAGTGCCGTTTAAGAACAGCTTAAATTCCTTTTCCCAGCTGCTCTATTTGGAAGAGCACTCTGTGTCTTGTGTATCAGGCAGTTAGAAAACTTTTAATTTCTGATCCATTAAATTAGCGTTGCGTGCAGTGCATTGTCATAACTTGTGCTAATAACATTTTTTAGCTTGGGCTGGAATTGTTGCGGGAAATGACATAGGAAATGGAGTATGTACTTTACAGAGCAATTGGATAAACTTGACCATCCTTAGTCAAACAAAGTTTTGTCAGGAGGCACAGCAATTTTTTGACATAAATCTGTTCAACTGTACTGCTTCAGACCAAAGATTCACCTGATACTGACTATGATATTCACCTCTTCAGCAGTGGTACTTCCCCCAGCACTGCTCTAGCCTCTCTAATTTCAGCTCAGAGGCTTCCTGAGCCAAGTGGAATTTCTCATTTTGATTTCCTTGAACATACTGAGCTCTCCTTGTACTCATAAACATCAGCATCCTTAGATGATGATTTCCATACCTCATAGCTCTGTTCATTCCTCCTGTGTTGCTTCCACGTGTTGAGTTCTCAGCTTACAAAAAAGGTTACTGGTCCCTAAACGCATGATTTCACATGTTGTGGTGCTAAATTCCATTTTGTGACATTCCAGCTCACAAACCCCACGAACTTCTGGATAACTACCCAGTCCTCTTTGTACTGGTGGTAGTTCCAGTCTGGTGTCATCCACAGAAATTTAGTAAGTGTATTGTTACTCCTTGGCTACTAATTTGTTGAAGGGTGTTGGGAGGAATATTCCAAGTAACCCCTCTCCCTTGTGATAATTTCCACTATTAACACAGCCTAGTATTTCAGTTTTCCACTCTGGCCACTTGATATCGCTGACTTCTGGTACAGCAGTAATGAAAATATTAGGTAAAACATTGGGTGAACTCTCTGTGACATAAAAAAAACTTAACTAATCCTGTGTCCGTTTGCTTCCATGTCTGTATTGCTTCCTTCTATACTGTGGACAAACTTGAAACATCATACAGTGAAAGAAATGTTTATAACCTGGTCAGGGTTAATATCAAAGCTAGGTAAGCTTTTCTCCCCTTTCCACATAACTGGAATTTGAAAATTTCCAGAACTCTACTTCTGTTGGATAGAAACTTTCCAAACGAATGTGCTGTGATTTAGAATGTTTTTTTGCTGTTCTGTAGTTAGGCAGATGTCCTGGAGTCTAAGGAGTACTATTTTCCCTTTGGTGGTTTACTCGAGATGCTCGCCTGAAATCACATTCCCTCTTAGCCTTGTTTTGCTCAGCTAAGCAAGCTGGGTTCTTTGTCCAATCCTTTAAAAAGGGCTCTCTGTCTCTTTGATTATCCTGTAGTTTTCTCTGCACCTCTTGCAATATGAAGTCATCTTTGTTGCATTTGAGTGAACGGAGCCATATGCTGGAGTGAGCTTTTGTGAGGCTCTCACACAACAAAAGTGCTTTTTTGGCTCTAAAAATTTCTCAGTTTTCTGCATTTTAGGTTGTTTGTGTATTTAGGGAAGACGCCCACACTTGACAGCACATGTGAATGCTGTCAATTGACTGATACATGCAGATCTTTCTTTTCCTTTTCTGCTTTAATTTCTAAGACTGTAAGTTATATTAGGAAGCTACATTTCAGTTCTTCCCATTTTTGCACATCCATGTCTTCATGAATGATTTTGTCTGTTCCAGTTATTCAGGTTTTCTTGATAGTAGCAAACCCTATTAGTGGAGTGTATATGTATGTTTATGTATAAACTGATTTTTCTGGATCTCCATTTGGTAGTTTTGGTAAAACCTACCTGTCTAAAAGTATCAGGGATTTTGCATTTTCCGACTTGGAATGCTCAATGCGTCTTGCACCGTTCTTTTCTTCCGTCTCTTTTGTTTGTTTGTTGATGTTTTTGAGAAGTGTTCTGTTTGTTGGGCAGCTGCTTTATGGGAGAGTCGCAGAAAGGTTGTTGCTGAGCATATGTGGCATTGAATGGAAACTTGACAGCACTGGCTCTGGTTTGTTTCTGGTAGTTGGGTTGCTGATGTGAAGTGCTGTGGTTGGCAGACTCTCTTTGGGGAAGGAGATGGGGATGTGTAGGGCAAATAGTGACTGATGGTAAACCAGTGAACATACGCATTATAGTTCAGGTTTTTGTTTCTATTTGCTGACCTTTTTCTGGTCATCCAAAAGACTTGGGGAAGTTGGAAAGCTTTGAAAGTGTAGAATGCTTTTTTTTTAGCTTTTTATAGCTTTCAAAGGTTGATATGACTGTTGATGTGAAAGGCTCTGTTCTTCCAGTGTTAGATACCTAACTGGCTTGTATTTAAGCATGTTAAAAAAAGTATACTGCTGCTATAGTATTGCACATCTCAAAGGTGATACTGCATTCAAATTGTAACCTAGAATCAGGAACAGAAGAGTAGAAATCAACACTTAAATATCTGAAGTCAGTTTTTAGTTCAACATGGCCTCTTCTTTGGATAACTGTGGATGTACAAGAAAAAAAACATGTGAAATGGGCATGTTCATAGTAATAGTAACTGTTTGGCAGCTTGTACTCTCTGAAGGAAATATGTGTGGTATGTATTTCAAGTGTTTGGAAATAGTAAAAGAGCAAAGCACATTAAACTGAAGTCTGCCTTTTTAACTTTGATTCTTCTGTGCCAAGCCTGTACATTCAGGTGCAATGTCACTGAAAACCACACTGAAGCTCAGATTCACCCAGTGTGGGCTCTAGATGATACCTGCTTAATGATTATTTAATCACAGAAGCCCAAAGGGAAGAGACCATCTGGATTATTGAGTTTTCAGTCCTTTTGATTATCTGAGAAGATTGTTTATAATCTCATTAATAAGTTTAATCAACAAGTTTCTTCTGCCCTGCAGAAATTCGTGTGTTCCCCGCTGCTAGCGGGAGTTTGAAAACTGTTTCTTTTTAGTGGCTGTTTAGGTGGGCGGAAGCACTGTTTACTGTATATATTCCATGACCTCCTGTAAAGACAAATTATTTTTTCTTAGTCTTGCTCTGTTTTCCATGGTGGTTGCTGCTGTAGAAGTAAAAGATATTGAAGCACTTAACTACTGTAAGGAGTAGTGGTGACCTTTATAACGAGATCTTCAATATAGATCATGTCCTTTGGGGTTCTTGAACCCGTGCTTAGATAAAAGGTCTCAATTAATTGGTAAGTAAGTATATGAAATGACATGAAACCCACCTGTGAGGAGCTGGCCTATGAAGCACTTTAGCACTGCTGTGCATGGCCAGTTTGAGTTGTGGGAAGCTCCTGAAGTGGAATTAAAACTAGGTAACTGGAACCGTGTGAGAACTTCACCAAAAGTAATAAGTTTACGCATAGTCTCTGGCAAAATGGAAGGGCTTTGTGTGCTGTAGAGTGTCATGGGGAAGGTTTTAGGGAAGGAAACCTGGACTGCTTCCACAGCAATCAGTAAAACATCTAGTTTGGATAAATCTTGAGAGCACCATGTACAGCAACCTGAATTCTAGTAACCAGTGACAACCTACATCAGGAGTTGCCCCTGAGGGGACTAGACTTCACTGAGGTGACTTATACGGGTGGAAAAACAGGTATGAAATTGGGAAGTGGAAGAAAGATGCTGGAACTGGCTGTTGCCTTGAAAGGCGAGGGTCGGGAAGCTGTCCCATCCCGGAGTTCTGCAGGAGCGATCCATGGTCTTGAGCGGCCTCTACTGGTTCACTGGCAGGAGATTAGGCAGCAGGAGAAACGCTGCCAGGTTGGGGGTGAAAATGTGTTAGTTCTTCTTCATTTTCTTGGGATAAAGTGTTCCGTTTGGGCTTTGGGAAACAGAACTATTTACAGTAAAAGTAAATATTACAGCTTTTACGAGTTTCTCTGTGTCTCTCATCCTTAATTCTCTGGCTCTGGGCTTGGTCAGGCAGCCTGTTTAATAAATTTTGTTCTCCTGGATTGTGAACAGAATTGAGCTGGGAATATTGGATCTGCTGGTTAGATACAGTAGCCATGTTTCATTCTATTTGGGGTAACAATTAAGTGTCCTTTTTTGATGACAGCTAAAATGAGAGGTCACTCATTAATGACTGAAGTAAATGCTGATAGATTTGTGCTCAGGCAGGGATTGCTAACAATTGCAGACGGCCAAAGTACTTTGTAGTTTCAGCTGTAGAAAGCGGGGAAAAGGGTGCTTTCATGCTGCCTGAATTTCAGAGTGCCCTCTGGAAAAGCAAGCTTGGAACTGTGTGTAAGGGAAGCCATGTGTGGTTTGATTCAGCTAGGTATATGAATGAAGAGGAATATTGTGTGCATTCCTTGGGGGAGGGAGAAGCATGTAAGGGGAGGTGCTGGGTTTTTGTTTGCTTTTACAGCAAGGCTGCGCCAAAAAGTACTTAGCTTGTTTTGTCAATCCGTGGTTTTTTTTATTCCAAGATACACAGATGTTGTAAAACTGAATTTTGACTCCCTGAGGAGGCCAGCAAGGATAACATACACTTGGGGGAATGGTTTGCACTAATGTGAGATGCTTTTTGGGTGCTGAATGTTCCGGAAAATCAGAGTTCTCTGGGAAACAGAGGAACATTGTTTTGTTCTGATTGGGGTTATACGGCTTCCTTGTGTTGTAGCTCAGAATCAAGGACATGAACTGGTACTCCAAAGCTGCCAGCATCCACATTTTATTTAGTATACATTCTAGATTTTTGAATATTAGTGTGTCAGAAGAACTTCATTCGTTCAGCCTCTTTCCCGAAGCAGTGTCCACTTCTGCATTCATTGAATCTGTGCAGTGAACGTACACACATGTTTTGGGAAGGTGCATGTGGCAGTGTGAGGGTTTCTGAAAGTATTTCTGAAAGTCTATCTAAAATGTAAAGATTAAAAATAAATACAGTTTTACTGAGTAGGTATTGCTAGAGTCTTAATAATAGTTTTCAAAATCTTGTGTTACATTCCAGACTGTTTTTACAGGTGTGAAATATGTCTATCCCATTGGATGAGGAAATAAATAATTTATTCCACATTTTTAATTTTATTTTTGTTATCCGTTAGTTACTAGAAAAGAGAGAATCTCAAATATTTGGGACAGCAGAATCTTGATATTAATACTACATGTTTTGTTGGAAAAGGTTGCTTCTTCAATCTATCCGTAGTAAACTCTAGCAACTGGCCCTAGTTAAAAGGGTTACCAGTCTGCAGGTAAGAATATAGTACAAGATGTTATAGTATTTTATAATGGAGGAAAGAAAAAGTACCTTTTTCCAGGCAGGTCTAGCAATACTAAACAATCTTAGCAAGTGTTTCAGTGAGAAGAGAAATGCTGTGAAGTACACGGGTGCAGGTTTTTCTCATGTGTTCTGTACCCTGCATTTTCCCATCATTCCATTTGCTGCAGATGGATTATACTAAAATGAGTTTTTACCTCACTACTGATCAAAGTTTGCCATCATCTCAAATATTTACATTTCACTGATACAGATTAAGTGTACTGCCTCAGTATTGTGGTGCTTTATCCCTGCAAAGACCAGCTTGAATAATGTGTTGTCACATTTATTTAATATCGCGTCTGAGTCTACCCAGTATGACTGTACACTCTAATTTGCTGCTAAATCTAATTTGTTTTGTCTTTGCCTCCTAGATGCGCTTTTTAAAATTTTTTCTTTGTGACCTTGTATTGGATAATGGTAAAAGATAGGGCATTTTATTTATAGTTTAATTGTCTTTTCCTGCAGCATTATTAGACAGTTTTACAAGGTCTGCTCTGAGATATTGTCCTTAGAAGCAGATTTTTTAATTTAAAAGCAGATTTGTAATTAAAGATGTTAAAATCCAAGAAGAATCTGGTTAAGTGCCCAACCCTTTTCTTTTTGATTGTCTGCCACGCAGTACTTGGCAAGAATGTCAGCGACTTGTCTAGACAGGTACAGAAAGATTGTTACCAATATATAGTAGGTATGTGCCTGTCTGCCTGAAGTTTTCTGTTTAAACCCGTTTTCCTTATTACTTATCTGTGCCTTTAAGGGTTTTATCTTTAGTTTAATAAAATGTACAACCAAAACTCTTAAAAAGTGAGATTTGGATGTACTGCTGAAACGAAGAATTTGAGTAATATTGGGTTTTATTTACAGTTCTTTGTCAAGTGAGGACTTTTATTACATTTTTATTTACTTCCTAGAGACCAAATATCCTCATCTAAGAGCAGACTACTAAGCAGTTTGAAAATACACATTGATTCTGCAACATGATTTTTTCCAGGAGCTCACGTAGACTCTGATTGTAAAATACGACAAAGTAGGAAAGCTGCTGTTAATTTTTTGGTTTAGTTCATCTGTAAAAATGTAGTTACTGCCTTTTGCAAGGTGCATATTTGTTTCAAAATGTTATAGTTTCACAGTCATCTTCAAAGTAGTAAAATGCTTGAACAGCAACTTCCACTTTCATGTTTGTTTTGTTCCTTGCTTTTTGCTCTGTGCCCCTTTTCTAGGCAGAAGAAAGACTTGTTTTCATTAACTTAGGATATTTATTAATGTAAAGGAGAGCAATGAAAAGATAGAGGTACTGTTTGTTTTGCTTATCGAGCAGCATAAATCAGAGAACAAAAAATGTAAAATAATTTTTTTTTACGGGTGTCTTTTTTAGCCAGTTTTTAGGTGTTTTAAATGTGTGCTCTGCAGGTTAACCTCTTAGTGCTTGAGTTCAATGCCTGCTTTGAATCAATGAACTGGGGCTTATTCTAACACCTGTTAGTTTCAGCAAACAGTTTAAACACATCTGCAGACAGAACTGTGCTAATGAGCGTGATTCGTTATATGTAATTTTCACTGGCTGGTAAAGCAGTTAGTAATATTTTCTTTCCTTTTTTTCTGAAGATCGAGACTTAAAACATTAGCTGTTTGCATGGTGAAATAAGACTGACAAAATCTAGGTGTAGACAGCTGTTCTACAGAGGACATGGTGGTTCAAAACCATGTTGAATTGCCTGGACTAATTTGAATTAATAAAACTTAGCTGTAAAATGGTAAAAGCCATTTTCCTTAGATGACACTTGTCAAACACTTGATACTGATTGTTACCATCTCAGAATATCAGCCCTATTTTTTATTTTTTTTTTAATTTAAAATGAAGAATTTGTGAACATGCAGTTTTTTTAATGTAAAGTTGTTGCTTGCTTTCCACTTAAGACAATTATGTTGTCAAGTGACTTGAGCAGATGTTTTTATTTCCTTCCTTGCATATCATAGATTAATGCTGTTCTTTAAATGCTACTTTTGTGCTTCACTTTTTTTAGCACAGAAATACTGGAATGCCTGTTTCAGCTAGTGATAAGATTTATTCCTTCAGCACTGTGCATGTTGTTACTTCCAGTTTTCAGTTTTAAATCTTTGCTTTTGCTCTTCCACTTAGCTGTGTAGTGACTTGAAGTCGGAGCTCATTTATATAAAAAAAACCCCAACACACCAATTATGTATTTTTACTTGTCTCATGTGAAATCATATGAAATTCTTTTAATGAACAGATTGCAGGTGTCCAGTTGGGCTTTGATATAATCATTTAATATGTATTTAGTCCTTTCAGTTTAAATGTTAAATCTTCACTGGAGTGAGGTGTTAGTATCAGTATAAGAGATGCTTTTTGATGCCACTGGCTGTTTTTTCTCCCATTACTCCTAATATTTTTGAGAAGGTGGACAGCTAAATCTCTGGATAAAGAGTCTTTCTTGAGAGTTGCATTTCCATGCCTTTGGAGAATATTGACTTGTCTAAGGAAATACTGAAACAACTGAATGATGGAAGGGAAATTGAAACTACTGAGGTCTATGACGGTGTCCTTTGACAAAGACATGAAAAAGCATTCACTTTTATGACTTTCAGTATGTTTCCATGTGTGGTGTGTGATTGCTGGGCATTCAGTATGTGATTGTTGGGCATGAAATCCAGGTTTTGCGTGTGCATTTTTATTGCAGTTGGAGGATTAAAAAAAAAATGCAGGTAGAAACATAAATTACAATTAGCATAACTAACCTGAAACATCCAGTGTCAAGGTTAAACACAAGATATTAAAATATATGATTAAGGCATTCAAACATAATACCCAGTGTTTGCTGTGCAGGAGCTGCCGTATTGATGCAGGGTAGTCCTTGCTTAGAGATTTACAAGTAATATGGATTTTTAAAGTCTGGTAGTTTCCCTCTTCTTTAGTGAGCAGTTTGAATTGCCATGGCAATATTGCTGGTTTTGCCAGGTGATCCAGAGAATTTAAGGAGAAATGTCTTCAAATTTTGTGTGAGATTTTAATAACCCTTCTACTTGGTGCATTTCTGCACTGCAAGGAAACATCCACTCCTGTATACCGACTACAGTAAGGCATAATTTAGATTGGAAAGGAGCCTTGAGATCAAGTCCAGCTGTTAACTCGGCACTGCTAAGTCCACCATTAAACCATGTCCCTAAGTGCCAATTAAATTAAATGTCTCCAGGGATGGTGACTCATCACTTCCCTGGGCAGCCTGTTCCAATGCTTGACAACCTTTTGGTGAATGAGTTTTTTTCTAATACCAAACTAAATCTCCCCTGGTGCAGCTTGTCCTGTCTCTTGTTTCTGGGAGGAGACACCAACTCCCACCTGGCTACATCCTCCTTTCAAGTAGTTGTAGAGAGTGATAAAGCCTCCCTTGAGCCTCCTTTTCTCCAGGCTGAACACCCCCAGCTCCCTCCACTGTTCCTCACAAGATTTGTCCAGATGCTTCACCACCTTCACTGCGCTTCTTTGAACATGGAAGGTGGCATCTTGGCTGTGACTGTAATTTTGGAAATGTAGATAAGCAGTGAATTGAAAGCTTTTCAATGTGGATTTTTGGATGTGTCTAGATGTGTTCAGAAATTAGAAAAGAGATGAAGCATTTTGAAGTGTCAGCAGCGTGGACTTGAAAAGGCCAGAGGCAGTGTTTATGTTGGATGCTATGGACTGTTTCAAATACAAGGCTCAAGAAGGACATGATGGAGCTTTTTAAGTGTCAGCCGTCTCGGGGGAGAATAAATTCTTGAGTGTGTGGGGAGCAGGATGTAAAATGTAGTGATATGGGAGGGCTGGCAAACACTGGTTTAAACTAGTTGCAAATAAACTGTTAAATGGTATTGATAAATAAGATGGGCTAAAGGCAGAAATCAAGGAGGAAAATTGAAGTTTTTGTGTATGGATGGTGTGACCTTTCCCTCACCGGAAAAGTAGCAGTCGGAGAGAGGGGAGCTACAGGAGACCAGTTTTTTTGCAACTCGGCTTCCTTGGCAGGTCCAATAGAGGAAATACAGTTAGCAATTTGAGGGGTGACTGATTAGTGCTGTTCTTGTGTCGCTCTGGTGGGCAGACAGCAGAAGCTCAAGTAAACTGTGGTTTGTGGAAATCAGATGAAGTGTTGCCTGAAATCTTAAAAAGAAGTAGATTAAAACTGTATTTGTAAGTAACGTGGGTAGAAAGGCCAAAAAAAAAATTTCTGAATTATTGATGACCAGAACAGAGTTTTGTTTATGTAGGGAAATGAAAAGACTTGTAAATTTATGTTTAGACTGTCATACAGCTATTTCCTGAGTGGTTTCTATAGTTTAGGATGACGTACGTTGTAAATAGGCCTATTACGTTTTTTTGGTGGCGAGTGGGAGTATAGAAAAAACCATAATTTTAAAATATAATGGGCTGCTAGTGAATAATATATCTATTTCCTTTAGAAAGAAAATGTTAGATTTTCTGACGAATTTTTAAGATATCTATGAATAGAACCACAATGAGAAATTCTATTAATGTGATGAATAAACTGTGATAATTCCAAATGAGCTAATGCAGATGGAGTCAGTTTAAAAGTAGCATTTGGCATCAACAGTTTTGTTTTTCCCAGAGTGTTAATGATAGATTAACTTTTTTTCTGTCATCTTATTTTTCAGTAATTCCATTAATGATAACGAACATGGGTTTTACCTGTTATTGGGTCCCTGAATGAGAGAAATGTGCTGAAAGTGTTGTTCTTGCTGAATTTCAACATCTGTAAAACATGTAGGTGAAAACAGAAAATAAATAGAGCATGATTATATTTTTGATTGATTTAATAAAGTTCTTAAGTATTCTGTCACAGGGTTTCCTGGTTCTGCAAGAGCACAGAATGTGAGAGACTGTTGACCTCTACAAATGTATTAAAAATTCTACTGTGTTACTCATTTTATATTCAGTTGGGCTCAGCAGCTCTTCCATGCCAGTTAACTTGACATTCCATTTAGTGTGGCTACTGAAGTTTGTAGTGAAAATGTTAAATTGCAGTGTAAGATTTCCCTACCAGGGAGGTGAGCAGAAATACGAAAGAGGTATGAATTCAGAGTGCAATGATCTGAGAGGAATGCCCATATGGAGAATTGGAGTGGAGGAGCAGGGTTAGGAGAGCCCCAGTGTTCCACTGGTTTGAAGGGAGTGTGCCTCTTTCTCAGCTGCACTGTGGCTTTCTTCAGGTTGAGCTCTAGTTCAGAAATTTAGGAAGCACCTGAACCTGCCATGTAGGAGTGGATTATTGTAAGAAAACTCAACTTTCTGGAAGCTTTTAATTATTTGTGAGGTAGACAAAACAGTTTCTCTCTAACAATCAGAGAAATTACTTTTTGTGGGGGAGTAGTGTGTTAGAAGTTGGCAGTAGTTGAACTGCTGTCTTCATGAACAAAGTTACTTCTGTTTATGAACTATACCCTGCTTAACCATTTAAGTACTTTTGCTTACTCGTATGTACTAACTTCTGTTATGTTTTGGACTGTTCTGAAGTCCAAATATGTGAAATATTTCAGTGGGTATTTCATGCTCCACCAGTGTTTCCAGAAGTGGAATTGTTTGGTAATCTGGAGTAGAGGTCACAAAGCAATTTAAATTGTTTCAGTTACTAAATACATAGTTCCCACTTACATTTCCTTCCAAAGTGAGCTAAAATGAAATGTCTCTTATTTGATTGTAGTAAAAATGGATTTAAAAAAAAAATTACAAATTTTTTTTTGCCTGCTTCAGATAATTTTAAATAGTAAATTGTAGTTTCCTTTTCTCTTTTCAAGCTGGTTTTAATCTAGACCCATGTAAATTTGTTCTCTCATACCTAGCGGGTCATAAATTTCAAAAAGAAAAAGTGGTTTAAATGCATCCAGGTAGGTTTTCTTCACTTCTGACCTAGTTGTTGACTGAATTAGCTGAATAGCAGAAGGAGATATTTTCTCTGTGCCTGCCCAGAAATTAAAGCATTAAAACAAACTTTTGAAAGAACTTTAGGGGTACATAAATTACTTTATCACTGTATGTTATGGGCAAATTAAATTAACAAGGTTGGTGTTAAAGAGTGGAGTTTCCAATATGATATGAAAGGTTTGTGTGGTGGTGTGTTGTAATAATCATGTATGCATGCATTGTGAAAAGCTCCTGAAATGGTCTTGCATCAAGGTCTTGAAAGCAAGCCTTTACACTTCATCTGTTATTAGGAAAAAACCAAACACAACCCCCTGGCATTTTAAATGCTGTATGTAAAAAAACAAAACAAAAAACCATGGGAATTTTTTTCTTTGTGCTATTCCATCTAAGATAACAATTGCTTTTATAATAGCTTCCATTCTGTAAGAAAGTTGCAGAGCTCTAAGCTTGGAAAATTTTGACAGTCAAGTTATTCCGTGTACCCGATCGGTTTGTGTCTAAATGCACTTATGTTAAAAGACATTTATAATGATGTAGCTAACAGCTTCTCTCCTTCCTCTGCAAAAAGTATTCTCGAAGGTCAAGCAGGTCAAAGACTGTCTAGTGGAAGCTTTTTTGTATCTCATGCTGGATAAATACATCTTCTGAGAAGTGAGCACTTGTCATCTTCATAAAACAACATGATAAATATTCTACTTATTGAGATAAATTGCTTTGAGGAAATATTTCTGTAATAAGTATTTTCCTTGATGCTAGGAAAAAAAAAGTTATATCTCTTTCAAAAGCTTTGGAAAAATGGTGTGGGCAATTCTGCCCTGAGTCCTTCATGGAATTTATGCTGTTGGAGCTGTTAAAAGGTTGGTCAGAGATTGATGGTAAACTTTTAGCTTGTACATGTTTTTCTGTTCATTTCCTTCATTTTGGAAATGTGGACCTTCACCATTTATTGGGGAAAAGACTTTTCATTAACTCCGTTTTCAAGTAGACTGTGATAACTCTTATAGTGCAGTTTTTAATATGATAGATTAACATTTTTTAAAGTGGCTCATCACAAGGAGGGCTACTTTCTTGGCAACAGGTCTAACATTTAGAGGAATGAGTTTGTACTTAATCTGAAATGCCACAGGAGAGGAATGTCCTTCAAAGCTTTCTAGCTCTTAGGTTGATAGTCCCCTCCCCACTCCCTCCACTGTTAAAAACAATATTTCCAGGGCATGAAAATCAGGTTTCTGTTTAGGTATTGCTTCTCTGGAAATAAACTTTAAGAAGACTGTAAGAATAACAGTTTTTAGTGATGTTCTGCTTTGGAGAGCAGTGATTTGAGTGCTTGGAAGAAAGGCAGACCAGCCCACTCAAATAGGCTATTGCTTGGCATGTGCTTAATAATAATGTGGATTTTTTTGGTATAGGCTTCTTATATTGTCTACTAAAGAATCTTAAGTGTCACAGCTGCCTTTTTAAAGTTGACTCATATAAGGATGTCCTGTAAAATACGTTAATTAACTGCTTAGAGTAGCTGCAAACAGATAAACATTTGTCAGCTGAATACTTGCCTTCTCCTCACAATTGGTACTGTAGATACTGTAACTGATGGGAATGTGCTCCTGGTTTCAGGAAAAGTGAGAAACTTGTGACCTGTGTAATCAATACCATTTTTGTGACCGGTGTAATCGATACCATTTGTTTAAACATGCGTGTACACTAACTGAGGTTGTAAGTGAGAGACCTTAGCATTCAACTGCTCAAGGATTTTGAGGACTTATTTCCTATTGGGATTGGGAAATTGTATTCTCTACCTGAATGGGTAGGCCGGTGCTCTGGAGAGGAGACTTGCTGAGTCAAGATGGGTGGGTACAGAGATTGAGAATTTCCTTCCAGGTTCAGAAGACAGAGCGACTAAGAGAGCTGCAGAGATCCTGGGACAGCGCTCAGGTTAGTGATCCAGGCTAAATTATGGAGAGAATGAATTTTTGTTACAATATGCCTGAGGGAGGCTGGTTGAAGAGGAAACCTTGCAAGGCTGTGTGCTACTCATTGTACACACCTCTTCCAGTGTGGCTTAGGTGTGGCTTAACAACTAGTCTGAGGTAATGAGAACCCTATGGTTTCTTTTTCTCTCCTTCCCCAACCCATCTCACTCCTTTTATATGGGTGTGCGCACACAGGCATCTATTTCCTGTGTTCTACAAGCGGTGGAGGAGAACTACATGCAACTGTGTAGAAGACTGCAGCTCTTGCAAGGTTGGGATCTTGACCAGATAACTGGTCTGTAGATCTTCCTATGGCTTGGTTTTACTCAGTGGCTGATAGTTAACTTCTATGTAGCAAGACCAGGATGTAGAAAATTGACACAAGCTAGGATAACTCTGGAAGGAAATACTGATTTATTGGTTTCAAAAGGCATGAAAAAATTGATTGTACTTAAAAAGAAAAGGGCTGTTGGACTGTTACACCTGGAAGAATGCAGCTTAATGACTCTTGATTCTCTGCTCTTTGAGAATCTTTACTGGAAATGCTGAGTGAGGAAAATGATCAGAAATATCTCAGATCCTACTGCTTTCCCTGTTGTTGTGTTGGGTTGATAAACTCTCTCACCATAATCCTGTGTGGTTTCTGAACTGCCTGAGTAGCTTTGCAGCACAGCTAACAGGGCTTTGTCCCGAGGAATCGACTCTTATGTTCAGTGTCAGCGATGTGTGTATCTCCATGACCATTGCATGAGGGGTTCTGTCATCTGGGGGGCCCAGACCACTGCAAATACAGTGTGTGTGTATCTGACTCTTCATGGGAAAACTTGAATCTCAGCTACGTATAAACCAAGTTTTGAGAAAAAGCTCAGTGACTGTTGTCAGGGAGGATTTTTTTTTCTTTTAAAGTTTACATCTGTGCTCTTACAGATGAAACGACATAGCGATTTCACTGAGGATTAAACAGTGACTTTAATTTAGAAGATGTTTTTATAACAAGTGTTGAAAAATGTATAAAAAATTTTCTTGAAACTTGATACTTCAATTGAAAACTTTGAAAATGCCTTATTATCTAAACCAAACAAGGATGGCTTATGTCTAAATAGACTAAGTGTCAGATACTCAAATAATTAAAATGTATTGTTACGTTCTAAGGTTGTCTTAATATTTCAACTGAAATTTTGTGCTTGATTGAGGGTTTATAGTAGATTGTGAAAGTGCTGCGGGTTTTTTTTTTTCCCCTTGTTTTTTAATTATTTCACTGAAGTAAAAATATTTGTTGAATATTTTCCTGATTGACCAAAATGCTGTTTTATCCTGTCCAACTTAACACTTTCAACCTTGCCTGTGCTCTCCCGCTGCTCAGTGCTGCAGATGCTGCTGCCAGCTCTGTCCAAGTGCTTGGAATGAGCTCGCATTGGTGAACACGACCTTGCTCTGGGCTACTGCAGATGAGCTGGCAGCTGGATTATGGTATTCCTGTGCTTACAAACCAGTGCTTCCTACTTGGGCTGTGTTTTTGTAAAAGCAGAGTAACATCTTTCACATCACACTGTTTACAGAAGAGCAGGATGAAGAACCCAAGCTGATAGGGATTGTCCTCAGGAATAATGTGGCAGGCTGCCAAAATGCAACCAGAAGACTGATGTGGTAAAGAATGTGCTCGTAACTGTGCTGTATTGTAGACATGGAGATAGGAGGTGCCCTCCCTCCTCGCCTGGCATCAGGATTTTAGTGCTCGTGGAGGTTTGACTTCAGTTTAAAGGCTTTCTTAGTGATTTTTTTGATTTGCTTGCAAATGAACCGCTACTTTAATGCCATTTTGGTGGGCTGAGAGCTAAAAACCAGCAAAAATAAAATCTGTGTGAAAGCTACTGCTTTCAAATAAGGGAATTGAAGCTGTCACAGCAAGGAGTCCATTAACAGAAAAATTTGTAGTGTGCTAGCTTTGGTCCATGGGAGAAAAATCTGTTGATTGAAGTTGTCTATTGATTGTTCCTCTCACGATCTGAGAATTAGTAGTCTGTGGGGATGAGAGTGAAGCAACCTTGCAAGTTGTTGCCTGTTGTTGGAGATGTCAAATTTTTTTTACACATATTCTTTAATAATAAGATTTCGATCAGCACAAAGACTCCCCTTTCAGGAATCTGCTCTGTTAGCAGAGCAGCTTTCCCCAGGAATTGGATTATGCTTAGGTTTATAGGAGGGGCAGATGTTCCCACTACTTACACTAACAGTCAAAAAAAAAATAAAATGAAGGAACCACATAGAGAAACTGGTTTCAAGCATTCATTCAAACTCTGAATGATACCTGCAGTTTTAGTTGGCCTTATTATGCGCTTTCCTTATCTCGTTTTAGTTTCAAAACAAGCCCTGAGTCATACATTCTTGTTCTAAAATTTAAGTTGGAAGACTTGAGGGCAGGCTCTGCAGGGTTCTACTGTGCCACAAGAGGGCATTTTTGGTGCCAACTCTGCGACTATTAAGGAATAAATCTACTTTTAAATGTCTCACTTCGGATGAATTTGTCCTGAAAAGCAGAATTGAAATGATACGCCTTTTCTCCAAGCGCCTTACTTTCATAACTAAGAAAGAGCAGTTTTAGGTCCTTGTTTTCCCAATTAACGTAGAATTGTTGAATGATTTTTGTAATTGCAGAAAGCCTGAGAATTCAAAGTAGTGTTGTGGTGCACTTGGAATTTTGTGTCTGGTGAAGTTTATTTAAATGATCTGCTTAGCATTGATTACCAGGAATTAAGTTGGACATTGAAGTAAATAATGGTGCTAGAACTGTTTTTCTTTTTAGGACCACCAGCAACTTTAAATAATGTGGTTTGGTGTGGGAGATTGTGTCATAAGAACAGTGTACCCTTTTCTTCTGCTTATATGTAATACAAGACTAATAAAAATAGAGGAAATGTGCTATAAATACAGCAACATATAGTACTTTAAATAATGCAAGATACCATCATGCGAACATTTTACAGAGTTTGCATTTTATCACTGGACATCAGTAATATTGTAAATGGGAGTAAAAAAAAAAGTTTGACTTGCCACTTAATTCAGAGGTGCCCAATCTTTTTAGTGGTACAAGCCACTGCTTTTTTCAGTAAGCCCTGGAAGACCTGGGCCTGTTGCTTCCTACTTGTGCATGAGGGTGTCTGCATGGGATTGCTTCATCGTGTGCCTGTGACATGCGTGTGCCTGTTGCCTGTCAGTGCACATCCTCTTAACAACACGAAGGCGTCCGCGGCATGTACTCCTCTGAGGTGAGAGGGTACGTTCACTTGTTTATCTTGAGTCCCAAACCTATCGTGTGATAAGGGGGCTCTTTACTCATAAGGGGGAATTGCAGGAGTGGAATGCCAGAAGAGTTTATCCAGGTTGAAATACATCTGGTTTTGAGCATTCCCCAGGAAATATGGCTGCAAGGGAGAGCGTATAAGCCAGGTGAATTGTTCTGGCAGGTTTGGTTTGTTGTGCCAGCTCAACTAATCTTCAGGGGCTTTCCGATCTCACTGAACAAAAACATAGTTGTGGTAGGATTGTTTGTTTGTTTTTTGAAATGTGGCAGTTTAAGCCTTGCAAACCGTTGCTCATGCTCTCAGGTTGGTGGACTACACCTGGGATGAAGACATTAGCAAATACTAGAAAAACAGCATTGAGAATTTGGAAAGTTGACACAAAAGTACTGTCCCGCAGCAGAAATTGGCTGGATTGTTTTAATGTGGTTTTTGTGCCACCAAGTTCACATTTAGAATAAAAAAATGACTTATTTCTTTAATAACCAACCTGTGCATTATTAAATTCAAAGGTAATATCAGATCTCTATCCATAAAAGCTGGAGTTAGGGAAATACATTTAGCTTTATTTACTTCAGTCACTTGGCATTTTTTGCTCCAATTCATAAATCACATTTGTACTGAAATTGTGCCTTCAGAAGTTAGCAGTGTGCTCTGCATCAGGAAAACAGAAAGCTGTGCTCTTATTATTTGAATCTGCAGCATCTCTGCATGATTATTTAAAGAATGTCTGAAGCCTTCTGAATGTCGAGGGGTATGTTGGCACCAATAATTTCTATACATCAGTTAAATAATGTGGGTGCTTGTTTTTAGTAATGCTGTCCAGTTAGATTTGGCATGTGTGCTTATGAAAATCATGAATTCTTCTGCTGATGTATTTTTCTATGGGGAATTTTTTTTTGTTGTGCTGTATATTTTTCCTGAAATTTGTGTGGTTTTGTATATGAGGTGCCTGTTTTTGTGGCTTTCTTGCCAATAATTGGGTTATTCCATTGCTTGGTTTGGTTTTATTTGTTTGGGGTTTTTTCTCCTTTTAAGGAAAATCTACTTTATTGGCTTTAAAAAAGAAGTTTGAGAAAGCTCCCTTGTAATGCAAGTGCTTTGAAAGAGAAAGTGGCATACTAAATACATGCGGACAGAGAGGATAACCTTAACATTGTATTTTTTAAAAAAAACCCCTTGGTTCTGTAGTGCTCCTGTGTCTTCTAACAATTTCCTTTGGAGGCTGTTACAGAATTTGAATCTTTTTGCAGTGAGAAGGTGCATGTGCTGGTAACTCCTATTGTTTACTCTTAAGGAACAGTTTTTCAGTCATTAGGAAGAGTTTATTAACACTAGGATGGCAATTAAAAACTTTCAACGTATGTCTATTTTTAAACCTTTTTAGTGTGTTTTTGTGTAGAAATGCAAAAATAACCAGTTCCAAACTAAAGGTCTATTCTCTTCACAGTGTTGAGGGTGACAATGAAAAATGTAGGCAGCTGCTGGAGATTTGGGTTTATGTGTGCTTTTAGAGGGATTCTGTTGAATGAATAAAGGCTAATAAAGCGTTTGCAGTCTGGCTAGCCCTGCTTGGATTCTTAAAGCGTGCTCATTCAAGAAGTACTGGCATAATTGACACCAAGTAATTACTGTTTTGAAAGTCTTAATTGGGTCTTGGCATGGATTACTCATGGAATCTCTGTTGTTTTCCTCTATAAATTCTGCTATAAATTGGTGTTGAACTGCAGGGAAAACTGGTACAAATCCAAAGATAGACACCTATTCAGCAGAGGTACTTGCCTGCAGATACATACATGGCTTGAAACTCATACATACTGCCAATAAAACATTTTTCAAAACCCCTTCTCTTCTAATCTAGAGTCTGGGAAGTATGACAAGTTGTGCTTGCTGTATTTAAAAACAAACATACCCTCCCTCTTCCCACACACGCACGTGTAGAAATGACAGGACTTAACATTTGCATCAGCCTAGAACTGTGGAACTTGTGTTCATACTCAAGAGGTAAAAATCACACTGGATTTTTGGAAAATCAACATTAAATGTCTTGTCAGAAGCAATGCTTTGGGTCGTAAGGTTTTACAAAGATGCTGCGAGTGTAGTAAATATTTCTAGCGGAGACCCATCCAACAAAACAAGCAGTAGATTCCAGGCAAGTTCCATTAAAACGTCATTGTTACTTCAAGTAGGCAAAGCTCTTGGATAGTACGATAAAGGGCCTGTTGTACTTTAAAATATTTGCAGTCAGCCTTATTCAGAAAAGGCAACAATTGCTTTTGTTCATACATGTAATGTAAATGGCAGTTTTCAACTTCTTAATAAATTCTGGTGCCTTCAGAAAGGCTTTGGAAAATAGTATCTTCAGCTAAGATGATTGGTTATTGAATAGATTATATTGTATAGGCTGGATATTTTTCATAATAGTTTTCTAATTATACACTACAATGTTTTTAGAATAAAACTCGTTTGAAATATTTCAAATAATTAATGCTTTCTGTGTTTTTGAAGCATTAGAAGAACAGTGTTTGTGTGCTGCCCAAGAAATTTTTGCTTTTTTGCAATTCACAACAAGAAAGGGAAAGAATTAGTGGAGGGATATGTACAGAATGTGATTGTATCTAGATAGTGTTTGGACATGAGCTTTTCCAAGAAAATTGTTAGGAGATAACTCGGATAAATTGTTAGGAGATTACTGGTCTGTAAATGAGGAAACATTAAGTCCCCACTGTACTTCTGTGCTAACTGTATTACTTGGTGTGGAAAAAATACAGTAGTGATCAAAACACATGATGTATCATTACAGGATATAACTAGAGCATGTCTGCTTTGTGGTTTAAAGCCAGGGCCAAATCCTGGGAATGTTAATTTGGCCGTGATGCACATGTGCATACTTGCAGTGCTTTTGAATGTGTCACGTGCTGCCATTCCGTTGTTTGGTGTCGAGAATACAGTACCTCACCATAGGCGTCGTACTTCTGTAAAATCCTCTGTGTGAGACGTTCCAGAGATTGGAAAAGGAGAAAGAAAGAGAGAACAGTTTTCTTTAACCTGGAGAAAATACCTGTTTGATTGGCACTAAGTACCTGTGCACGTAGTCCTTACATACATGAATGGCTTGCAATTTTTTTGTGTAAAATAATAGAACAAATCCAGAACAATTAATAACACCGTATATATCAAAGCTTTGGTTCTCTATAAAGTCTCTCCTGCAACTATTTAATAAAGAGGAGAATAATGAAGTTTTTAAAACCAATAAAAGGTTTTTTTCCTATTACTTAGCACATATATTTGGTTGTTTTCTACTTAATCTCTGCATTATTTATTATAATTGGCATAAAATCAGATGTCTGTACTACCTATATGCCATTAGTGCCTATACACTATTACAGGTGTGGGCAGATGCATTTAGTGGTCTGTTTGACTCATGGTTATTATGTGAGGGGTAATCTTGAAATATAACAGATGATATCTGGCTTGGTTAGTGAACGTAAAGGTTATTTGGTGATCATTCAGCTGATGACCTTGAGAGTGCCTTTTTAGAAAATGAAATTTCTTTAGCGGTTAATGTTCAAACTTGTCATCCATTTTGAGACATTTGTTTAGGCCTTTAGTTCTTAAGCTAAATCATAAAATTAGGTAACAGATTGCGTATTCAGTTTTGAATCTTACTAGAGCAGGGCCTCTGTCAATACTTAAAAAGGTCAAATTTGTGTAGCTAAACTGCTCAGAGTAAGAAAATTGCTGTTTATTTCTGAAGACTCTAACATCCATATGTGTTTTGTAGTTATTAGAATTCTAGTGTAAAACTTGGTAGAAATAAGTACATTTAATTTTATGTGGAAGATTTAGTAAACCATCTTGTTATGGTTTAGGTTAGTACCAGTTGTGGTGTACTCACGTTCATGTTTGTCCTGTCTCACCTCTCTTAAAGTCGTTGTAGTGTACTTTTTCCTTTGTGCATGAGGACATGCTAGGTCTGTGTAATTGTTACAGTAGCTGAGGTTTTGTGTGACCATAAATTCAGTTGCGTCATGTGAGTATAATTAACTCTAATTATGTGTGCCTCATAAGTTCCATTCAGTTATCTGAGTTGTAATCAGCTGAAAAAGTAGTGGAGATGCTGTATTCACCAGCCACGCAGAAGAAATGTAGGAATGTGTAAACAGCAGTGTATTGGGAAGTGCTGGACCTCAGGGGCCAGCATCGAGTAGCCTTTCAGAACAAGAAAGCTGAGAATCCAGCAAGGACGGGGAAAGTATCAGTAAGTCGCAACAGTATTGGCTGAGACTACACAAGGAAGGAAAGACACAGGAGAATGTTACCATGTAAAGGAGTAGGATGTTCTATGGCGTTTTTTCCTATTAATTTTGTAGCTATGGATGTCCCCATTGCTCTGCTAAAATGATTGCTGAAGTGCTCATTGTTTGCCAAAAGTCAAAGTTGGCAGTTTGAGAACTTCATGTGTTTCTTGTAGCTGAGGTCCTAAATCTCAGACTATGCTTTTGAGATCCCACAGCTCTTCTCTCCAGTGAGTCCTCCTCGCATATGATGTTTTGCCAGAATGTACATCATCCATCCTGATGGGTCTTCTACCAAAGCATGCATAAATAGTGAGTATTAGCAAATCTATATAAAGATAGGAGACGAAAGTGTGGGAAATGGAGGAAAACTTTGAAGAACTAAGTGTTATTTGCACACTAATAAGTTAGCATACTTAGAAGGTTTGCTGGATTAAACACTTTATTCTGTCATCTTTAAATCTCATGCTTTGACTTTTTCCAGAAACTTTCTGTTCTCTGAGGTAAATCCACAGTATCTGTCTTTATTGTTTCCTTTTATGTGAGCTTTTAACAATAGCCTCTCAAGTCAGCTGCGTGTGCTGACAGTTGTGAGAACTATTCATAAGTGAAATTTTAATGGATGGAAAATTAGGAATGCTAAATAATGGGTCACTCAAATGAGTCTACAGAAAAAGCTAAGTGTCTTGAAAATTAATGTAGTTACAATCTCATAAAACCCAGGCTTGTTACAGATTCATTTCTGTATGCTGTTACATTCTTGACATGCATTTCTTCTGTCTTGCAGTTCAACTTTTTCTCAAGTGTGTTAGGGAATATATTAAAACTGGGAGAGCTTGGCTCTCAGAGTTCTGCATTTTAAAATAGGATATTTTGATGAAGGAAACGTAATTTCTACCTGTATAGAAAACATTGTACTGTAAAATAGGCAGGCTTTTTGATAAAGAGTTAAGCTTTCAGGCTGTGTAGAAACTGTGGAAAAGCCTGTGGTTGCCAGAGTATGGTTCTGGATTTTTGTGAAGGTCTGCAGTAAGTGGAAAAATGGACAGAAATGTCAGAAAGGAAACTGTCTTAGAACCATTATTTTTCTGTTTCTAAGCAAGCTTTGGGCAATTTTCATTCAGGCTTGTTATATTGATGTATGCATCTCTTTGTTGGAAAAATAAAGTGGAAGTGGGAGGGTATATAGGATAAGATTTATTTTATAAGGCAGAATGTTTGTTATTCTCTGTCTCATTCTTGTTGGTTTCCCCTCCTCTGTTATTCTCTGTTTGTTTCTGGTTGGTTTATTTCCCCATCTCACTACCTTCAGGTTCCTTTTCTCCCTCTCACCGTGACATACTATGATTAGTAGTGTTTTAAACAATGTGATTCCAAACTAGTTATATTTAGTCATCTTTTCCTTCAGTGTGATCACTGAATGTTGTGGGTTTTTTTTTTAAATTATTAATTATCTCCTTTAAACATTTCAGGTGACTTTGTTTCAGTTGGAATCAAATGGTCAAATTATAATTCAGTGTACTCTCACCAGGTGTATTTGGAAGTTACACAATTGGCAGTGCCTTCCTTTTTAAAATACTTTCCAAACTGGAGTCCTGCTATATATGACTCCTGTACTCCCTGCTGATCTAGCACAACCTCTAGTTCTGCCTTAGAAAATGGACAAATGCTCCTTGGCTAGACTTTCTTGTGATACCAGTGTAACCATTTAAATGTGTTTTCAGTTTTGGCATAAAGTAGTTCTAATGGTGTCCACTTCCTTTATGTTCTTGGATATTCCTAATATAATTTTATCCTGAAAGCTCTAATCTAAAAGTTATTTGCTTTAGTATCTCTGTATTCCTGCTTCTGTAAATCTCCTACCTGGTGCAGTTCTGTTTGCACAAAATGCTGCCATAGCACTTGCTGAAAAGCATTTAAAAGAAAATAATATATTCAACCAAGAATCCTCAAAGAGCTGGCTGATGTCATTGCAAAGCCTCTCTTAATTTTTGAGTGGTCTTGGGAATCCAGAGAGGTCCCAGCTGACTGGAAGCCGCACAACGTTGTCCTGATTTTCAAGGAGGGCAAGAAGGAGGACCCTGGAAAGTCCAGGTCTGTCAGTCTCACTTCAGTGCCTGGTGAAGTTATGGAGAAGATTATTCTGGGAGGTATTGAAAGACACCTGAAAGACAAATGCAGTCATTGGTCACAGCCAGCACGGCTTCATGAGAGCAAAGTCCTGCTTATCCAACCTGATTTCCTTTTACCAGTAGGTAACCTGTCTAGTTGACCCAGGAAAGCCAATTGATGTAATCCATTTGGACTTCAGCAGAGCTTTTGATACTGTCTCACACAGTATCCTTCTGTGTCCAGCACACAGCTGGACAACCGTGTTGTGTGATGTGTGAGCAACTGGCTCACAGGTCGGGCACAGAGTTTTAGTGAATGGGGTGACATCAGGCTGGTGACAGGACGTTTGGTACAGGACTAGAAAAGTCACTCACCTGTGTAAAGAACTTTTCTTAAATGCTTTCAAGTAAAGATCCTGAAATTAATACCTACCTGTCAACTGCTGTCCTTGTCGATTTGAGTCCAGAGAGGAGAGCTTTGTCCTTTTCCTAGGTAGCGTTTCCAGCTACTAGTCTGGGATTGATGGAATAACAAGTATTTATAAAAGAAATAGTAATGCTATCTTTTTTAAAATTCGTGTTTTTATTTCAGAGTGGATAGTTGCTTTTGTGTTTTTCTTATTTAGTTGAGATACTCTCTGGGACTAATCAAAGTTTTGATTTTAAATAGTCTGAGCACAGATTCAGATATCTTGCCATTTTTCAATGTTCAGTTTGCCTCTCAAAAGTTTTCTGCCTGCATACAATTAAGCTGTTCAGCAAAGACTAGTTTTGCTTCTCATTTGTGACAATAGCTGTTATGAGCTTTCAAATTCCAAACAGCTAACAAAATACTGTCAGCAGGAGTATCCAAGTGAAAGGCAAAGAACTAGAGTCATTAAAGTCAGAAAATCCATGAATAAATCATTAAGGGTACTGCAGTACGTATTTTGAAAGTTATGTTATTAAAATAACTTTTCTCTGTTTTTTCCTTCACTTCAGTAGGTGTTTGTTTACCTTTTTCAGGTTATATAAAATGTATAGGGAGAAGAACCAAGACTTTTAAAAACAACTGACCTTGAGTAGTTCTGTACTTTTGTCTTCTGTTTCATACCATTTCTCAAGTCCACTCCCCTCACCCCAGCATAGTCAATATGCCTTGTGTATTCTAAGCAGTTTTAAATGGTGCCCTGAAAAGTTTCTTGTTCCTTCCTTAAACTTAAAATTTCTTTCTTAGGTTACTGTATTTGTGATACTTCCCATCTGAAGTAATTTGATTTTACTTTTTCTGCATTTATTTTCTTAGATATCCTTATCTAACCTTTGCTTTTAGGGAGGTATTACATGCTTGGGTGAAGTAGTTGTTGCCATCAGACAGAGGGCTACTTATACCCTTTGTGTGGGAGTGCAAGAGTCAAAGGAATTAACATATGCCTGTTTCTGAGCATTTCTGAGAAATAAAGAATAAGAAAAGTAAATTATGGCCTTTCAGTACTCTAAGTCATTAAAGGTCTAATCTGAAACTTGCTCATTTTGGTGCGTTTGGCTGATTTAAAGGCAAATTAGTTCAACTTCTTCACTTTCATTAGAAGGAAAAGGTGTGAAGCCCTGTCCTAATGTCTGTGGATGAGAACAGTAGCTAATAAGTTTCATGTGGGGCTTAAATTAATCTAAAAGTGAGCTGTCAGTGAAGGGGATGCCAACATTTCCACTCTACGTTTCCTTCGCAGCCCTTTTCTGACCAATCCTGGAGCATTTGTTTAGTAGCCTGATGCTCTTCTTTGATCTAACTGAAAAACACATCCTAAGGGAAACTGATTTAACTGAGTAACTTGCCCTTCACTTTGCTGCAAGGCTACACAAGCCCCAGTGCTGGTGCAGAGGAAGCGTTGGGAGGGCAAGAGGTGGGACTGTTCCTTTCAGTAGCAATGGGATCTTTGTTGGACTTCAGCTCTTTAGAAAATGGTATGTTCGGTGTAACTGCAGGGCAGATGAGTATGAAGTAGAGCACATCTTAGAGATTTCGACCTCCCAGGAGACTAGATGTTTCTTGAGATTTGGTAGATGCCCTTAAACAGTTTGGTTTATACACTTCTCATTTGAAATAACTTTATTTTACTTCTTTTTTTTTACATTCGTTTTCCTAGATACCCCTTACCTAACATTGCTTTTTGTGCCTGTCACATCACTGAGCAGAACTAAAATAGCTCCAGTTAACTAAAAGCAATGGATAATTAAAATTAACTAGTTTTACCTGTGAAGGCTTACCTTGGATTTCATGTGAACTTTGAAATGAAGTTACTATGCCAAGAATCCTTTGATAGAGATAGGAAACTTTAACAATTCGCTAAATGACACCTCTCTTTAAGCTTTATCGGAAGAGCATTAAGCTTTTGTTTTACAAAAATGGATACTATGCTTATGGACAATGAATGTCTTGTGATGTTTGGAATGCAGATATGCATGCTTTTAACATAGTTTAGGCTTTAATGTACTATTTATGGAGTCTGAATATAAGGATACACAGACACCCAGGCTAGATGACTGATATGTTCTGATAGGTACTTAGGGAATGTAGACATTCCTGGGGACATGGCATTTGGTTTGTCTCGCTACTCTGTGAAATGGGGAAACATGAGCACATTTCCTTTTCAAGAACTTTGCAAAATACCAAGCCATTGTTTTGGTACATGGAGAGTTACTATTGTAAAAAAACTTGATATTTTTGTCCTTTTTTTTTGCAAACAAGGAATACAAAGAAACATTCAAATCTACACTGTGGTGGGAGGATGTGCTTTCTGCGGGGGCACCACGTACATTCTGTCTCATGGAATGCACTTGGTGTGACATTTAACCAAATGTGTTGCCTAACAGCTTCAAGAAAGACCTGCTTAATTGTAAAGACGGATGCAATGGGAGCCCTTCCTGAAAGATGGTGTGCCTTCCCTACTGTTCTACAGAAGGCATTTATTGACAGTATGTGGAATAGGATTGTGCTGCTGGAGAATGTTCTTGAAAGATTTGTAGCTTAAACCAAATTACGGGAAACACGCTTATATGTATCCCAGGAAGGCAGAAGGATTACCTGTCCATATATAGTGCCTGGTGAGAAAATTGAAATGATTCATTTCAATAAGTAAGACAAATTGTTTATTGTTCTTCAAATGTTTATGTAGTCATGTTGAAAACAGCAGCTAATCTGCAATGTTCTGCTGTCTGCTTTTTATGCTAATATGGGGTTATTTTGCAAAGGTCTAGGAAGGAAATCTGTGTTTGGGTTTATTGATCTGTTGTGGTATTGACTACTTGCGAAATAGTTTCCACAGATGGAAAAGCAAACTCATATTTTTAACCTGAGGTGGTGAATTTGAATATTGTCCTGCTTCCATTTCATAGTGAAATCCAACAAAGAGCATAAGAATTGTGAGTTGGGTTTTGGTGTTTTGTTTGTTTTGTAACAAGTCTTACAAAAATATTTGTTAAGCCCTAAGAGCTGTATTAGACAAAGTGTGTTTATTTTTGTGGGTTTGTCGGGTGTTGGGGGAAGAGTTGGGAACAGTAACTTTTTATCTCCAGAAAGAAACTACATGGGTAGAATGTGGTGCTGATCATGGCATGTAATCAGTGAGAAATAATTCCACATTTAATCTCCAGTGTATCAGTTGTGAGGTGTTCTAAATAATATAATACTGTCTAATGTGGGGGAAAAAAAAAAAGGAATGGTGGATTTTCATCTGCCTGTCACACACTTGATTCTCTGCATTTCTTTTTCACTGGAAATACCGGATTGTAACTAAAACAAGATGATAATTATTTTAGGTGTCTATACTTTGATGAAGGGCTACAATTTTCAGTACTACAAAATACTTCAAAAGGAATTTAATAAATTGAGGAAGCAAACAATATAATCAAATTTAGACAAAATCTGTCTTCTCAGTTGCCAGGCAGGAAGAATATAAAAATTGATGTTTAAAAGTATGCTTTAAAGAAGATAGGTTTAAGCCCAAAAAATTTCGTGATGGACCTGTAGAATACAATGGTGTATGGTCATACCTAGATTTGTGAATATTCCTGAGACATTGGGAAAACAGGAATACTGAAATAAAATGTAATTTGAAAAAAATCTTACTCAAGCCTGTTTTAGAGGAATGTTATATGTTTTTAAGATAGAAATAAGTTACGAATCTTCATACTTCGAAGAGCTCAGTGTTTGCACTTCTCTCAGACAATGAACATAAATAATGTAATTTTCTGTTTCTGTATCTGTTAAAGTTTCATCTTTATTCTTAACGAGAACATTCAGCTTCTTGAAAATAATGGAAGCGTTCTAGTGTTTTAGAGAGTGCAACCAAAGGAGCTCAGTGTGTGAGCAGGGTCTTTTTGGAAACCACAGAAGCTTGTTGAAACTGATTTTTGTCAGACCTGTTTCCAGAGGACAAGGACAAGGAACTTGTAGTCGGCAAAGTATGTAGAGGCTTCCATAATTGTTTTTGTCAGACTGTGCTTTTCTGCAAGAGCATGTCAGTCCTTATTACTGAACCAGCTTGTTTTGATATGCTACTTCTTGGTTTTCAGAGAAGGCCTATCTGTTCTTGACCCCTGCTTTCCTGGCACTGCTTGTTCTAGGAAACTTAAAAGGTGTGTACCAGTCTCGTGGTGTAGCTTCTGTCTTCTGTTGTTTGTTTTGTGCTTTTCCCTGTTGTAGTGGAGAGGTCAGGATCTAGAATGAAAATTTTGTAATAAATTAATTGTGTTCAACTTCTTCACGAAGACCCATAAGAGCCCTTTGTAAAAAGCTGTCTTGTGGACAGATGGCCTCCAACCTTTGCTACTTGGGCTTATTCTGACCCAGGTGCACAGGCCTGCATCTGCCTTTGTTGAATGTCATGAGGTTTCTGGCAGCATGTTTCTTCAAACTGTCAAGAGCTCTCCAAATGGCTGCTCTATGTGGCTTCCAGTCTAGTATTGTTTAAAACTGCCTATTTAGAAGGTTTACTGAGCTTGGCTTTGGGTCAGCTTTTGCACTGGTGTCCTCTTCAGTTCTACGCTGTGAAGATTGGCTATAAGAAAGTAGGGTCAAGCACCCTTAAAGACAGCATCTTATTGCACTAGTGCACAAAGTGCTTATCTATTCTGGCTCAGTTTGTTTAAATAATATAGTACAACTGTGGAACTCTGTAAATGTGACAAACCCAGAAGAGGAATGCTTGTTGTGTAGGATTTTTTTTTTGTGTATGTGTTCAAAGAATGGTAGAGAGTGCTGTAAGAGAGATGTTTGTTGAAATCTTTTTTATTATGCTTTTCTGTGTATGAGCTAAAATATTTGTAAGTAAATATTTGTTTTCAAAAACCTTTTTTTCCCCCTCCCTCCAGTTGAACCACTGTAACTGAAGAACTCCATTACTGTCAGTGATGCTATAGCAAAACTTCAAGCCAATTGCAGTCAACTTAGAAATGTCACTGCAGGCATCTGTGATTGTCTTGCTCTAATTCTCCTTTAAGACTTTGTGCTTGGCTCAACTGGTTACTTTCTCATGGTCAAATCTGGAATTTTTATTGCGGGGTGAAGTAAAAGAACACACAAGGGAAACGGTTTAAGAGTTAGGAACAACCTCTGAGTAAAATGCAATAAAAGGATTTTTAAAATAGTGTATTTGTGGACCTTATTATAATTTAATTATTAATATAATTATTATTATAATTTATCTGTGGAGTACACTAGAATGTCTGGAATCTATACTTCTCATGTAGACTTACTTAAAGTTTTCTAGAATTACCGAGTTCTTACTCTTTATACCCTAGTGTCTGCTTTCTGAGCCTCTTCAGGGCCTATTTTTTTTCTGACAGTATGAATGCTATACTAGGAGAATCTTTTTAAGATGAAAGCAGGCATTCTTAAGTCATTACATAATTCCAAGAGCTCGGGTCTAAATAAAGATGCCAAATATCACCTCTGTTTGCAAATGGCAGCTCTGAACTGCCTGCCAAAAGCTCTTTGTTGGACTGAAGGCAAGGCGGCTGGCCCAGAATGTTGGAAATGTGCATCTCCCTGACTAACGCCACTCTGTGATGACTCTTGCTGAAGCGCTAATGAGCGAGTACCTCTTGGCCAAATATATTCCAGTGTGATTGTTCCTGTCAGCTGTTCTAAGGCCAAGTCTACTGCTTATGTTGTATTGATTAAAAATAAATATTATGTTGAATGAAACATTCATATATTTCTAGCCTAGGTAAGAACTTAGCAAATCAATCCTCTCTTCACCCCCAGGTTTGATAAATGCACACCTAAGAAAACCCGTGCGTGTCAAGGATTGTGCTTTTGTGCTTTGGGGCTTGAAGGGGCTGTGCAAGCCCTACTCTTTACCATCCAAGTATGACATCCACAGGCCCTCACTGTCACCCCTGATCAGCTGGGAAAGGTGATTCTTCATTTTGAGAACAATTAAACACCAGAGTAGGTTGCCTAGAAGAGAGGTGGAATTTCCCTTGCTTCAAGTGTTTAAGACTCAGTTCGCATGACTTTGGATCATCTAATCTAAAGCCTCACTTTCAGCAAAAGGTTGGACCAGATGATTGCCTGAAATGTCTTCCAGTCTAGGCTTTTCTATGCCTCTCTGATTCTTCACTGGGAAAGGGTAGGGCTTATACTCCAAAGTCTTCCTCAGATTAGTTTGGCAAAGATTCTGGGTATTATTAGTTATACTTTTATGGATGAGGCAGGAATACATTCCTTTCTCTGGATTTGGTTTGATCATTTGAAGCTTTGAACATCCTTATCTCAGCAGATTGGGCATCCTGGCTGCGTGCGTTGAACTGCAACAAAATGGATTTATACTTTTGGGGCAATGGATTCCAGAGCAAGCTGGGATTCCTCACATTCTGGACTTAGGATCATATCAGAGGAAGGTATATTCTTAATGAAATTTTGTATGATAGTTGGTGTCCTACTTTGCCAGCAAGAAGAAAATACCTAGCTTCTGATGCCCTTGTCATTCTTCTGATTGGAGAGGAGGAAGAAGGAGATTCCAGTACTGTTGCTGGAACCAGACTGACAGAGGCAGGAATTCAGGTCAGATTCCTTTGCTGGACTGAAGAGACCACAGATAGAACATGATCAGCACTCCATGAGTTTTTATGTTAATTAAAAAAAAAAAAAAGAAAAAAAAGAAAAAAAGGAAATAATTTCCTATCTGAGGAAGACAACATTGTTTGAGGCATCCAGCTGGACAGATGTTGAACCCTTGATCCAAGAAACGTGCATTGCCCAGTTAGCACTTTCTGTGTGAGCAGACTACTGTGGACGTGGAGTATTATTTTCAGCAACGAAGCAGTTTTTAAGTACTGTGTAATGTGATGCCTTCATGAGATGGGAAAACTATATTTTTTCAGCAAACTAAAATGTAACTTGAAGTTTTAAGAATCTGCTGACCTCTGCTCTACCGTAATGCTAGAGTGCTCTTACTGTTTAAAGGGCAGTTAAAGGAAACAGGAAAAGAAGAGTTAAATCAGTTTGTATAGTAGCTTAACATGGTAAACTCATAATGGATTATCTTCTAGTATGTTACAGGTCAAAGACTTCTATTCAGTATTTTTGACTCAGAAGTTTTGAAGTTTGCAAGTAGGTGTTTGCACAATTGGAGAAGTTTCATAGCTTTAGAGATATGGTAGAATCCAGAATATTTACTGATAATTACGAACAGTCATGAATTCTTTGCATGAACAGTGTTAAGGAATGCTAGTAAATATGTGAGTTGTCTTTTGTTTCTAATTTTTGCAAACAAGAGGGTGGTATCTGCAAACAGGTATTGACTCATATCTTCTGATTTTCACCACATTATTATCTCATGGACTCATTAAGTGCATGTGTTTTTATGTTTGTTTGAGGGGTTTTTATCTTCCTTTTTCCTGTACCTATAAGACTGTGTTAGAAATAAAGAAATTTAGGCAACTCCGTTTTAAGTTCTGACTTGTATGAACTAGTAGCAGTCTGGTATCTGTTGGTCTCCTGCCACTCCTGTTTTTTGATGAAGGCAACTTTCCTCTCCCTGGTATTTGTATTGCTGTTTTGGTTTATTTGTTTTTAAACAGAGCGGTCCTACACCCCACAAAATAAAGGGTTGAATAGGTTTCATGTTAATGCCTGTCCTCACTGTGCAGTGGGTCAACCACGAGGCCCAGCCCATACACCTGTGTAGCATGAGCCAGGAGCATAAGTTTTTGGGCAGCAGCAGTGTAGTCACGTCTGCATGGTGTGTGCTTGGGCTATCAGGTGTCTCACAGTGTCCTACCTTCAGTCAGTGTGGCTCAGACACCACTTTCGCTTCTTTAGCTCAAGTTTCTTTGCTCCTGCTACCTTTTACAAAGTACGTGTGCCCCAGCTTGTCGCAAATGACAGACTACTTGGTGTGTCCTGATCTCTTCCCCAGATGCAGCAAGTCCTTTTTACATGCGCCTGTTTGATGTTTTCTAAATCTGGATTATCTAGAATGGTGCTTGATATTCCTGATGAAGACTTGATGGAACACTTACAGTTAAAGGCTGCTTAAAATGTTTCCTTGTCTCTTCTGGAAATACCTGTCATGATGTATCCTGGTGTTGAATTGTGTCGTTTTCACTGCCATGTTACAGTGGTGGCTTGTGCCAGGGTGCCTCCTGCTTACTGATCAGTTTACTGTCAGACATACATTATGCATTATCTCTGCATTTCTGTACTTTCAGTTGTTAAGCCATGCTTGGGATCTAATTTTGAATGTTCTATTTCTCTGGCTTTTTAAAACTTTTTTTTTTACTTAAAGTTTTTCGACTAATTATCTCCTAGATATGAAGTCTTTTGTCTGATAACTGAAAAGACATTCTTCATGCAGTATTTATTAAACAGTTACATCTGTGTAAGAGTTAGTATTTTCTGTGTAGTTTCTAACAATGGGAGACAAGACTAGAGGAAAAAATAATTTGGAATGGAAAGTTTGTCTTGCCAAATACACCTTTTTACTGGATTTTTTTTTCTTTTTTAATTGGCAGGCTGTTGTGCAATTCCTCTTCTTTTTAGATTGGTTGTAGGCTCTTACGACACAACACAGCCATGAATATTTCATTATATTTTTGAAGTGCCTTGGTGAAAATGGTAGAAGGGGTGGTTTCTGATTACATCTGAGGTAGTTCTGTCACGTAACTCAATTGACCTCATCGTGTTTCTTGAATTAAACTGATGTTACATAAAGGAACAAAAAGCTGTAAATTCATGTAGGACTCGTTATTACATTGTTGTTCTTATATACTAATACACATATACCAGCAGCAAGAGTTGTGCTTTTAGGCTGTGATTTTTAAACCTATTAGCTGTTCTTTTGCATGGAGAACTTGGCTTTTTGCTTGGCTTCATCAGTTCTGTTTCTTGCTGCTGGTAATGAGGCAATCCTCTTCTGAAGCTCCAGCTGTTCCCAGGCTTTGCTGCTCATTTGAAAATCCTGTTAGCAGAGGAAATGTGGTAAAGCTCTGCTGCTGTCTTGGCCAGAATAGGTCTATTGTAAAGGTGTATGGAGAAGAAAATGGGAGGTTTCTGGAGAAATAAAAATTCTGTTAGAAACCATAATTTGTTGGGAGATGGGCTGTCATTGGGAAGCTACCTTTTCTCTGATGTGGTACATGTTTGTTGTGCAGCGAGTCTAGTGCTTAAAAACAAAGATGCTGCTGGTTAGTTTTAATCTTCTTACTGTAAAGCCTCAAATTAAGATATGGTCAGTCTTTTCAGTCGTTGTAATCTGAGTGGGATTTGAGCAAATTAGTGTTAACCAACCTCCTTACCATAGTGGAGATAAAACTGCCAAGACATGAAAAGAGATAGTTAAGGAAAAGCTTAACTACAGCCAAAAAGCCTTCACTGCTGCTTTTGGCTGTTACAGGCACGTTTGTTTTCTCTGTCCCGGAATTCCAAGTCTCATGAACTGCCAAGTCGTACGGGCTGTAGTATTGCAGCATGTGTTGTGAGTTAAACTTCTAGAACAATTACATCCATTCTGTGTTTCATGGGTTAGAAATACCTTTAATTTATATTTCTCCTAGCTTCTGTTTTATCTAAAGGAGACTGCGACTTCTTTGTATTTTTCCTTTCCTTATGGGTCTTTATTCTTTCAGTCTCCATTGCCATCTAAAAACAGGGTGAGTGGCAGTTTATCTTAATTTTGATGGATTCTCATGATTGCTTCCTTTAAGCAGTTGGAAATTAATCAGAGAGAGTGTAAACCTACAAATTGGTAAGGTTTTTAGGTATATTTAAGCACATCTATTTAGTAACGAAAAGATTAAATAAATCAAGATACACTTCTGATGTTTAAACTCTGTTTAGGTGTTTTGAGAAACAAGTCAGGGCTTAGTGCACTTTTAAAAGCTGTAGACCTTGCAGCTGAGCAGGAGAGTGAGGGGGTTGCTCATTCTTACTAGTCACATTTTTTCCTCCAGGAGTTTACTGTCCCCTTGGATCAGCCAAGCATAACTGTGTCTATTCTCTCTTCCTAACTTGCTGTCTCAGTGATCTGGGTTACTTTATACTCTACCGTATGGTTTAAAAAACTAAGATTTTTTTTTTTACAGGCTTGGGTCAAGGAACAACTCCATGTACTGATCTCAGGGGGACCTTGGCTGACCTTTTGAAGTGTGAGGCAATGAGCTTTTGCAGGTAGAAGCCTCAGCAAAGCCTCACTTGCAGCATAGTCTGAAAAGGGTGATTTGCACTAGTAATAGCTTCTAAACAAAGTCTTTTTAATGTCAAACCTATTCTTAGTCAATACAGACTTAACTGATGTAATTTGTTTGTAAGCTGAAATCTATGCAGATTTTGAACTCAGCAAATTTCATACCTTATGAAAGTATATAACTAGGTATAAATGTTAGTGATTTGTACACTGTGGAAGGCCGGTAAGATACAGTGCAAGATTTTCAGAGTCCTTCTAACCAGTTTTGAAATTACTGTTACTTCCAAGAGAGCAGTGGGGTCTTCGAAGACATGGTGTTGTCCTCAGTAATGCAGAAACACTAAATGACTTGATGGAAGATGGTTCTTCAGAGAGACTTCATAGATCTTGATTGAACCCTTAATTTAGCAGTTCACAAAAATCTGTAGATTGTGCAGTTGTAGACTTTTCAAAATAGAATATACAAATGATACAAAATATAATGGAATATATGGGGAAGCTTCATAAATGATCACTCTGTAGTGTGGTACCTCTTCTCTTGATAAATTATATGACTGAAGTAGAATAATACTGTGGATTTTTGGGGACTAAATATGAAGACTGAAAAGTAGTGCAGAAATGGCAGTGTAAAGAGGGAAAAATTCAAAGTAGTGAACACTATTTCAAGAGCAGTTGAGATCTCACTGTTTGATATGAGTAAAAATGTGTATTGTCGTTTAGCACCTCATCAGAATGGTTTATGCTGCCATCATGAGGAAATTTTATTACAAGTAGCTGCTTCTACAGTGTGGTACTTGTTCATCATTTAAACAATTCTCAGTTAAGGCTGTTGAAGCTCCTTTTATGTTTTTCAGTATGCCTACAGAATTAATCGCATATTTTGGATAATTAAAATGAATTAAAAAAATCTTTAAAAATTTTCCAAGCACAAGCATTTGGAAATAAGATGAAGTATAGAATTGAATCTGGGTAGACCTGGCGTTCAGGTTTCTGTGTTTTTGATATTTTTTTTTAAAGAAACGCAGTGAAGCTTGCAGTGTACTTATTCTTCTGACATTTTGAATTAAAAAACACAGAGCATCTTCTGTATTCTTCTAGATCCTTATTATGCTGTTTTTGGCATGCAGTGCCAAAGAAGGAAAAATCTTCTAGACTAACACATCACTTATGATGTGAGGTTTATGATGTAAGTTTAGGCTGAACAAACACTTCAAAGCTTCTGTAGTAGAATTGCAGTGCTTTTCTCTTAGATAGCAAAAGTAATCTGTTGGAACACAAGTAACCTTGGAATGGCTTTGACATTTTAAGATGTTGAATCAGGAATAAATCAGAATTTGAAGTACCTAATGTACAGTCTTAGAGGGTAGTAGCTTCACACAGTCTCTGGGATTCCAGCTCTTCACTTCTTTATGGTGCCAAACATGTCATGCATGTTTCCTTGGTTTACAGAAATCCATTGGAGGGTTTTTTTGTGTTTTTAAATACTTGGAGAGCCACTGTGATTTTAATTTAAGCTTCTTTTAGAATTATTTTTTCTGTGCCAAAAGGTTAAATCTTAGGAAATCAGTTCACACAGCTTCACAGGACTTCAAAGTATTTTTCCATGCAGGAAAGCTGTTTAGCATTTCGACATATCCCGTGTCTGTTCCGTTTTAGATGACATACCGAAGCTGGGAGACAGGTCCACAAATTGTCACAAGCATCTTATGTGTAATCTTGTTTTCTTCTTTTCCAAGGCCATCAGTAACACAGATCCCATAGTTTAAGGTGCCCATCTATTAACTTATTATAGTAATCCTTTGGAAGTTTGAAAATTGTATCTCATTTTATGCTTAATGTTTCCTTTTTCATCAACAGTGTAAAGACTAATCTGTCTCCCCTTCCTCTTTCTTTTGAGAAAATTGTTAAGGGATAATAGAGTAACCATGAAGTAAGTTTGAGAACTTCAAATACCGTGGGGAGAAGAGGTGGTCCTGTTTTTCATGTGTGGGTTTGTGTTTTTGTTTGATTTTGTTTGTTTGTTTTTGTGGTTTGTTTTGTTGATGGTGTTTTGTTTGAGTTTTTTGTCGTTGTTCTGGTTTTTTCTGTGGGTATTGGGTTTTTTGGGGTTTGGTTTTGTCTTTTTTTTTTTTGTATATCTATCTTGTTCTCTTTTAAAGTTTAAAATTAGCATGTAGAAAGTTGTGTGCTTGGTGGTAACGAGACAATTCTGATTTTTGGGGAATGGTGAAGATATGAAACTTAGCATTTTCCACAAAGCCAAGTAAAATTGAAACGGGTTGAGAAGTAATACTTTGACTAGGAATGTCCAGTATATCTTAGTCTTGTATGAAAAAAAAATCTGGTTTGTGAATGCCTGAGTATCCTAAGAAGATTTCGTGTTGTAGACGGTTCCTAAATTTGGAAGGTGTCAGGGACAGAAGCCTCAGATGAAGTTCTGGGAAGGTCATAAGGAATCTTGGAAAATGGAGCAGGAGAAAGAGTGAGTCACCCAGACAGTGAAGTTGTGTTAGGGAGAGTTGGGGGAATCTGAAAAGCGGTTACTTAAATATCCAAAATAATTGGATAGAACTAATCAACACATCTGCTAAATAATGGGTTTTAAACATCCCTATAGACAACCCCCCTTTTTGCAGCCAGAGGTTGTAAACATTGATTTCAGTGGTTGCTCAGCGTGGAGAAGCCATTGATGGCTGGTCCTGACAAGTGGTTGGAAGGACGGGACACGGGGGTTTCAGCAATTACGTGTAGCACTGCAGGGAGATATTCATCCCCCTCTGCTCCGTGTAGTTTTTGGGAATAAACAACATGGGAACTGATGTCACGTTAAGTAAGTGATTATATTACATTTGTATAAAGTTGAAGAGTGAAAATTTGTCAGCACCGAGCAGCTGAGATGCAACAGCTTCTTCCTGCTGTTGCTCTAAACCTTGTATGTGCTTGTTTCTGGTCTAATGCACCCCTAGGAAGTGCTGTCTGGGATGTGTTTACTGATGTAACATTATGTAAATGCTATTTCAATGCAAAAATAACTTACTGGTGACTAACTGATATTATGATTGCAGCTTAAAATACTCCGTAGTAAGCAGAGATCAATGTTACTTTAGCACCTTCAATTAAATGTAAAGCAAATGTCGAGTTAGGATGGATTGTCACTTACTTGCTAGATCCGATCTTCTGGTAGGTTTTAATGGAAATACCTGTGTAGCATTTAATCCTAGAACCACTTCTTTGCATGTATTTTCATATCTCATTTATAAGGTAAATAAGGAGTAATGAGAGTCTTTTCTAAACTTTGAAGTTTTTGATCCTGTGGTGATGAGTGAAATAAAAGCTTAGGAAAAGGTTTAATTTCTCACGTATATGTTTGGTGAACAGGAAAGGAAACAAGGCTTGCAGTTTCACAGATTTTGATTTTATTTTCTCTTATTTTTAAAATGATAGCCCTTAATAAGACAAGTGTGGTAGTTTTGCCTTTTATTGTTTGCATTGCATTTGAGTTCAGGCAAAACATTTTTACTTTTAAATGAATACTGTATGTAAATATGGCTAATGTGTGTTTAAACTGTAAAGATGTACCTCTTCAGATTTTGTGCCATGCCTTGCGTACTGCTCTTTTGAGCACAGCCATAATACAAATAACAGCAAAGACCACAGGAGCTGCAAAGAGCAGTTCAGTGACAAGAGTAAAGTCACAGCAGCTTGGTGATAAATGACACTCCCCCTTCAGCTCCCTTCTCCTCCCAAATATGGAAAGAATTTCGGTCGTGTGGTTGTAAGTGATGGTATTTTGACAAAGGTTTCTCTGTGTATTTGCAAACAAAATTAATGTGAAATACATATACTTTAAGTGGCAGAGAACGTGTTGATTCTCAGAAAAACTATGGGTTGCCTAATATTTAATTTTAAATTAACAACTTTCTAGAGAAAATAAGGCAAGCATCTCTCTTGCAACTTTAGATTTATTAGAAAGAGCTTTAAGGCAAATCTAATAGAAACAGTGTGACCTACTTAAATTACCATAAGATGTTAGATAATTGCTTTAACACAGCATGTTGTTGAGACAAAATTTAGTTGCCAGAAGCACTAACAGTGAGTTTTCTGGTTGGTTTGTATGGAAGTTTGTTACTGAAAAGTTTTAAACTTACTCAAGTGATTGGACTAGAAGTCATTTTGCGATAGGCAGTATTTTGAAGGCAGTTTTAAAACAAAACATAATAATGATGTTGTTACTTTGAAGTAGGAGTCATGGAACATATCAATGCTCTTTTAATAAATTCAATATCTCACAAAACTGCAAAGATTTTTAATTCATACCTCTGCGGAAAAATTTACAAATTTAATCCCCCCATCCCAAAAGTGTTCCAATTTTATAAGAATTTCCATTAAAATCATGTTTGCAATAACTGTTTGTGCTTTGCTTTGAGTAATTAATCTGAGGGATATTTTCCTGAAAGGTTATATTTAATTTGGCTTTATATAACAGACTGATTAATTTGTTCTAGATGGGAGGAAACCCAGAAGGCAAAGCTGCTGTCATATCCACTACAGAAGTTGTGTGGCCAAGAACTATTGTTGAGAGCTAATGAAAATCGTGCATCATTTAAACGTCAATTTCCTGGTTTTAGGAGTTACCTCGGATATAATATCATCATTATGCTTTCTTGATATTTGGTATTTAAATTTATTGCCTTTATCTTGAAACATGTGAAAGAATGATGGCACTGAGTGGGTGTGGTCATTCTAGGGCATCTCCAGCATGTTTTAACATCAGTGTAAAATCAACTAACGTCAAGTGTTCAAACTCACATCAGTTACATAAAATGAGCTAATCACTGTCTGCTTCTCTTAAGCCAGTTTGAAGCACTGAAACCAGTGTAAAGGCTGGTTTTAGTCCTTTTTCTGTGTGTGGGTGACCTGCTGGGAGGAAATGATGGCAATGAGGTAGGCGGTGTTCTGCTTTAATCTACTTCCCTCCCCTTTCTTTCTTTCTTTCTCTGGGCAGAAGGAGAGTAGTGAAGGTGTTTTTTTTTTTTTTTTTTTTTAGCAAATGAGGACAGGGCAAGTAGATGGTCCTTTTTAAGGACTGTGCTTCACTTTGCATGCTTATGAATGCTTCAGGCTTAATCATGAGAACTGTTCATGGCTGACTGCAGCTTGATGGTCTTTAAACAGTGCTATGAAAAAGTATCGTCTTAGGTATGTATCAGTGTTCAGTCCTTGAAAAAAAAACACCTTGTAATGTTTCATTTGAAACTCTGTGTTTTTTCCTTTGTTTCATGTACTAAATGCCTGAGGTAATATGTGGGTTTTTTACTGATCTCTTACTAACTCTTTTGAGTTTTCCATCCTCTAACTTTAAATGTGCACTGTTTATTTAATGATATGTTTTGTAAAGTTTGCTTTTTGATTCAAACACCTGCCTGAAGGTTGAGCGCTATTATCTTGAATAATTAGGGCAGTGAATGTTGGATATTCTTGCCTTTCTTTCAGTACTTACATTCTAGATTTGTGAAAGATCCTAAAGAGAAAGGTGGGGTTGTTTCTTGGTCTTTATAGACTCTGCCTTCAAATTGATGATTAATTCTTATCAAAGAAGATAAATATTTGCATTTTTTTAAAGTATTTAAACAGATTTTATTATGAGAGATGAAGAGTGGAAGTATTTCTAATACCTTCTGAAGTAATGAAATTGCTGTAGCAATGCAAAGCTTAGTTGCAAATGAAATCATATGTTACCTTGGCTATTTCTTATAATGCTGAGTCATAGGTTTTGTTGTCCAGGTTGGAGAGTATATCCTTCACATTTTTATCCTTGTAGTTCTTTGAGGGAAACAAAAAAAAAAAAGCCCTTTGCTTTTGGCAAAGCACCTGAGTTTAGGGGGTCACATGTTGTAAACATGAATCATTTCACAGGCTTCAGAAGATTAATCAAAATACGATCAGTGATTTTTATGTGTGTAAGTTAGTGTACGGTTCAAGAGATGTCCTGTTTGTCTGCTCTGTTTTGCTTGGAAATGCATCTCATGTCCTTGAAAGCATGTGGCCCCTGTTACCTTGCCGTTTCTGGTGCTTTTAGGTATTTCATTTTATTGTTTCTATAAATCTCATTGTTCTTGTAGAATTCTGTGCAGTCCGTTCAGTTCTCAGGCATGACTGTGAGTCAAATAATGTGTTGTGTATTGTGTCATTTCATGGTTAATTTTAATTTCTGCCATTTCAAGATTGGGTATAATAATGGACATAATAAGAATATAAAGGACTCCTTACCATTATTTTTTCTGAGATGAATGTGACACACAAAAGAAAATCCCCAAAGTAACTAAATAAAAACTTACCCCAACATAGAATGAAGAGTTTAAGTGGCTGACTGCTTAAAAAGACTAGTATGAAATATTTACATTTCAGAGAATAGATTTAATTCTAGTTTAGTTTGTAGTGCTGAATTGTCATTTAGTGGCACATGAATTGACCTGGCAAATAAAAAAGTTTTGCTATGCAAATTAAATTTCTGAAGTGCAAATACAAGTATAATAAAAAGTGCCATCTGTCTAATTAAGCAAATTAAATATTTCTGCAGGGAGGCTGGGATAACATGAAGTTGATTAAACCGGTGTATACATTGTTTCTGCCTTTTAATAAAAACACTCACCTGGTTTTTAGTAGTCCAGAGGTGCCTGAGGGGACGAATAAGTAGAATTCAGTAGATGTAATCCAAGAACGGGCAGATAAATAGTTTCTTTTTTTAATGCACAGATTATACTACGTTAAATTGATAATTGTAAACAATCTTGAACTGATTTAAGTATGGAGTTTTCAAAAATATTTTTCTGTAGCTTTAGGGATGATTTTGATTTTTTTCCTGCATGTGAGCATTAATTTTTTTCATTCTCATAATGACCTTCAACTGATTTTAATATGCTGGAGTCGATGCTAAAAATACTTTATCAAGAATATTTCAGATTACTTGTAACAGTGGTATTAACTGAATGCAAGCCAGCTCTGGTTTAGAAGCCTTAATTAGGAAAGCTTATTTTGCAAGTGGTTTCATTTATCACCCTGACCTCAGGAGTTTGTACACTCTACAGTTTCATTTTACTTTTGTTGTTTTGAGGCACATCGAATTAACACAAACTGCCAACTTTAAAATGGAGTGACAGTGTTTCATTTGCCTCTAATTGTAACACTGTTCTGTCATCTGATATGTGATTTGCACAATTTGCAAGGCATTGTAGTTACAGTTTATTTGCTGGTATGAATTTTGAATAGGTTATTATTACAGATAAGAATTTATCCGGGCTGTTAACATAAAATATGCCTGGATTAAAAAGGACACTGTGTGATGGTCCTATCATGTAGAAGACTTTGATTTATTCTGAACGTCAAAAGTAGACTCACCCTTCCATATTTGTAATCCTACAAGAAGTATATGATATACTCTGGAGCTTCATCAAGGGCCAGCAAGCTGAAGTTTGGATGCCATTAAATAGGCATCTGTTCAGTTTGTATTAATAAATTGTGTCTGTTGGAGAGAGAAATTTGCTACATTCTGGTAGCTCACATAAATTAATATTTGTTTGTGTCACGAAAGAGAGTAACCTTGCTTTCTAAATTCAAAGTAATTTTAAAAATTGCTTCTAAAATCAGCATTCTGGCTTCTACATATATTTGAGGTGACTGTTCTAATTAACTCACTTCAGTCCAATTTACATGCATCCATGCTCAATGAAATAGTAGATTCTCTGTTTGCTTTTAGCAAAAGTTAATTCCTTTAAAGTTTACTTGGCTGACTCAGTTTTTGGTTTTTTTGTTCGATCATTTTAGTTAGTTTTCTGTTCAATATTTTCATGTCACTTGGGAGGACGTATTTGTCTCTAGCCAGTGTAATTCATTTTTAAGTAGGATAAAGTATCTTAATCCCATTTCAGGCTTCTGCGCCTTTTTTTTAATATCTATGTATATAAAATAATGTAATGTCTTCATGAATGCTATTTTTCTGTTTTTTATAAAACTTATTTCAGATTTAAGAATAAGTAATTATTTCATACAGTGACAGAACGTAATTTGATTCTCACATTATCTCTGAGCCAAAATGTGTAATACCTGCTGATTCTACAGCACACAAGATTTTATATGTGTTTACAAATGCAATAAGCAGAAAATAGAATTATCACTCCAAAATGGTCTTTGAAGAAGGTCAAAATGTGGTATAGGCCTTAAAAATCTTAGGTCTGTAGAACTGCTTGGAAAAGTCTTGTATAGATAGGTCAAGTTGATGAACTTCCTTTTGTGAAAAGCCGGGTGCGAATTATGGTTTGGTTTGGGCTTCTGTAGTTTTTTGGGGATTTTGGAAGGTTTTGCTTGATTTGTTTTGGAAATCTCTGGCCAGTGGTAGTGCTGGCGTGGATTCAGCCTTTCAGCTCTGATGGCACTGGATTTCAGGCATGGGAATTCTGCAGCCTTTCTCCACTAGACTGGTATGCCCAACCTGAGCTCAGTGTGAGCGGGCAGCAGGCCTTGTGAATGCATATGTTATGAAACTGGGGGGAAGAGGTGTTTAGTTCTTTAGTCACCTCCTTCCAAAGCCAGTGCCAGGCCAACCAGAGTCCAGTGGAACGCTGTGTCATTAATACTCAGTGCTGCAGCCTGTCCTGTGGCCTGGGAACCTCTTGTTTTCCTGGAAGAACAGTCTCCCAAATGCTGTCTATTGGCAGGTGATGGATTGCCGGTAATGACTGTGGCCAGGTGATATGTTTATTTTGTTTCCTGAATAAAGGCCATGGGGATGACAGAGTGTGAACCTGGTGGTGGAGGGTAACATTTCCTACTAGTTGTTAAGGATGAGACATCTCCCGAAGTTTACATAGGTTAGAATTCAAAGATGTGCACAGGTACAGGATAACTTATGTCTGTGTACCTCAGACTGTTGGTAGTGATCAAGTAAATCCTGGAAGTTGGTTTGCAGTTGCAGGCTACCTGAGGCTAATTGTTTCAGCTAGAATTGGAGTTGGAAAGGAAGACAAGGTTGTAAGGAGGGTCTTTTCCCCTTTCTTGTCTAGGTCATGGTCAATAGCTTTATGTCTGTGATGTTTCATGACTTGCAGTAGGTTAATTTACAGCTCAGGTACTTCTCTCTCCCAGAAGGCATTCTATTGTTTTACTGTTGACAGGAATTTTTCTGGTTCTTTCTGGAAATCGTTATAGACTACTTTAGCCAGCTGTAGGGCAGAATGGCCTGGTTGAGAAAACAGTATCTGGTTACATAGCAACCTCATCGTGGTTTTAGGTTTGCAGGCAGGAGGTTTCACTGCTCTAGTTCAACAGGACAGGGTTATCTCCCTGACGGGCAGGGTGCCAGCTGTGTTTAGTTACTCATGAATCAATTGAGAACCTTTGGCCACGATGAAGAGTTGTGTAGCTTCTGCCTGAACACTTGCTAAACAGTAAAGAAACATGCCTTGGTTATCTGACATCTAGATCCAGATTGCAGTTTATTAATCTCAGTTCTAGTGCGTGATTTCTTCCCGTGTTTGCTATCACATATGTGATATATATATGTGAGAGCCATTGAGAATTCATGGCTCACTGTTGAAAAATCTGGTGGCAAACGTTACCCATAAAGTAACTGCAATAGGTCTGTCAAATCAGGTTTGTCATTATGGCTCCATGCTCTACTGAATAGTTTATTTTGGTCTATGAGCTTTAGCTCACAATTGCTTAATTACCCATCCAGCCTTCTATGTTTAGAATAAAACTAAAAAATAAGCACTATAAGTGAAAACAGAAACTGAGTTCTGGTTTTTATTCAGAAATCTCTGAGGGTGTGGTGAGTGAGGAACAGGGAAGCTGCAGTGTAAAGCACACTGTTGCTCAGGAGTTGTTATGGGTGGTGTGTATTTCTGGACACAAGAGCTTCCGTCTGGACTCTTCAGTGATGCAGGTTTTATACACAACAGCAAACCTCCTTTTGCTTTGAGGTACAGTAGTAAACAACAGTGTTCCACCTAAATCCCTGAGGAGATACTTTGGCAGAAAGGGTCCTTCCGTGAACAGGGCTAAGTTGCTGCTGGTACATACCTCCACTTATTCCTCTAGCCACTCTGTGTTGGTCATTGTTAGAGAATAGTGTACTAAAACCTAATACCATGGGACATTATGTTAGAGGGATGATGGCAATATTAATATGTGAAGCCTGAAGAAGGATACTGTCTCTTGAGAGAGGAGAGTAGAAGGAGTGGAGCCTTCATCTATGTATAAATGGGGAGTGACAACTTCCAGGAGGAGTGAAGGAGGCAAGAGAGGGAGGTGTGTCACCTCAGGTTTGGGCACAAAGCCTAGGAAGGTGTGCTTTCAAGTACTGATGGGATGTGTGATTAATACTTTAGCTGTGATTTGACTTGCTGTAGCATTGTCATGCATCAGGTCAGGAGAGGATGTGTAGGCTGCCCTGTAACTCCTGGTAGCTGGAGTGGCTTTTGGGTAATGCTGTTTATATTGCCTTGCAAGTCAGGGCACTGCTGTTGGACTTTGAGCATCTTTACAGCCTTGCTACTAATAAAGTTACTAAGAGCAGTTTTATGTTTGGGCTAAAAATAAATCTTGTTTAGATGAGAATAACTTTTGCCCTTTTGTTCCAGACTGGGAAAAAAGACACTAAAAATATTGTTTCTTAATCCAAGTAAGAATGTCTGGAAGGGATAAGGAAGCAAGCAGACATGTAGTCCTAGTAACTCCAGTATGAATTCTCAGATGTTTAGGGTAAATTCTAGAGTATTTTTCTGGTATAGGAATTTTCAAAATCTAGCTTCACACTCTTGATCTAAAGGCTTAATCCAGATTTTACTTGTTTTTTTTTAAATCTATCAAAAAAAGTTTTCATTATGAAATCTTTCCAAATTCAATGTGTTTTGAAGTTCGTTTTGTCAAATAAGTGTTTAACTCTCTCTTGTATGTTTTAAGGATTGATTCATGGAATCATGTTCAGAATACGTGGAAGGTGGGGTCTGTCTAGAGCACAGCTAGTTTTAAGTCAGTTCTGCTGACGTCTCTATGTGACTTCTCTGTCTCTGAAGAGGAACATGAGGTGAAGCAGAATTGTTTGCTTCGTATGTGGCATGTGGGAAGTTCTTATCGCCCTGCACGCAGCGCTGGTGAGGCTGCACCTTGGGTGCCGCGTCCAGGTCTGAGCCACTCACTTCCAGAAAAACATTGAGATGCTGAGGCGTGTCCAGAGGAGGACAGTGGAGCTGGGGAAGGGTTTGGAGAGTAAGTTGTTTGAGGAGCAACTGAGGGAGCTGGGAGTGTTTAGCCCGGAGGCAAGAGTGTGACCTTAACACTCTCTACAACTACCTGAAGGGGCTTGTAGCCAGGTTGGAGTTGGTCTTCTCTCAGGCAACCAGCAACAGGACAAGAGGAAATAACCTCTGACTGCACCAGGGAAGGTTCAGGTTGGACATAGGAAGAATTTCTCAACTGAAAGGGCAATCAGGCATTAGAACAGGCTGCCCAGGGAGGTGGTGGAGTCACCATCCCTGGAAGTGTTCAAGAAACGAGTGGATGTGGCAATTAGTGCTGTGATTTAGTTGACAAGGGGGTGTTTGATCAAAGGCTGGACTCAATCTTGGAGGTCTTTTCCAACCGTAATGATTTTGTGATCTTGAGATAAGGCTTTTGGATGCAGATATGTGTCTGTACCTAAAATATAACCTACTGCTGTGTCTTGCAGTTACTTTTACTTCACTGTTCCTTCAAGGACGAATCCTTAATGGAAATAAATTCCTCAAAATTCAGATACTTTATACTTCAAGGCCCTTATTATTTCTACTTTATGGAGTTCCATCAGTCTTGTCAGCCTGCATGGTCACAAAGAAGAGTGTGTTGGCATTTTACCTTGCAAAAGACATCTTTCTCAAGAATTTCTTGTGGTATGTAAAGTTCTTCAGAGGAACCTTTTTGCAACTTGAGGAAGCCAGGTCTTTTTTAAATGTTACATGTTTTTGTATCTGGAAAATTAGGTTTGGGAGTGCACTTTTGCCTTTTTTAAAGTAAAAATGCAAGCATTTTGATACTGAGAAGCTTACCTAAAGTGAAGCAAAGAGTGAACTAGAGTAGCTAATTTTTAAATATTTGTGCTGTGATTCTATCCCGGAGTGGATTTTCTTAGCTACTGTACAGGATATCTGAGCCATGGCTCTGTTCTTTAGAGGATGCTAAGCTCCACCTCTGATGCCAGGAGCAAAGGCATCCTTACAGGGGTAGATGATGGAGCATTACATAGTGTTTAAAAAGGTCTTAAAACCTGTATGTTGTTTCTGGTGCTAGTATGTGGTACTAACCAGTAGAGTTCAAATCTCATGCCCAGATACTAAGGAAAGGGTAGATCTCTTCTTTTTTCTTTTCTTTTCTTTCCTTTTTTTTTTTTTTTAAATTTTTTATTTCCCCAGAACTTTTTCATCTGACCTGCCCAGCCTTTCAATGGCTAACAAGGCGCCCAATTGCAAATTCAAGACTCCTTCCAAAGGGGATTTCACATATTTTTAAATCTTAGAGTGTCTTGGGCTGGAAAGGATCTTAAAGATCATCCTGTTCCAGCCCCTCTGCTTTGGGCAGGGACACCTTCCACTACACCAGGTTGCTTAGAGCCCCATCCAGCCTGGTCTTGAAAACTTCCAGGGTCATCCATAACTTTTCTGGGCAACCTGTTCCAGTGCCTCACCCTCCTCACAGGGAAGAATTTCTTCTTAATAGCTGATCTAAATCTGCCCTCTCTGTTTAAAACTGATGGCCCTTGTCCTGTCCCAACTTGCCCATGTAAAAAGTCCCTCTCTGACTTTCCTGTAGTCCCACTTCATCTTCGTGTTCCAGTATTCAGTTTGAGAGGGTAGCTTTACACTCACAGTTTCCTTCTAAAAAGAAATAAGAAACAGGCTTGACAAACTAAGTGGATATTCTTGCTTTTTTGAGGGAATCTTGCCCTTTGAGTCAGTTTTATGTCAGAATCACAAGACATACTTTAGGATGTGCCAGTATATGGACAGGGAGTATGGGGAAGAAATGTAGGGAAACTTGAGTGTCTTTGTGACATGTGCTACACTTAGTTGTTTAATCAGATGTTGCTTGCTCTTTAGGATGTTTACTTCTTTTTAAAGATCTTACTGGGAATGATGTAAAGCTGATGGAGGATGAAGTTGGGCATATTCTGGGGTAACTATCTCTGGGCTAGATAAATGTGCTGTCAAGCTGGAAAAGCGTGTATAGGCCCACTGGGATAGTGCCATATGTATACAGCAGAAAAGCTGTGTGTGTGTGTGGGTATGTGTGTATATATATATATATATAAGGCTGCCTTAAGAGCAGGAGGGAAAGAGGGGCTGGAGAAATGGAGAAAAGGCAAACAGAGCAACCAGGTAATAGGAGGCCAGGTAAATGAGAAACTTTAAAGATGGGAAGATGGGGTAGGAGAGGGGGAGAAGGCAGATGGGTGTTTTGCTTTGGAGAACCCAGTTTAATTGAAGTCAGAATACAAACATCTTCATGTGCTGTCTATTTTCTTTCAGTGGTGGCTCACTTGATTTTTTTCATTAGGTAGCCTACCTGAAAACACCAACTAACCTGCCTATTCGGTATCTGCTTATGTGACAATGATTACTTCAGTTTTCTTGAGAAACTAGAGCGATAAAATAAATCTTAGTTGAGTTGTTTGAGCAATAAGTTTTGGAGTGCAGCAGAGATTATGCATTATCATTGAACCCACTAGTCTGCCTCAGAAAAGAGTGAAAGACATCCATTGGAAGCTGGGTTAGGTGGCTTTCTCACATGGTTTTTTCCTCAGGAATACTGGTGTTGTTTACAAGTCATTTTTCCTTCTAGTTGTCACTTCTGCATTGTTTATTTGTTTGGGGGATGTGTGTTTGTTTTTGACTCCCCCTATAAAAACATCCAGCTAGTCTTGCACTCTGGATGAATTTTGAATTTTTAGTGACAGTGTCCTTCTTCAGTTTCAAATTTGCCATTATTCTTCAGTATTGTTGAATATTTCATTATTCTTGTATTTTGTACAGAAAGGAAGGAAGGACTTTCCATTATGTCTTCTAAGTACTGCTCATTATATTGAATGTCTTTGTAATATTTTCTTCGTAAGTAATACTGTTATTTTCAAACTCTATGTAATTTCCAGATTTCTTGTAATATTTTTTCCTTCTATTTTAGTGTCTAATATATTAGACACTAATATAGCAGGCAGTGAAAATATCAAATATAACACTTTGTATGGAAGTAAATTACTGATTTATGGTATTGATGTTACAATCATTTCTGTGTGACACTTAATTCTATTTTTATGAATACTAAACATTTTATATGTGTTTTGATATATGATCACATAATTGTCTACAATGTGCCTGCCCTCAGTTCTAGACTTGATGAAGTTGATTTAGATTTTGGTAATGTGGTTAGTTTCTATTTTTCCTTTAGCCTGACTTTCTAGTTTAAACAAATTTTCCATTAGCTTACCAAGGATGCTGCTTGTTTGAAATGCCTGAAAGTGGTCATGAACTTACTGTTCTCCAGTCTTTCAGCTTGTCCTTGCTTTTGAAGTGCAGTTAGATCTCAGTTAAGTATTTCATACCTTTTCAAGTAGCAGCAGTAAGTACTCCAACAGGTCACTTCCTTCAGTAGTAAGGTCACTGTAAATTCTGGAACACACAGTATTTGGGCCTCAAACTTCTTTTCTTTGTTTCATTTCGTTCCAGCAGTGTAATGAGAATTACATGGAATGCTATGCCAAACTATACTCGTGTGGTTATTTTTAAGTGAGTTTGTTGGCTCCAAAACACGGAAGTTAAATTCAAACCGACGCGACTGCAGTTGGAATGAAACCCACCTGTCTCTTTCGGAGGAGATGGTGCTTGGCAAGTACATCTGGATCCCCAGAGTGGTTCTGTTTGTGATCCAGCCTTCGCGTGGAAGGAAATAAAGGGACACTTGGAAAATGTTGGGTTTCATTGTGTGGAGACTTTCTCTTTGGCCCTTGCCAGATTTTCTCTTTCCCTTTCTCTGTCTTAAGCCACACTCTCCCTTCCTATTTCCAAATGACTGAACAGGTTTGATGCCTACTAATGAAGGATTTTGCTTCTGTAAAGATCATCTTAAATACAGTTTTTGTCTGCCTATTGTCATCTTGCTTATCCTCATCTTTAGATGGTATGTAATGCTGTCCACCTATTTAAAAACTGCACTTCCCACCACATTTTAAAATTTAAATGGCTTTTATATTTAAATTTCAGAGCACAGTAATGCTTCTGTTGTGTTAGAGCTAGGAGCAGGAGACAAAAAGAAAGCTGTATTCTGAATATTCCCACACATCTTTTCCCTCAAATGCTACAGCTGTTTTATCCCTTCATAAATCTTTAATCAGAGGATTTCAATACTTAATTACAAAAAAAAAAAATTAACCTTGCATCATTCCTTTGCTGTCAGCCAGTATTTTCCTTATTATGTGGATAAGCTAGGCATTAAGGGACTATGTGATTTTTGCAAAATTCCATGGCAAGCCACTGGCAGCCTCTAAGACTCCTGGTTTATAAGCCCGTAATCTTCTAACTTGACACTAACATTCTTTTCAGCTGGCAAATCCAATGGAAACATCCTAAATCCTGGTTGGGACTAAGTAAGAGAGTTACTGCATAAATGTGCTAATGCTGTTGTTATCAGTGTCGAAAAGACACCAAATAAAAAACTGAATAAATATACAGAATAAAAGTGTGAGTTCTTTGAGGCTGTGCACGCAAGGTGACTCCTCAGGGCCAACCACAGCAGCGTAGAGGAATGACTGGCATGTCCCTCAGCAGCTGTGGCCGTAGGGGTGAAAGCTGACAGTACTTACTCTAACACCCCTCATTAGGCAAGGGGGAAGGTGACTGTGAAGGTGACTCAGGCAGACTTGGTAGGGTTTTCTCTTCCTTTCATATGCACACAACTTTTTTTGCTGTTACCCATATGGTTTTTGGTAGTCTTGAGCTTTGAAGTTAATGCTCCATAGTAAACATGAGGGAGATTATGCTTTCTCAAGTCTGTTTGTTTGTAAAAATTCAGCTGATACCGCAACATTATTTGTGCTTGAATTGCCTTTTCAAGCTTTTTCTTTACAGCCAGGAGAGAGATAAAAAATTATGCAAAATGACCCAGGAGCTTCTTTGTTTTTTCCAGACATATCAGTTGAACAAACAAAATAAAAAAATTGCTTCTCTGGGAAGACTGTGCTCTCTTGGTGTTATCCTGGTGTTTTTATAGGACTTCAGAGATTGGTGCCTTATCCAGTGACCTATGGTATCCGTGTTATTCTGTGCACAAGTGTATATTGTATTTGTATGGAAAATGGCCTGTGATTCCCCAAGTTGCAGCTGGTGGGAACAGTCAGTTGAGTGTGAGCTGTGTGCAGAGCTAATTAATAAGCATTCCCTTTTTTTTTTTTTTTTTTGTTTTTGGGATCCAAGCCCCTTATTGTATAGCTTGTGAGTGTTTTGGGTCCTGCACTATTTCAGCTCCATTTGAAATGTTACCACATTTCACAAATAAGCTGCTCTTTTTTACACCTTGACAATTAATACTTAGGCAAAGTGAAATAGCACAGTGGTATAAAGCACTATAAAAGCAGTTGAGTTATGTGAACAAGAAACTAAACATTTCACTGGGATAGATTCAGTTTTAAATATAAGGTATATTTAAAGGTAGAGGAAGAAGCTCCCATTCTTTTAAATCAGACTTTAAAGGGTACCTCGGATAGTGACAAAGTTTTGTACCATTTTTCTAATGACTGAGATGTTGATTATGAACTAGGGATAAACCAGGAGAAACCAATTCATTCTTTTCCAAAGCTGAGAGACAAAATTAAAATAATATGAGACTAAATAGTATGTCTTGGGATAGAGGTATTAAACTCAACATTTTGATGTTTTCCAGTGCAGCAAGCACCAGTAATGAAATACTTAAAAAAATCTCTTTGATTTAATATTTTGCTTAAACTAAGCAAATCTTCATGTGAGGGCACTGTACACCTTCTTTAAGAGTAGTGTGGGTAGATAATTGTTTAAGTCTGTTTGACATTAGTCATGCCACTGGGCTATACTGTGACTACTCACGTCTTCCTGCTTTCCAGTAGTCTTTCTCTCCTGAGGAAGGCATGCCCAAATAAACTTTCATGCAACTTACCACTGTACTGTATATCAAAAGAAATCTCACTTTTGATATTTCTTTGATTTAAGCACTAGTAAAATACTACAGGAATGCATGCACATAATTTTATTTCTGTATTCAGTAGCTTAAATAATGTGGTTTAAGATTCCGTCTCCTATCCTTCCCTCCTGCTTTCCCATAGTTGAGGGTGTAGCATGAGAGGATTCTTTTTTAGCAGGGGGAGCTCAGTATGATTTTTTTACATTACTGCGATGTGCAGTGCAATCTGATGTTGCTTATGAAACAATAGTATGCAGTGTACATGTAACTGAAAATTTTAAATGAAGCTTTTTGTCACCAAGTTCAAGGTCATGGATCCCGTGCGTTTTCAGGGAAATTCTTGTAACGGGCTAAAACCATGTTTCACCTGCAGTCTGGCTCTTCATTAGCTGATCGGAGGGATTTGCGGCATTGGCAATAAGTTCTGCTGGTTGCTGGCTGCCTGCCAAGGCAGGGCTGCTGTTCAAGGCAGCAGGTCTCTGCCTCTCGCCAGCCTGAAAGGCACTGTGCTTTCAGGAAGAATGCAGCGCAGGGCTTTATGTCAAGTCAAAATCGACGGGCTGTCCTTGCTTTACTGAAACAATTGCGTGTTTATGGTTTTGTAGTACGTGATGTCATGAGGGTGTTGGCTTTTAGGAATTTCACTACTGAGGAAGCAGTTTGAAATGCAGGCAGAATCCTCAAGACCTTCGAATATGCACTTGGTTTGTTTTTAGTTAGCTTTGAACAAAGGTACAGATGGATATGTACGTACATATTTTTTTTGGTAAGGAATTAACATATGGAATATAGAAGCGCTTTAAGTGGATACAAAACCTGAAGGCAATGTCGAGTCAGTCTGGATTTTCAAACTCTTTTCCTCTACCAGGATATCCATTCTACCAGGTGTCATGCAGGTATATCTTGTTTTAAGTTTCATCTTTTAATGCACTTGTATATAGAGCTGTAGCATGATGCTTGTGTTAACAGATTTTTTGTTTCCATATCTTTGTTCTCTGAAAAAAATTATGAAATTGGAGAATTAAGAAGCTGAAAACCATAAATACAGTTTTAGAATGCTTTGTGTCTGACCTTATAATTAAGTTCAAATTTATTTAAGGCAAATGTTTTTTATTTCTAAACATACTAGATATTTTCGGAGGTTTTCTAACTGGAAAAATGAAGTTGTAACCTTGGAGATTTTTTTAAGTGAGTTATGTATTCAGATATTTCAGTCATTTATTAGGAACCATGTAACTACTGTTGAGAAATGGAAATTATACAGATTTCTAAAACATTAGTAGTTTTAAGTATTTTTTTGCATAATTAAGGCAAGTAAACTAAAGTACTTACTGTCATTATGTTTTTAAGACAATTCACACAAAATGTGCACGTGTGGAAAGGTGGTAAATGCCAGTGTTGTGGTAAAGCTTAATCGTACAAGCTCCTTACTGTTTTATCTTTTTGACTCAACAGTCCTGTTCTGTTAAAAATCCTTCTTTCTGAAAGTGCTGTATAACAGTTTTCTAGTGAATGGGTTGGATGCTAACCATGAAATTACTCTTCCTGCTGTAGAAGACTGTAATATTGCATAATAATTAGAGGGAATGTGTTACAGTACTTCTGTGGCTGAAAGAGCTCAGGTTTCTGGCACACCTTAATACAGGAATGTAATCTGTGCTTTTTGTGTCTAAATCTAAAGTCCTGCCTCTCATGCTGCAAAAATAACAGAGGGAGGGGAAAATCTGAGTTAGGACAGGAGTTTTGTGCTATTACTCATCTTCCTGTAACACATATGAAGAGAAGGATAAGCGAGTAAGTTAATCGTTAACATATTCAAATCCAGAGAATGAACCTGACAAATAAGCTCCATAAACTGCAACTTAGACAGTGGTATGGGTTAGTTTTGTAAGGCTGCAGTGGTATTACTTATGAGTAGAAACAAAAGTGATTCTGCACAGTGTTCTTTTAAACACTTTTTTTTGTGTATTTCTTGAAATAAATGTCTGCATTTATTTATGTGTTTGTACCTCTATAGCACTACCAAGGCTGTCTGCTCAAAGGTACCAGTAAGGCTTTATTGCAACCGGAGTTGGCCATTTAGAGGTCAATCACAGTGATTGCTCATGGTTGTTTGTCCTTTGGCATAACTTTGGTGGATGCTGAAGTCTAGTAGCTTTTCTCCTTTCCCACCCCCCCATGCACCTTTTTTTGTGATAATAGGCATGAATAAACTGAAAATTGAAGACAACACAAATTCAGTAAATGGTGGCTGGTGCAAAAGCCTTCTCTTCCTACCAGTCTGTTAGGTTAGTCAAACACTGCTTTTCACTGCTGTTCCTTAAGATCTGCATGACCAGAGCCACCACCCAACTTCCAGGTTTCCACAGTGACCTTCTCGACAGAATGAAGGTCTCGTGAGCGGGTTCCAAGTCCTTGCCTTTCTGCTGTGAAAAGAGATAGATTGAAGTTCATGAACTTTTGGATCCCTATGGCTTATCTGCATATTGGTTTTAATTCTCTCCTTTCTGTTTTTTACATTTTTTAAATAGTTGTTCAGCATTTCAGTGAAGCCTGTGTTTAAGAATTTTCAGATAAGATTATTAGTTTCTGTGATACGCAACTGAGCTTATTAAAATCCTGTTTTATGTATGTAAAATTGAGTGGACTTACTTCCTTTCATGACTAAGCCATTCTGGCTTTGCAACTCTTTTTGTTTCATTATCTAAAAAGAGGAATTCTTTACATAGTGTACAATCACTGTGTAACTATGTAAATCACAATAACTATGTAAAATTAGTATTCCTGCAGTCATTTTAGAGCTCATCCTCAGTGCAGAATTTTCATTCAGAATACTAACAAACATCCATTATTGTGTGGGGAGTAATGTACTTTACACAGACAGGGCTGAACTAGGGTCTTCGTTCCACTCCAGTTGGCATATTCTGGTTAGTGACCTTTTTCCAGTAAAAGAAATAGGCAGTGGGTCTACTGTTTATCATAATTGGTTTATGATCTCTAAGAGTGGGAAGGTTAGAATGCTCAATTTGTATCTTGGCAGAGGCATTAACCTAATGTGTCTTGAAGCTGGGATGGCATAGAAGTCATGGACAGAATTCTGGAAAAACTGTCTTCGGGAAACTTTTTGTTTTTTTTCTTATAGTAAAGATTAATTTTCTAGAGATCAAGTTGCTATTGAGATTGCATGGTGTTTAGAATGGATTGTGTTTTCTGTTACCCATAAGGAGTAATAGTTTTGGAATAATGTTTTTATAGAGGTATTGGTGGCAGCCTGTTCTGGGAGACTGCACAGTCAGTGTTTTGTTCATTTATGGTTTTCTAAGATTGCTCGGAACATTGTTTATCTTGGAGATGACCAAGATACAGTCTCCAAAACTAGGTCACTCAGGGTGGCATAGCCTCTTGGTTGGCTGTGGATTATGGCATGGTGTAAATGAGGAGTTCAATTTGGGCACTGTGTTTTTGAGCCATATTGTAATTACTTTTTGGTATCCATGCAATTCACAATTGGTGTTTCTTGGTAACTTTTTCATATTTGAACAAAATTAGCAGATTAATATAACTTATTTTGAGTGTGATAAAAAATACCCTATTGTTTCTTTTATAAGGGCTCAGTGTAAGATCTGATTGTAGTTGTAGAAAATGCTCCACGTGGTTGCAAAACACTTCCTTGCAATGTATCATCTCTGTTCTGTTACAGATTTGGTATTTAATTTAATTCATCTACCTTAAGATAGGTAGCAGCAAATCTAAAATTAGTATTGGCTGTTAAACTTTAAATAGTAGTCGAAGCATGCAAGTAAACCTGCCGTGTGCCATCACGGTGGCTAGAGTGGCATCAGCCGGGTAGCTTGCATTTTTTCACCTGCTGAAAGTTTTAGTGTTGGGTTTTCTCTGTATGTCATATGGTGTAGGAGGAAGTCTGTTCAAAAGTCTTTGATAATGTTTGATTTTCATAACCTTAATCAGTAGAGATTAAGAACAAAGGCTGCACTCATGTCTTTTTCCCAGTTACCCTGGTATGGCAAGAGACCTTTATTGTAAGAACATTTGCTATCTCTCATTGCTTTAGGCTGCCAGACAAAAAGAACATAGCCTTGTGAGTATTTCTTTGGCGAAGAGAAGACATCTAGTATCCTAGCCATGTTTGCTGAGGGAAGCCAGAACTTTCAGCTCCACTGGGATATTAGCAGATTGTAGCCATTTCAGAAAACATTTGTTTTTGTTTGCCTTAAAAGTGTGTGTTCAAACCCATTGTTGAGTAGGAGGACCTTTTTTTGAGTTAGAAGAGTTACATCTCTTTCCTCATATGGAGATGTGAGGTAATACAAACCCCAGCCCTGTCTCAGCTGTGGGGCAATTCCTGGTGTTTCTGTGATGTAGTTGGAGTTTTGCTGGTGAACTGTGATACTCTTCATAGGAAGATTCCTCTTTAGAAAGAGTCATCTTATTTCTGACACAAATGCATGAGGGTAAAGATGTGGGTGTTCTACACAGCTGAGTGATTTTACCATTTTCAGTAGTTACATTCAAAGTAGCAAAACGGTTTTTAGGGTTTATCAGGGCTGTCATAGTCCTTTGACCTAACCCATATCAGAACCTTGTGCATCCCTTTGTAATACTGGAATTTCTCCTTCTACCAAGCTTGATGGAAACATTGTCCACAATGAAAAGCCTGCTGTTCAGATTAAGTCTTCCTTGGAATTGCACATACTATTTTACCTTTTTTGTCTACTAATAAAGAAAAGAGAAGAAAGAGCTATCCAGTGAAAACTTGCAATTTTGATAGTGAAAACTTGTAATTTTGTGAATTTGAGTCAATTGTGTCTGTGCAGTTGATTCTAAATGCAGTAATGCAAATCTCACCCAGTCACAGCAGCATCGTAAGTAATCTATTATAACTGAAACTAGGCAGGGCTTATGTGTGGAAAGGGAAGAGATTTTGCAGCATTAAGCAACTACTTTTCTTTTGAGGAGGGAACTGCTGCCCACTTCAAACGCTGCTCTTTTATTAGCATCCATTTCTGAAATTAAAAAAAAAAAAGCTGCTGTAGTTTGGACAGAGGAATAAATCCTGATCACCTCCATGTGCTAGAAGACAGTGAATGCTTTTAAAGAAACAAAATTTCTGAGTTTTCTTTGGAGCTGTCTGACGAGTTTGTAGCATAAACTGACAAGTTTAGCTGAACTACAATCTTTGAGAAGTAATGTGACCAGGGAAATCGTAGTCAAGAATAACAAAAAATATATATAAACAATGTTTGCTTGTTTGGTAGTGTTAGTCAGTGTCCTGCGTGACTGTTTAATATCGCTGTTCTGAATATTCAGCAGTATGCATGTATATGAGAGGGATTTAAAGTTGCGTTTTTCTTGGAATAACTACAAATCAGTTGAACAAAACTTCCTGTATTTTATTTTCTTTGTTGGTTCAGAGCTATTCTCCTTCCCCTGTAGGGACGAGGAGAAAGGGAAGGGCAGAGTTTTTGGCAAAATTGACAAAACGTATGCAAGAACATGGTGTGCTAAATTCGAGGTGCCCTTAGAAGCTGTTTCTCCATAGAACTTGATTTTTATATATGCCCACAACAGAATGTAGCTTTCATGTTAGAAGAGGGAGATTGGTCTCTGCTTTTTAGAAGACTAATTCCTTCTTCAGGACTTGGGAAGAACTACTAAAGAAAGCTGGTGCTGTAGGAGTATATTAAATTCAGATTTAAGTAAGAGAGGGAATGATTAAAATCTGAAGAGGACCATTTTATGTATTTTATCCTCTGCAATCTTTAAAATATGGGCAGGCTATTTTTATATTAAAATTATTTAAACATGGTATATATAATTGCTTTATAGGTAAATGAAAAGATTACTTTTAAGCAAAAAAATCCCCCCCCCCCGTTTTTTTTTTTTTTCCAAGGGCCTCACGATTAGAATGTCAGCAGTTATTTGGGCTTGACAGAACAAACAACACATTAAAAACCTTTCCATAATAAAAAGTAGCTCATTAAGCAAGATTGAACTTGAAAAAAGAGTTTAACTTGCAGGGAGTATATCTTAAATACAGACTGCTCTCTGAGAAGACAAAATGATAGGAAAACTGCTAAAGATGAGGCAGTTTGCAAGATCGTCATCTCTAAATTTTGTCCAGAGGATACAAGCATGAAATGGTGAGTGAGAGATGTTGATTAAGGTGTGGGCTGGTGGTGTGGTTCCTGCATGACTTTCCTCAGTTGGTTCCTTGGAAGAATGGAGCTGGTAAGAATGCTTTTCTTACAAAATGCTTCTGAGATGGCAAGTGTCTTCCCGATCTACCTCTTGCCTCCCTCCAGACCCCCCTTTTCCCTCACTCTATTTTGTTAACTTTTTTTTTTTCTCTTTAAATCTCCCCTTTTTTGTCATATCTGAACTGGAAATGAAAAGCCTCAGCTCTGTGTGAGTCGCCAGTAGATCGGCACAATCCCGCACGTGGGTCCCTGGTGATCTGCAGGACCAGGTGTGAAGCTGCGAGTGTGCTGATGCTGTCCCAGCGTTAAACTGAGCACTTGTCAAACTGTTGGCTGTGGTGTGGTGCCAGTTTCCCCTGTGCTGAGTTATACTGGGTATTGCCTTCTTTAGGCATGTGTGTCACTTCTGGCTTTCTTATCCCAAGTTACGTTCTGGCTCCTCAGGTCTCTGTTCACATTCTGAGTGTGGCTCGGGTTACGCTTGGTGGAAAGGGCGTAATCAGATGAATGCGTGGCTGATTGCAACAATTCATTATAAATCATTCTGTCAGAAAAGAGGAAACTCTGAGGAAAAATGTGAGCATTATGATAATGTTATCTATTAAGTGTCCTTAGAAGTATAAACCGTGTGTGGTGCCAAGCAGTAGCTCATATGTGGACTACTTACTTTTCTAATTAATTCTAACTGAAACTTTGAATATTTCTTCTTGTTTACCTTGTGCTATCTGGTATTTCAGGCTCTTATTCACAGAAATGTAATTGTAGTTCTTCTTCTAATGACATTGATATTTGTCTGGCTGAACCAGTTACAGCAAGTTCTGAAGCAGTTACAGCTATTTTCTAACATATTATTCATTATTAAAAAAAAGGAAGAGGTCTAGTGTAACTAGACATTCAGATGAAAAGCATTTTGTACTTTCATTATTCCGGGGATTTCAGCATGAAGGGGCAGTTTGTTTCTTTATTTTTGGAACACTGTGCAATATTTCTGTTGTTTTAGGGGAATTTGTGTACGTGTGTTCCAAAACAAAATTCATCTGTTGGTATGAATATACACTTAACTTGGTTTCCTGAATGATGATCAGAATTCTGTTTGGTTCTCTTCTTTCAGTTACCATTTCTGCTGCATCAGTTTACTAATCTACTTACGGCATTAAGTTAACAAATTATCATAGTTCTTAGTTTAGTGGTGTGCTTCCCAGGATTTACACTGTGATTGCTTCTCTTAGAGCTGAAGGTGGTGGGATACTCCTTGGTTCCTTTTTTAAAATCTTTACAGGAATGTGTCTGGAGCTTTTCTGAGATTTACCTGGTGTATTGAGTCAGTGACCCTGTGATGCTGTGAGTTTATGGTCTTAATACAGTGGGTTCGAAATTAAATAGGGAAACTAAGTTTGAGTCTTAGAAATTTGGCCTAAAGAGAAATACTGTTTTTTCTAGTATACATAAAGGAAACATTGGCTTATAATAAATCCTGCAGTTTAAAGGATGGTTCTAGAAACAGTCCTGGTTTGTGAAGCATTTAGTTAATAATTTGAGAAATGTAAACTAGGAATTTGTTACACTTTGGTATGGAGAAAAGAAGTTGAAGCACTGGCAGAATATTCGTAAGGCATAAATTTGCAAGTTTCTTCTTTATGCAAATTCAAAACTTATTAAATCATAAATGATGGCATTGCAAAAGCTTAAAAATTGTTTTTAAAACAATTAACTGTAGGAAAATTAAAACCAATGTGGTGATTTATGTTGAAATTTGAATAAGTGCTAATATTTGAGTTATAACAAATTGTTAAGTGTAGATAGTATCTATTCAAATCAGATGTAGGTTATATTTAGTCTCACTTTTTATGCTGTTTTTTTGGCAGGTCTATGATTTATGACATTGTTAATCCAGTTTCATGAGTCGTGCAATGCATATGAAGGACATCTTCCTGCAGAAAAAGAGCGTAAATTTGAACACTTGGTAAATGGATACTTATTATATTCCATTTTTAGAGTTTTTGCAAAAAAGCCAGACTACTTCTTTCTCACATGCTGAGGAGAGCCACCTTAAATTAAAGACAGCGGTGTGAAACAGACAGTGTGTCCTGTTGACGTGTAAATGCCTCTGTAGACTGCTGAGATGACTGCAATGCAGATAGTGCTGATGGTGCTCTTCTTTTCAAAATTTACATCAGGTTTTCAGCTCCTGCAAGAGGTTTCATTTACTCATGACTTTGGGTAAGGAATGATCATCTGCTGAAGCAAACAATTACAGCGGAGAGGGCTGTAATGGCTGAGATTATGACCTCATGTGGGGAGGGTGCCAGGGCACTACATAACCATGCTGCTTCCCTGGCAAATCTGTCTTAGATATGACTTGCCCCAGGTGACAAATCAGGTGACGTAGAGCTCTTTCTCAGAAATTAAGACCCATGCCATTTTCAGGCATTATTGTACTTTAGTCTCTTTCCTTGGAAGCTCTTGGATGTTGTACCTTTTAAGTTTTGCTTGCTGTGGCATTACTGACATTAGTTCTCTCTTCCCTGTGGCTACTGCCTTCTCCTGAAGTGGGAGAGCATCTCTGCTCTTTTCTTTTACTCTTCAAATTTCAACTGTGTCTGCACTTTACTACCCCTTTCCCTAAGGTATTGAAGACCTGTCCATTTTCCCTTTAGCTTTGTAGAGCCTCCTGTGAGAGGGCTTGTCTCTCTGCAAGGTTATTGTAACTTTCTTAGAGCTTTGTAGCACTTCCCCTCCTTAGTCCCATTTAAGTAATCCACGTTTTACCTACTGCTTTAAGTACATCATCTGTTTGAAAAATCCGTTTCTTGGCTCTCCTGTTAAACTGCATCAAGTTCAAGCTTGTCTTTCTTGCTTTAAGACATGCCATTAACTCTGTCCCCACTCTGGATTCTTACCAGGTTACTCCCTCTGCTTAAGTCTATTCAGATGTGGATGTTATAAAAATTACTTGGTTTATACTGGTCTGCTGTTTACCACATAAGATTTGAAATTTGTTCTGCTTTATAGAATTTGTAGGTCTTGGTGAGTAAGACTAAGTATTCACCCATTATTGTTCTGAAAATGTAACTGTCTGGTCTTTCTCAGCCTATTTTGGCTTTTACTGCTTTCCCTTCTTTCCTCCTGTCCCCTTTCAGGTAAAAGCTAGAGTGTTTCCCTTCATTTTCCTTGGCCATTCTGTCTTTTCCATTGCTCTTAAAGAAAACGTTGCCTGAAGGGAAGTAAAAGACAAGCTTGGAGCTTGTCACCCATAATGTGAAGTCTTTTAATTGTGCCTTTCTCTTCTGTTGGGGAAGGTGAGGTTTGAGGTGATTTCACAGATCCAGAAACATTGTTCACGAAAGTTTCTCTGCTGGGAATTGTTCCCATTAATGAAAAGTCAGCGTGTGTGTATCGATTAGAGAAATGTATGTATATGTTGCAAATCGACTGGGTTTTAATTAGCATGATTTTCATGTGTGTCCACAAGGTACTTCTGTTGTTTTAAATCCAGCTTTTGTGAGCTATTCAGCAATATCTGAAGAACAGTAGGAAGTGTTGGTATAGCTTTTGGATGGGGAAAGATGCAATCAAGTTTTCATTCTAATTCTGGCTATTCATGTGGAAACTTTACAGGCAGGTTTATTTTCTCCCTGCACCATGTTACCATAGGTGGATAAAATGCAGAATATTTAGTATGTGGCCTGCAGAATATTTAGTATATATACATAACAAGTATATGTCTACTTGTTATACTAAAACCTCAGTTCGCAATTCAGAATTGTTACAATTAAAGAGAAGCAGCATGGATCTATTAATGCTTACTAAGAGTCTTTTATGTTCCCTGGCAGAAGTGATTTTCTTTTATGGATTTATTGCTGCTGTCTGCTGGGCCTGCCTTATTTCCATGTCCTGAAAACATTAGGCAAATGTGCAGTGGATTTGCTAATGTTAACTTTTCTATTGCTCTGCACCGTGGCCCTTGATTTGACTCCATTGTGCTTTCTCTCTATATTCTTTTCAGCTCACTCTCACCCTGCTGTGTCATGATTTGCTGTATTTCAGATGCTAAAAGCTCTTAAAGAAAAGCTCCTTATTTTTAAGCACAAGCTGTTCTGAAAACCTCAATTGCTTAAATGTCACAATTTTACATGTTTAAAACTAAGTTTTCGTAACAACCAAGGCATTGAACGTTTGTATGTAGTAAGTTTGCATAGTCTACTTACTGCATTGATTTGAAAGAAACTTCCCGTGTAGTTTACCAATATTGATGTATATAAAAATAGTCTTCTAAAATATTCTCTACTCTTTCCAGTTTCAGTTTAAACTTGGGTAGACTGTGGTTTGTAAAAGTTCACAAGCGTACTCCCATAATCTCTGGGTTTTGTATTACGACTGTGAATTTTTAGAATTTGAAAGCGTTATAGAGTCAGTGGCAGCATTTATTCTTTTCTTCTTGAGTACTTGATGGGTCAGGGACTGCAGTAAGTGTTTCAGCTGAAGTTATTTGAAGCAGTGCTGTTACCTAATTAGTTCTGTTGAGTAATTGTGTCCCAATACATGAATCCATTCTCTGCTCTGTTATTTTTAAACTACTGCCTCTTCCTTGGTTGCTTTTCCAGTTCTGAATATCCTGATGGTATGTGTTGGTCTTGACAGTTTATTCAGCTTCACCTTGCATCACATATAGCAGATTAAGCCCTGCTTGCGTACTAGCCAGAATTTTTTTGATGGAGTGATCGTTGTTAATCTGCTGATCATTGTTAAGTGCACTGATTTGGAAGTGGAGATCTGTAAGTGTTGAGACATGTGTCTCGGATCAAAGCCATATATGCTTATATTCTTCATAGAACTCTGATGAAATATTGGCAACCTTGACTGGAGCCCAGCTGGAGGCACCATGTATTGTGCAAGCAATTGTGGTTCAGGTTTAGAAATGTAGCTCAGATTGTTCAATTAGTTTTTTCAAAGGAAGATACCCTTTCTAGACAATGGAAAGAAAAACTGCTTTAGAACAGATTGATAAACTCATATGGCATGAATTGTCCCATAAGAATCTGCAGAACCTAGTTTGAGTGTAAGATTTGCTTTTACTGGGCTGTTATGCTACTGTCAGCCTTCTAATGCATGGCAATATTTATCTTTAAAGCTGTGAAGTCAGAGCAAACAACAAAGGGTACTCAGTACTAAGGCCATCTTTTTGAGCTCAGAACATCATCATTTGTTTCCAAATGGCATCTATGGCTTTCTTTCAGCTTGATTTAGTATGGATCCAAATTTGTCGTGATAAGGCTCAGGTCATGATGTGCTCATTTGCTTATATTGCTGTGTTCTGTGGAGAATTCTCACATACACAGAAGCTGAGGAGGTTTTCCTTGGTGATAAAGAAAGGACAGACAGCAGAAATGGGAGATACCCATAGGATAGAGGTGACTTTGCAATCTTCATGACAGATGAGTGTAAAGCTGCTGCACAGACATCAATTAACGTTTTCACAAAAAAACCCCCGAAGTCTGACCAAACCTTGGTCAGATGTGATTGGTAACTTATGCTTTGCCTAAGTAGGTATCTTCTTGCACTCTTCTGGAAAAACGCTGCCGAAGTAGTGAGAGCAGAAGCAGCAGCACAGAGGGTGTTTGAAGAATAGGTGAAGGTTATTTCTCTGTGTCCTGACTATCCCTGCTGTCCTGCTTCCCTTCCTGCTTGGTCTTTTGCTCCTCTTCTGTGATTTAATCTGTTTGTTTTTATAGTGTGGTTTGTTTTTTTTTTTAAAGTGAAAATGTTAATAATTTAGTCTTATTTTTGTAATGTACAACACACTTTTGTTTTGTGAAGTCCCAGTGCCCTGCAGGTATGTTTCAAAGAATGTTTTGTCTGCCTAGTCCCTGTTTGGATCACTGTGTTTTGGTGCTAGTGTAAAATTACCTGGGAATCTAATCTGATGGATGTATGAACTCTCTTATGAAAGTGTCTTCACGTTAATTCCTCAAGGATTTTTTCTGTTATTTGATTAGTGAAGAGCAAAAGATTTTTAACTATGATTTATTGTGAATGTAGAGCCAAAGGACATTTTCATGAGAAGCAACAGCTAGTGTATCTGAATACACTTTCAAGGGAAATAATTTTGTGGTGTAAACAAATGAAGAACTTTTTTCATTAAATATTTAAAATTCTAAGTATACAACATGATGTGAAATGTATGGTTTTTTCTATTTGATACTTTGAAAGAGGTGGTTATAATTTTAACTTGGAACTTGCTTTCCTTAAATTCATACCGCATGCTGAAATTTTGGAACCTTAAAAATATAATGTTCATACTTTGCTCCTGATATGTTACTTGCCTTTTATGACATGTACTCTAATGTTTGTGAATTTGGAAGTTCTTTTTATTTAAGATCCTTCAGAAAAATGAGATAATCCTTGAAATAATTTCAATAGCCCTTGGGCTAGAAATAGACACCTTGATTAATATGATTAATACTGTTGGTATCTTACAGCTGTTGTTTCTGAGTCACTTCTCCTTTCTACTAGTGTTCTAATTAGTCCTTTTCTTTCTGATACAACAGAAGTTAAAGGCTTCTGTGCCTAATACAAACTAAAGCATTCGCAATATTTGATGAATTGCCAAATACGAGAACTTTTTAATTCAACAAATAAAATTGGAATTACTTATTGGCTTTTCTTGTTTTAGTTTAATATTATGAGTTCATGTTGAGAGTTGATACTGGCTTCCGTCACTTCATAATTTTATCAATAAATGTTAAAATATAAGGAATCCAACATAAAAGTGTTGTAGAGCACACATATAATAACTAATGTAATTAGTTATTGCTAATAGATGAAGTCTGTTTCCCAGGACGGAGGAAAGCCAAAGACTGCAGTAACAGAATCGTTCTTCTTATCCCTTTTATGTATTATGTAGATGTGATATGATTGAGGTGCAAGTCGAAGTGCTAAAGATAGCCAGGAAAACGTTTGGAATGATTTAAGCTAATAATTAGGTAGTTGGCAGGATGAAAGTTTGTTCTTTATTTTAGATGTGACTTTCACGGATGCTTCATTTTCAGTTAATTAAGGGCATAGTAAAACTCCATGGAGCTAAGATCACTTCTTTCTCACCTGACTTGTGATACTGTTAAGTTTTAAATAACGGGGAAGCAAATTTTAGTGTGAAAAGGAAAATACAGCTAAAAATGAGATACTCTGTGTGTGTGTATAAAACTTGTTGTTTTTATTACCATTTTAATGGTTATTTCTAAAGATGTAACTCTAAAACCACTGTCACACAAGATTGTTCATCTTAAATTCTCATCTTTTTTTTTTTTCTTTGCTGCACTAGAAAATCTTACCAGTTGTTGAAGTGAAATCCACTGCATTTTAGCAAATTATGTACACTGTAGCACAAGTAACTTCCAGATCTCCTCATAATAAACACAGCTATCAGTGTTCAGCTGTAAGACAGATGGCTGGTTCCGACACTTCTTAAAAAGGCTTGGATTTCTCAAATGATACTGGCATTTGATACCAATTGAGGCTTTTGTGATAAGGATTGATTACTTTAATATTTCATAAAAACCTCTATTTAGGCACTATATGTTAATAGTTTACTGTCTTTGTCAACCCAGTCTGGATTCAAGGTATTGATGTAAGTAATTCCAGTAGTCCCTCTGAGTCACAGACTCAGGTTGGAAAAGTTTTCTGAGGTCATGGAGTCCAACCTGTGACCCCATACCATCATGTCAACTGGACCATGGACTAAGTGTCACATCCAGTCTTTCCTTAAACACCTCCAGGGATGGTAACTTCACCACCTCACTGGGCAGTGCATTCCAATGCCTAATCATCATTTCTATGAAGAAATTCTTCCTAGTGTCCAATCTAACCTCATCTAGTGCAGCTTGAGACTGTCCTCTTGTCCTGTCACTAGTTGCCTGGGAGAAGAGGCTGTCCCCACCTGGCTACAAACCTCCTTTTCAGTCTTTTGGTTCCTGTAGAAAATTTGGTTTAAATCAGTGTTGGTGATAAAGCCTCTACTCGTTTAAGTAATTTCTTCTATGGTGTCATGGTTCAAACAAAGCAAATACAGGTCGTTATCAATATGGATTTTTATTTAGTTGATTTTTCTAATCAATATACATGCCAGAATTTTTTTTGTGCTGATTTAGAGCATTCTGTGTAACTTGCGAAGTTGTGTGAATAAGTCTGCTGCTGTTAAATGGTGCATTTTAAAAAGGCAATAATCACTCTTGCTTGGTCATGATTTGGAACAATATGCAGAAATAAAGGGCTTTGACTCCCTATCCCTTCTTGTCCTTGCAGTAAAAGCAGTTGAACGCTAACTTTTCATAGAAGGACACTCCATTTTTGTAGAAAGATGCATATGTACTTTCTGAGAATACTCAACTCTACTTTTTGTCCTTTGCTACTTGATTGAGTGCCTTAAGGAGTTTTGGATGACAATAAAAATGATGTCCTTGATTTAGAAAAGGATGACAAACCAAACCATTGAGCTGCGTAGGAAATTAAATACTCGGATGAGAATTTTTTAATGTATGGTATGTAACATCCATGGACTATTTAACATATACTGTTCCTTTTTTTTGCCATCTGTGTTCTTTTAAAGACTTTGTGGTTTAGATCACTTCCTCTGAATAAGTTCTCTCTAGACAGATTGAAGGCTTCTGCAGTGTTTGTGAAGTACTTGGCTTCAGTGCAGTGCTTTCAGTACTATTTGTGGTATTACTGGAACTGTATGTTTGCTTCAGATATAAATTCCTTGAACGCTCAATTTATGCATCCTCACAAAATTTCGAGTTTCCTGCAACCTCTCTTACTTTCAAGGGATCAATAATTAAATCACAGTTCTCCATGTAACACTGCCTTCTCAATCATGTCAAGATCTTACTGATCAGTAAAAGGTTACTCTTTCTCACTGTATTGAACCTGTTTTTATTCTCCTCATTGAACTTGAAGCTTTGCAGTATTTATGCTTTGCAAGCGCTTTGAGTATTTGTTTTGGAAATCTTTCACCAGAAGAGCTTTTCTAGATTGAATCCATCTTTCCTATTTAGGACATCCTGTAGTATCAGAATAAGTACATTTTCTTTGTTCCTTTGTGGTTTTCTTCTCTTGCTGTGTTTTGGTCTTCATATCGTGGTTTGTCACACTGGTGGTATTCTGTGCTTAAAATGTTCATCTACGCTTCATGTCCTAGAGAAATTGAATTCAGTCTCATTCACTGCGCCTTACTTGTCATGTTTTTTGTTGTTATTTTTCTTGTAAAGAGCTGTTGCTGTTTATTTCTTCTGTTTGTTTCAAGTAAGGGATTGGAAATGTCATCTGTTCACATATTCTATGAAGTTTACACATGTTTCTATATCTGTAAGTTCACATATCAGTGTATAATGGAATGGCTCTTTGACGTCCGCTAGTACTTAAAAATCTGCATGAATGCAACTGTTAACTTCAAATGTATGATTAAAAAATATGAGAGAAAAAATCCTAACACCTTACCGATTAGGACAGCATATATTCTGTATGAATTTGTTTGCATTATCAAAACTTATGTGCCTGGTGCTTCTGTTTGGTTGTTTTTTTTCTCTTGTGGTGTGAACAAATGTTCTTAATATCAGAAGAAAATGTGATTTCTTTTCCTTGGCAATCTAACTACATTTGCAATTGATTCATATCCCTTATTTGTATATTATAAAATTTCTAAGCAAAGTGATTACTCTGAAACCTGTATAAATGTTAGTTTTTCCACCACTTTGCATTTTTATTTAAATTTGTGTATTCTTGCATCATATGAGTTTCTTTTTCTTTTTTTATGTTTCCTGATAGGACATGTCATGGTGGATATAGGCCAAGAAGTCAAGTTTTTTCTTTGTTATGTGATCTAACCTGATGTTCAGTAATTCAATACTTATTCTTCACAGAAGGACACTTTTTTTGGTAGAAAAAGATGCATGTATTTTCTGAGAACAGTCAACTCCAGTTTTTGTCCTTTGCTACTTAATTGATGTTCAAAATGTACTTTGATTATTATTGTCTGGTGATAGGCCATAGTATATGGACAGCTACAAATAACAGCAAATTTTGAGATTATCAAGCTGTATCCATTTGCCAGCTTGTTGAAGAAAAACACTGCTATGTGGTTATACAAATAATTGCCTTAAGTGCTTTGTGGTTGCTTGGAGAAAAATTAACACCAAGTGCTCTGCTTTTATCCCCTTGTGTGTTTTTATCAGGGTACTGAAAATATTTTCTAATTGCCAGGATTGTTCATGCACACTGTGAGTAATCAATAGCCCTGTCAAGGTAGGGACTTATGTTTAAGAATCTGCAGGATCCAAAACATGATGGCTTTTAATTATTTTTTTTAATCAGTATCTAAAGCAAACAATTTTTAAAGCCCACAGCATATGTATAACTGTCTTTATTTTTCTCCAAGATTAGAAAAGACGTGAGATGCCTTACCCCCTCAGCTTTTCCTTCACTGCTTTGCAGGTAACCAGTCTGTGGTGATGCTGACTTGGACAAGTCAGTCCCTGATGAACATTTGAGATTTCCTGCAGAGGTGACTTAAAACACTTAGTCTGCATTGACATGAAAAGAATTCTGCCAGCCGTCCTAAAAATCATATTCTCACCAAAGTATTTGATAAACAGCAAGGGTGAAATCTAAATGTGAGGAAATAAATACGAGGAGCAGGAGGTTCAAGGGAAAAAAGTTGTATTATTATTCTTGCAATTTTTTTAGAGAGTAGAATTTAGTTTCACTCAAACTGTCAGCAGAATGAATTTCAGTAATTAAAATTCCTATTGTCTTCTCTAGGCATGAAAAGGTTTTTCTTGTTGCCATGGTGACAGTTGAGTGACAACTTCAAAGTGAGTAATTGGTACTGAGAGCTCCATTATGAACATTTGCAATATTTCAGAAAGGATTTCAGGATAAAATAGGATATCATTACTGGGCTTTCAAAACATTTTTTTTTAACTTCATTTTTTGTGTAAAGAAAGTGTCTAAGGGACTTTGGTTCAGAAGCTTCTTTTTAAGAGCCATGTGAAATATCACTACTAATTGCTTTTTCTGCCTGTGCTCTCATGAGAAGGGTCAAATTCACGGGAACTATTGGCTGATGGAGTTGGGTAGACTTTGCAGTACCCTTCAGGTCCTTTATATTGAATTGTTCTAACTCCCTTCCCTTTTACAGCACGGATGTGTATGTGTTTCGTCCTAGAAAGTGCATTTGTGTGCATACATGTGCAGTCTGTATATATAATGTTGTATTTTCTGCTTTTTGATGATGTGTTTTAGGCGACAAGTTAGATAATTTGTGAAAACAGTACTGTGGAATTATAAAGATGTTATTACATCTACAAAACTTTTTATAAATTATTATTTGGAAACTGTTGGAAAAGTCACTTTAGAGTTCTACTTGCTTTTCAGAGCTGAAAAGGTTGCTGTGAATCCCCTTTCTGAATAGTGGAAGTTACACACTCAGCAACGGAAGTTCTGCATTCTTGATTTTACAGTCTCCACAGTGCTTTTACCCCTATAAATTCTGTGATTTTAAGGACAATGAGGAAAGTAAGATTTACAAGGTATAAGGGTGTTTGTGATTTGCATTAGGTAGTACTGTACTGAAGTATGTTTGTCTCAAAACACTGTATGCAACAGTAATCCAGTTACACACATCCTTTTTACCACGTACCTGGTTTTCTTCAAGTATAAGATACTTTCTTAAGTTCTGAGAGTTGTTTCAGGTGAAATAGTTTAATTCCTGAAGGTCATTAGCGTGCATTCAAGTGGCTATCTCAGTTCATGTTCTTCTTACTGCTGGTAAACATGAATTAATTTATAGTAGCTTACTGATATATCATCTTTCTGATAATAAGCTGAATTGAAAGTTTCTCTTGGATTTTTACTGATGTGATTTGATACCTTTATTACATGAGCACGTTATAATCAAAACCTATATGCTGCTCCTAAATACGCAAAAGATTAACTTTATGAATTTTCAGAATTTTAATCTTCAGAGAATCTGTCTTACTTTGGACGTGTCTAGAGCCTCAAAGTGAAACTCTCAAGTACGCACGTGTACTCACGCATGCATTGTCACGGTTTGGATCCGGCTTTCCCGCCGAATGCTCAAACCTTAGAGTTGGCAGCCTCTCCTCCCCTCACTCTCTCTGTGAACACAAGGGAAAGGGAGAAGTGAAAAGCTACTGAAACGTCGAAATGACTAAACTAAAGCTGTATAAAAATATATATATGTATTTACACTTATATACAATTAGAATACTATGTACATAGAAGAAGGGACCCGAACACCTCCCCCTGCCCCGAAGGGAAAAGGGAAAGGGGAAAAAAAAAAACCAAAACAGATATACACAATCAAAACCCAGGAGTAACCAATAAAGAACTAACAAAAGAAAATCTTACTACTCTCCTCGAGATAGCAGAATGGCACTAAGTGACCGCCGGCACTCTCCACTTCCCAAGGCCCACAAGGCCTCACTGGGCCTCAGTCCTCCACACGAGCAGAGCCGATAGCGGAGAACCTGCCTCCGGATCCACCAGAAAGGAAAGAGAGGGAAGAGGCTTCTCCCCCTTCTTATTTATACCCTGGTTTACGTAAAAAATCATATGGAATACTGGGAACATGACCACTTCCTCGGTTACAACCTGGTTACTAGGGAAGGTCTAGAATCAAAACCACTACATGCATATATTTGGCATTTATATGTCTTACTACATATGTGTCTATAAAAGTACAAGAAAAAGTATCTGTAAACATATTTTTTGGGGGGAATAATTTTAATTTTTGGTTTTGGCTCCATAGTAGTTCAGGAAACCTTGTAAGCCTTACTTTCTGCAGACTATCACTAAAAGAATTGGGGAGCTGAAGGACTACTGTGTGTGTGGAGGAAAACTCTGTTGACACTATGCAATGAAATTTTCTCCATAACCATGAGTTTGACCAGATTGGTCCGATTTTTCTCAGAGGTGATGAAATATCTTAGGTCTGAGCTGTGCTTGGTAAACTGTGACAGGATTTCCTTTCATTTGCTAGGGAATAAGTGAACTGAGAATGTTCAAAGTATTTTTTTCTGTTTGCTTCTGGTTCATAACTTTGAGCTCAGTCGTTCATAACATGTTCTTACTTGAAAGGCACTGTTTGAAAATGAGGCTAAATATATTACATTGAGAGCACTGAAGTGTTTTTTTACTGTGTTGTAAGTTTTAAGTATCATTCTTTTCTATATATTCTCTAACTGGACTTACACTTTCCAATATTACCACTCTCTGTTTTAACTCATCCTGGGAGTAATGATTCTTAAGATGTTTTTTTGCAAAAATGGCACGTAAGGATCCTTTACAGACCTACAAAAGGGTGTCCACTGCTTTGTGTCCACTAATGTTAGTTCTGCAAACACTGAGAAATGTTAGTTGTCCAATTTGAAGTGTTTGTAAACTAAGCATGTCTTTAATCAAATTTTATATTGCAGTAAGTAAATGACATCTCATTTTTTTTCATCCATAAAGATGAAACCTTAAAAATCTCGGTGTTTGTGATGTTTGTCTGTAAAATAATTTGAATATGGTCAATGCTATAATTTATACTTCCAGGTGATACCGTTGCTATGTCTGAACTATGCAAAGGCCATTATTGCATTGTTGTAAAAGTCTTGCTGCTTCTATCACTGCAGATATTTTTCCTTCCTAATGAAGGTAATACACTTTCTGATTAATTATATAAATGTTATTTTGTTCGCTTGTTTTAAACTGTTTTGTACTTGTGTGTTTTATTTTCTTACTTTCAAAAATACCTCTGGTGCTATAGTCATAGTGGCCCTTATAATTTCCATTAAGGGAGTTTTTAGTGTGATGAGTCATTTCTAGGCATTTTCATTCAAATAATGTACAGAGTCTGGTTCAGAAAATACAATAGCATATTCTGTTCTTGTATACAGAGAAGAGAATGCACATGGAAGTTTGTCATTTAAAGAAAATAAATGGAAATATTTCAGAATAGTTTCTTTTTATATGATGAATATATGCAATGTGAAGCAAAACTCTTTTGTGGTCCAGTCAGCAAACAATGTGATCTTTGCCTTTTGCGTAAAATAACCATATTTCACATTGGGAAATGCTAATAAGGGCCTTTAACTTGTACTTATTTCTTAGTCCCCTGCAGGAAATTTGCTTCTTGGCCATTAAAATAATGTGATTAGACACTTAACTGCAAAAAATATTAGATGGACAAAAGCGTGCACAAGCCAAGAAAAATTGGCATCTTACAAGTTCTACCTTAATCTGTGCTATACTACCTGCATTGGAGTAATTCTTAATTTAAGACCAGGAGGTGTTACCTACTATAATTCAGGTTTTCTGGATGTTTAAGTAAATTATATGGATTTAGTTGTAATAAATGTTATTCATGCTTTTTAAAAGTATTAGCTGTTAAAATTTGTTCTTAGAAACTCCACAATGGGAATACAGAGATGCTGTGTGCTTTCTCTCTTTGGTCATTCTGACTTGTCAGTAACAAGAAATTGTTTGTGAATGGAAACAGCTTAATATGTAAAATAGTATTACTGATAGAGATGAAGAAAATAGAATAAGGAAGAGAGAGTGTGCCAGAGTAATGTTATTTTGTAACTCAGGGGCTTATTTCTCTCTGTTCAATTTGGTGCCAGCTTGTTGCAGAGGTCGGATAGTTCTCCATGAATGAAGAGTGTGAAAAGTTAGTGGAAAATAATCTTAAGAAAGGTTGAGATGGATGTGGCTTGAACTTAAGTTGGTTTTTGGGAGATTAAATATGTCTCTGCTGTCTGTGCTTCTAGTTCAGGCCTTCTGCAGTGACCACAGTGCTTTGGCAGGTTGTTTGGACTGAAAGTAGTGCACAGGGAAAATCCTGGTGGAAGGTGAACACTTTAGAGACATTAGGGGTGGAAGAGCCTGAAGCAATACATGCACAGTGTTGTTACAATATTTGGACACAGGAGTGTCTGAAACTTATTTACAAAATAATACTGTAAATACAGGCCCTGAGAAGATTTGAAATGAAAAGTTTTCCAAGAGTCTGTTGTATTATGGAGTTTGCAGTAAAAGTGGTGTTGTAAAGACTGAATTGAGAATCCCATTTTAATTATTTCCTGAGAATTCTGCTAATTGATACCGTTGAGATTTAATTTATAGACACAACTGCTGCTGCTAATGCCCCACATTCAGCATTCTGAATTATCTGCATTTTAAAAAGTCTGCTTAATTTGGTGTCTCATAGGTCACTTAATACTTTGGTTTAGATTTTTGAATTTATGAATATATAGTGATCTTGATGGTAAAAGTTGCATAATTATACATTAATGTAACCTGTGTGGTTATAATGTGATTATAATATTGTTACATGTTAGTTGTTGTGTGAAGAAGAGGACAGGATAATTCTTTGAAGAACTGGAACTACCTGTACTTCCAGCCCCAGGGAACAGTTGGGAGCTAAAGGAACAGAAGAGAACATCCCAGTTTTAGAGGATTAGGAAGCAAGGAAAATCCCTGTAGTGCTTATATGACTTTCTTCAGTTGCTGGAATTTTGTTCGCCTAAGGGAAAATCCTGTGACCTGAGCTGTGTGTGTTGCAATATCATGTGCCTGTTGAAGGACATACAGTTTTTTTATTAGTCCAGTCTCTCATAAGGTGATTTTAGGTACTAGTTGGATTCTGAGCTCAGATGATAGTTTTCCTGTAATAGAACCAGAACTCTCATGAACCTTTTTGTTCCTTCTGTGGCAACTGCATCGAATTCATTTTGTTGTGGGCATTCAACGTTTTGCCACCCTGCACACATCCTTCCCGTCTCCTTACCTGTGCTATTCCTTATTGCTCCTGCATCCTCACTCTTGCATCTTTACTCAACTGTTCCCACTGGAAGGTAGCATAACAAAAAGAGCAGATAAACTTTAAAATCTATCTGCCTTGAAAATTTTGTGAGAAGAATTTATGGAACACCTAGTTTATGAACTGTACTTGACGCTTGGATACTTTTATCAAGCATAGCAAGTCTTGAGCAATCTAGAATGCAGTTGTCATTAATAAGCATACGTACAGACTGTGTTAAGTGAACGCTAGTAAAAAAAAATTTTAAATGAACTTCAGGAAATTTCAGTGGGCAAATTGCACTTGGCGGGTTGAGGCAGCTGATTCTTCCCCTCTGCTCTGGTGACAGAGCTCCCCATCTGGAGCACTGCATCCAGCTCTGCAGCCCTCAACATAAGAAAGACATGAACCTCCTCAGGTGGGTCCAGAAGAAGGCCATGAAGGTGATCAGAGGGCTGGAGCACCTCCTTTGTGAACACAGGCTGAGAGAGTTGATGTTGATCAGCCTGGAGAAGGGAAAGCTCCAGGGAAACCTTATTGCAGCCTTTGAGTTCTTAAAGAGACCTTGTAGGAAAGATGGGGATGGACTCATTATCAAAGGAGTGTGGTGACAGGATGTGAGGCAATGGTTTTAAACTAGAAGAGGATAGTTTTAGATTAGACATTAGGAAGAAATTCTTTACTGTGAGGGTAGTGAGACACCGGAATAGGTTACCCAGAGAAGTTGTGGATGCCTCATCCCTGGAGTGTTCAAGGCCAGGCTGGGGGCTCTGAGCAACCTGGTCTATTTGGTGGACTAGGGAGGTGTCCCTGCCCATGGCAGGGGCAGTTGGAACAGAATGATCTTTAAGGCCCCTTCCAACCCAACCCATTCTGTGATTCTTTGATAATTGCATTGGAGTGACATTATTTCCCAGACATGCTTCCCATGACTTTGACTTGAATGCTATTTTAATAGAATCCAGCTGAAAAGTCGTGAAATGTGTGGCCTCTAGCTTATGGATACACTGATTGTGGAGCTGCATTGGTGCTGAAACCACATGATGCTGTAATTATGGATTGAGATAGTTTGTGGTCTACACTAATTTTTTAACAGTTACTATATAGGGCCACAATAGAGGCAATATATATACTTCTGCTATTTTAAGTGACCTCTTTACCTATTCCACCAAATACATAAACATATCAACTCTACAAACATCTAAGGAGGTCAGGTTGTATAAACCACTAATGCAACTTACAGGACAGTCCTTGAAAAACTTCAGTTATTCCCTCATATTTATCTGTTGCTTGGCTTGCTAATGATTTCATGAAAGAAATCTTATAAATTGTTTTCTCTTCTGTTGATTAGCAGTTAGAAATATGGCATCTTGTATGTGTCTTTGAAACATGCCACTTGACATTAGGTGAGGGTTCCTTATTTCCAGAAATTGTTGGTGTTACATGTCATGGATATGATTATTTCTTTTCTTAAGAATCTTCACTTAACTGTAGCAGGAAATACCTTCAAAATGGGACCATAGTCCTTACATATGTGATGGGTAAGACCACTTAATAAAAATGATACATCTGTCTTTTTTCTTCCTTTGGATAAACTTCTGGGGAAGACTATTAAGAAACTTAACATTATTCTTGGTCTTGCTGTCAAGAGTCTTTTTTTTTGTTTGTTTCTTCCAGCAGATCTTCAATACAAGATGCAGGGAGGTGGTCTCGCAATTCACATCAACATCCCTGACTGATTTCTTATTTTTGTTTGTCCTTCCCTACAGGGCATGCTGACTAGTCACAAAAATCCCTGTTGGAACTTCAGTCAGTTACAATGTTTATTTTCTTTAGATCATTTTATTTAAAACAAAACTGGAACTGTCTATTTCCAAGCAGAACTCTAGTGGGTTTTTTCTTCCCACAGTAACTATCAATTGTAATGTTATAATGCATCAACAAAATAGCTTTTGTGCCTATTTTCTATTTCTCATGCAGCTGAAGTTTACGTTCATGTCAGTAGAAGTATTTGAGAGTGAAAACAGGTGTGTAAGGAATCTAGAACCAGACATTTTGAGCTGCCAAAAAGTTGAAGCTGTTTTTTCTTAATGACTTAAGAGTACATTGTTTTACTCTGCAACGTGCTCACATCAGAAGGATATAGAATATGCACATGGTCTTTGCAGAATTTGTAAGCCCTCTGATAATAATTAAATTCATAAGCATTAAAGCTTCAAGTCATGGTATATAACATGAGGGCCCTGGAATGCTGGATAGAAAACAAAGTCTGTGTCACACAAGTTAAGAATAATTGATATACTTTAATTTTCCTAGAGAGTGTCTCCTTATTCAGAAATGGGGCATTTTCCTTCCTTTCACTCAGATTTGACAGTAATTTGCTTGACAACATAGTTGTGTCTTTCTAGTGTTGTGCTTTGAGATGAATGGATATTGCCACTCATCACTTCTGGAATTTAATCTGTTGTATTAGCATCACTAGCTTAGGTTTAGATTCTTAGATTAGAAGCCAATGTATTCTGGGACACATTAGACCGAACTTGATGTTCCAGTGCAGTTACTTATGAGTCATACTTGGGTGAATTAAGTTGATAGCAACTGTAAAGTAAGTAACTGAGCAGAAAGGTTTTGATTAAGTAGTACAGGACAGTTAATCTCAGAGGGAGGACTTAGATTTGGAGATGCAACTTTTCAGGTGGCATTGATTGGTTCGGTTTTGAAGTACCGCACTGGCAATTTAATCTTGCCAAATAATTTTGCTGAACTTGCTTTCTGGGTATTGTAATGCATTAGGCTTCATTATGTCTGTACAGAATCATATCCTGTTTTACAGTGTGTTACCTCACAGCTGTGAAAAAGTACACTAATATAAAAGGCAACCACCTTCTTCCCACATCCATACACTTAGTTCTTGAAGTGAAAAGAGCATTGATGTCGCCAAAACGTTGTCTTCAGAATAAAGACGATTTTATGTTGGATACAAATATTTTAAAGAACAGAATTCTGTGCATTGGAAGAGATTTTCTGTAAATGTGTAAACAATCTTGGAAGGCAGCAATGTGTCTTGTTTATTTGGATTCAGGAATTCCAGCCTGTTCTCGCTTCCCAGCTTTGATGGAATTTTTTGGAAAGGTTGAAGTAGTCCTTTCTGCTATTGAAAAACAATGGATGTTTTTGCTTCTATGTGCTGCAGGAGCACCCTGAAAGCTGTAAATGAAATTAAGACTCTAAATTTGTAAGCACCTTTTCTCTCTTTTGAAAGTCTAAAATGTTGATAAAATAGTGATTTTATAAAAATGGCTTGATGAGGCCGTACAAGAAATCTGCTTCAGAGCCAATATCTGAATCCTGATCTCCCAAAATCCCGATGTAGTAGTGCCAAAATTATTAACTTTTTAAATCTGTTAATGATGCAGAAAAACTTCAGGTTTTGGAAATCTAGCCAGTTCCTTTGCTTTTCTTGTGAGAACTCCATTTCTCTGCAAAGACAAATTTCCAAGTCCCAGTCTAGTATCCGAAATAACTAAAATGCATCACTCCATCATTTCAAATTTACTTTTTAGGGACAGCAGATGTTCAGAGAAATGATTTGTGACCTTGATTAGTTCCAACAGCTGACTGGGAGAAATGAAAATGAAATTAATCCAAAATTAAATTTTTATGTGCAGAACATAAGTTTTCAGAAGGAACTAATACAGGTTTTGTCCAACTACTTACCGTATTTCCTCTTTCAAAGTTTTGACTTTCTGTAATCAGATAAAGTCCCAGCAAAGGTGAGTACGTAAAACAAACTGAAACAAGCACAAAAAGCCAAAACCAAATGGAACAACTGAATCTTCTTTTGCAAATAGTTATATTGCTAGATTAAACATTGATCGAAGCATTTTTAAAAACATTGCACTTTTTCTATAATTAGTAAATTAAGTCACAATGGAAGCACTGAAGGCATGAAAAGGTATTATGCTGCTTGCAATCCTTTTGATGAAGTATATATGCATATAAATACTCATCATGTTGTGCTTGGAGTTTTTTGCATTTTAAAAATTAGCATTGAATAAACCGCTTCATACTGTAGTGTTGGTCTGAATTTGTCTGGACTGTCTAGCTTTTAGTCTGACTCTGCTCAGTCGTATACTTGTGGTATCTGAAGGAGAAAAAAATTTAATTCCCTGAATAGTGAAAGACTTTATTATCTGTATTTTCCAAGAGATTACAAAGTTTTCTGTAAGTTAAAGATGCACATTTTTCAAAGGCATTCTGTCATCGTATGTGCTGTTAAATAATTACCTAAAGAACAAATACTATTTCATGTGAAGTTACTTCACCTTCACGACTGCCAAGTTTCAGTCACATGCTTGATAGAGGCTTTCTTGGCACTGAAAGGACTTAATGCAGGATCTGAAGAAGTTTTTGGAATTTCTTTCAATCTCTAATCCTGCCAGCGCTCCCTGTTCTCACCCCAGGCCTTGTCAGCAACGTGAGAGCTCTCCTGCTGCCAGATTCTCTTGCTTCAGCATTGCCCTTGCCTGTGCGTCAGCTGACGGGGCAAAGCTGAGCAGTGAGACGACGTGCGGCCCAGAGCCATCCAGGTGAGCTGCCTGTGCTCTGCTCTGGCCCTGTTATTTGACAGCAGCAAACACTGGGGATGCTTTGAGGTCAGAAAGTGAACCGTCATGGGACTGTCCTCGCGGGTCGCTGGCCAGCTCGGGGAGATGGCACAGAACTAGTCCTTGTATTGCAAAGGTGAGAGGTGGGTGTTACTGTGGATCATTTGGCTGAGGTCTGATTTAAGAGCACTGACACTGTTGTGTAGGCTGTGAAAGTCCTGGCAGTAAAGCAGCAGCAGAAGCAGTGCTGTTGTGCTCTGGGAAGTGTTATCTGCACCGGCTTCACTTCGCTGAGAATGGAGGGCTCTGCTGGGGGCTTCAGTACGGTGGAGCTACAGGACAAGAACCAGGCAAAGAGGCTGTAACATGCTGCTCAAGTGGCCTAGGAGGAATGTAACTGATAGCTCCACTATATATAGTGATGTGCTAAGAGCTGTCTTGTGGATGAGTTTTGCTGCAGCCTTGCTCCCTGAGGCAAAGGAGGCTGATTTCGTCCGTGTTGGCTGTTGACAATTTAGCAGTTTTATGTGGCTGTTGACTTCCAGGCTTATTGTGAAAGGTGGCAGTTGCTTCATCTTTCCAGTTACTGTAAAAAATAATAGCACTCCTCATGTTTAAGGAAGGAGTTTTCATCTGCTCCAGTGGGATAAGGAGCTTTCACAGTCAGTGTCATTCAGAACTGATCGTGAAGCTGTGTGCTGTCCCCAGAAGACTGCATGCTATCCAACAATACATATTGATCTGTTTGGTCGCTGATATAAATGAAACCTCTGAACTACCTCACAGAAAACCAACAAACTAGTTTTAAAAGTGTGTTTGCTAGCTAAAGCAATTTTTGACACAGGAAGAGTGAAAATGTGTTTCTTTATACATTCCTTGTACTATTTTCCTTTTCCACTAGATCTTCATGTTGACATCAGTTGTGTGCGGTCTGGACTTTTTCTGAGCACATAGTTTGGGCATTGTTAATATGTCTACTTAGTGACATTAGGAAAATGCAAATGATTCTTCTATGGCTGGGTAGTTTTCATTCTTGTCACAGATGTCTGATTGTATTTTATTTTAATATTTTATTCTCAAATTTTCACCTTCTGATAGTGCAGTGCGTTGACTCAAGAAATTTAACACAGAATGTGATTATATGAGTTTTCTTAAATTTTATTTACATTTGGTTCACATACTTAGATATTCAATATACTAAACTCAGCATAACTTGCGCCAATAACGTAAATTGTTATTAACCAATTGCTGTTGGTTATTAATTAATTAATTAACAATAAGTTACATTGTGACTTGACATGCTTTGATTACATAGTGAGGAGTTGGGGGTTGAGGAGGAGACACTAGATGACTGAAAATGGTTGCCTTTCTGGAGAGTTAGTTCACTGGTTTGTGTTTAGAAAAGAAAATTCTGGAATTAGACACACCAAAATAGTTCATTTTCAAAACAGTTTGCTTGGCTTTCTGCGTTGAGTAAAATAATGAGTATTAAAGCAGAGATATTTTAGAGATTGGAATTCGTTAGTAATGATTGCATTTTTTCTTCTTTGTATAAATGCTGTCTAGTAATGTTATGTATATTGTATCATATTTTCCATTCTGTAGATGCCAAAAAGAATACTTTAATTCTACACAGTATTTCTGTGGATTGTTTGGAAATGTGTGAGAAGTTTGTCTGCTTGTCTGACTTGGGGCCGCTGGGTATTTCTACATCTCCGTAAGGACGAGTTGGCTCTAGGTTATTTCTTTGGGCAAGTTAGTCTGAAGTTGTCACCTTCAGATGGCTTATATATTGATATAGCTACATATTTACCTATTTATACAGCTATAAATACCCCTCGTCCCCTCCTTTTTTTCATAGGTGTTGAGCTTTTTTTTGAATTAAAAAGACATTTCTGGGAAATTTATAAACTGCATAATCAAAAAGATAATCTTCCATGTCTGTTTTACAGTTCCAATCCCTAAAATATTAATCTGAAATTGGTTTTAGGCTATGAATCATAGTGGGTTTCTTACTGCACAGTGAGGTCACTTGTATAATGGAAATATTTGAGTAAATAACATTTTACAAAAGTTTTATCTGCTTTATAGCTTTGGTCTCAGAACCATTTTATATGAGGTATTAAAGGGTGTGATTAATACATTGTTACTTAATCATACTGTCTTGATTAATGTGACTGGAAAAAATTATTTTTAAGAGATACTAGTCTCTGACAGTGCCAATAACCCCTAACTTCTGTAATCTTTGAAGTTTTATTTAATGGCAGTGGCAGCTATGACGTGTTGGGGGTTTTTCCCTCACTGGTGGGGATCAGCGGGCAGGTGTCACGCGAGGGTGCTGCGGGGCTGGGCTTTGGGCCCATGTGTCTGAGGTCTGCACCGCGTGCAGGAGGGAAGAAATGCCCAGAAAGGAGGGATAATGACATTCTGCTAGGAATGGCTCCCAGTGCCCCAGCGTAAGAGCTGCCCCTGGTTAAGGAGCCTGCTCTTAGTTGCAACTGTGGAATGTAAATTCAGCTCTGTGTGTGACTTACAGCAGCGTTCTGTGAACGGATGCTGCTGTCACGGCTTTTGAACCTGTCAGTGTTTCAGTGCTGTAGGTGCTGGTCTGCTTTGTAAAGTAACCTTTGTATAATTCATAGCTCTGAGGAGTCAGTCTGAAAAGCTCCATTAAATTTATACCTGTTGGCCTAGGCAAGATGATCTTGTATTACTAATCTTCTCTCGAGCAAAAGCTTGTTATTAAGGGCCCTTCAGGACTACTGTAGTCTGTTTAATATTTAAGATTGTATAAGAAAAAATACTTCACAAATGCATTTAAATTTGCAGGAGATGCATTACATTTTATTCCATACAGTGAGTTGAGAGAGATTGGGGAAGGAGGAATTCCTTTAAAACAGTCAAGAATTACACAAACCAAAGGAAATAACTTCGTTGCTGTAATTTTTTACTTGTTTGTTGTTAGTTGCAGATGAATAGAGTTTGAAGTGTTTCAGAATTAACCACGAGATAGGCTGGAACAGTTTGCTACTAATGAAGGAACTTTTACTAGTATATATGCCAGTAAACAGCTAACCCTCAAGAATAGGTGTGCTTTGTGGGAATTGTGGTTTCTTCATATTAAACATTACTTCAGTAAACACAGTGGTAATATCCTTGTTTATTCTTTAGCCTGATGTCTGAAGGAGATGAGGTTTGTAGGATTACAGTCAGTAACTAGTATTGTGAAGCTGCGGAGGACACAGGTAGGGCGAGAGAGGCGCCGAGCCAGATCCATGCATGTTTTGAATGACCTGAGCTACAGGAAAAGCTTTGGATGGAAAATGTGTCCTTTTGGATCTAAAGCATGTAACCACAGGAACCCAGCCTGTGTAAATTATCTTTCATGAAATACTTATTAAGAGAATGTAGATGGACTTTGGATTTAATTATTTGCTGAAGAAGTTGATTAATGGTGTTATTGAAGTTTGAAAGAAGAAACCAGGTTTTAATGCTATTTTGAGTTTTTCTTTCTAAATGATGGGGAGTTCTTGCATTATTCTCTTAGCAAAATCTCTTCTGCAGAACTTCCTTGTTTGTTTTCGGTTTTCTTTGTGGGGTTTTTTTGGCTTTGTGGTTGAATTAGGAACTATACCCAACCTTAAAATTGTTGGACAACTTGTATTAGGTGAGACATCAGGTCTCTAGTGCAACCTCCTGCTCAGAGCAAGGTCAGTGGTGAGGTCAGACTGGGTTTCTCAGTGCTTCCTCCACTCTAGTGTTGAAAATCTCCAAGGATGGAGACTGTCCAACCCCTCTGTTGGCAGAGGGGCAGCCTGTTGCAATGCTTTGCCATCCTCGTGGTATGTGTTCGTATCCTCAAGATGAAAAAGCTTCTCCTATGAGCAGTCTGAAAGTCTCACATTTCATTTTATGCCTGCTCTCTCTTGTACTCCCATCATGTACCACTGTGAAGAGCCTTCTTGATTGCCTGGCAGGAGGTAGGGCTCCTTCAGCCTCTCTTCACACCAGCAGGGTGCTCCTGACCATTTTGGTGCCCCTCTGCTGAATTCGCTTTAGTTTGTTGATGCCTTTCCTGTATGAGGAGGTCCAAATTAGGTTCAGTATTCTAGATTGTAGCCCTGAGAGAACTTGATGGATACCAGCTATAATTCTTTAATTCTATTCTGGACACTTGTGATTTTGTATAGAGACAATACTTGATTAAAACTCTATTCCCATGGTATAGGTTGTATAGATAAAGCATTTCTATTTTATGGAGGGGGGAAAAGGGCAGTGTGTTTCTGTATTGTCTGAGGGCACACAAGGTCTCAGTCTGCAGTATTGTCCTCTGATAATCACTTTTTTTGTATTGTGCATTAAATTCAATAAATAATAAATCAGAGGTGCATTTGCCTTAAGCTAAAATAGATCTCTGTTTTGAGGTTATATGTCTTATGTGACAGTGGAATGGAGTTTCAAAATCTGTTTTATTCAGTTTTTATAGCTGTTGCATTATTTCAGCTTTCTGTGGCTGTCAAGAGTCTACATAGATGAAAACTGGATGCTGGAAAACTTGTTTTTGCTTTCATGTTTAAAGCAACATGAATTGTGTTGCCTTCTATCATGCAAGCCTTCCCATCAAAGTAAATATGTTCAAATAGGACTAACAAGGGGTTTCAGCCTCCTTTGGTATATTTAGGTGCTATGCATGTGAACACCTCTTGTATTTTAACCAGTTTTGTTATGCCTTGCAACTTGATATGTATAATATTTTTGTGTAAAGCTTCCCTTAGATACTCTTTCCAAAACAGTTGCTTATGTGGCAATGCTTTTTGGGCACCTTCCTCACTAAATTCTTTAAATTGTGGTCGCTGTTGGAATGAGTGCTGCTTTTACCAGGGATGTTTGAATCATATTACTTAATGATATCACCACTTTCTTTTTTATTAGAGATTGAATTTATTTAGCTTGTGTACCAGATCCAGAAGAAATAAATAATGTGACGTGTTGCTCTCTGCATGCTGTTTCCTTGTGTCAGGGTTGGCTTATGGCAGCATTTTTTGTAGAACTGTTGTGCAGCCCTGGTCCCGTAATGTGGTTATATTTTTTTCTTCTTTGTGGAAGACTATAGGGCAAATGCTGCTGTATGCGCTGGACAGAAATGAATAGTGGAAAAAGTTCAGTTGCTGCTTTCCTGTAACACCAATGACCTCCAGTGGAAAAGCACACACCTCTGTCCTTCCCCAAATCTTTGGTTAAAAAAAATACTTGCCTTCTTCTTGAAGGATTCCATCAGATTACATCTGTCTAAGGAGTTTCTGCATCTGTTGGACTGCTGAGACCGTTGTCCCAACCATTTAATCTTACGGAAGCTGAAGTGTTTTTACATCATTGCAGAAACATCTGTGCCAGCATTGGAGGTGAGAAGGATGTGTGTGCCTATTTATATCCCAGATACACATATACATGTGCATATGTCTGCATACAAATATATGTGTGTATAAATCACCTGTTTGTGTATTTAACTGTTGGACCTACTCCTGTTTCCACTTCAAACTTTCTTGTTTTGGCTTAGACGTTGTTAGATGCGATAACTGTAAGGAATGTACAATCTATGGGGTCTGCTGTTCACTTTGTGACATTGGTGACATTTCGTTGTCACTAAAAGTCAAGATTGTTTTTGTTAGGTAGCAAAGTTGCAAATTAGACAGTTTTGAAGGTACTGCATTTTTGTTTTGGGGGTTTAAGGAGAATTGTCTGATTACCTTTGAATACTTTAGTGGGAAAGAAAGGAACAGTCGTAAGTGAGTTCCAACCTGAATTAAGATGATGTGATACAGTAACTTGATCTTCTTCCTTTCTAATTTTAGTTTGCTGTTATCAGAGGGTTTTTTAATTTAATTTTTGATTTTGAAGGCGAGGGCTGTAATTTTTCTGAAACAGCAGAAATAAGGAAATAGAATCAAATTTGTCTTTTCTAAAGACTTCCTTGCCTTCAAGAGTACCATGGTGTTTCCCCTTAATTTCAAGTTCCCTGAATGTGGTTTTTTTGTGAGTGAATAAAATTCTGATGGTGTCTCATGATATGCATCGAAAGGATTTGTGAATCAGCAGATGACTTCAGCCTGTATTAGTCATGGAAATCTCTGTCGATCCTGTGATGACAGTGTATTCATCCTCTTATCTGTACTTATAATGACTGAAAACACTTGTAGTGATTCTGTGGCATTTTCCATTTAGCTTACCACTTTTTTTATTAGATTGATTTTTAAAAGCATGTTCATTAACAAAATCTTTCCTGCTGATACTACTGTTGGATAGTATAAATTATCTTTGGTAGTTCATTAAGAGAGGAAAAAAGAATTTTTTCAGTTCCAAAGAAACTTGCAGTTCCTTTTTAACCTCATCATTAGTGACATGGGTAGAAGGACAACACTATGTGACAGCGTGACTATCTGTTTACTGTTAGTTTCAAACAGTAACAAGACATTTTATTCTTGTCTGCACGCTTTTACAAGAAGCGAAAATATGATAAAATCTGATGTCAGGTCAACTTGTCCCCTTTATCTGTCTTCATAAGCACAGACTCTTGTGTTGACTGATGGTCATCACAGACATAGCAGCTCAAGATAGTCACAGAATTGTTTTCTGACTAAACAACTAAACACTTGTGAGTTCTCAGGGGAGATTTGGGAGAATCACTTTTACTCTGTGATTATTGTACACTAGTTCCTAGATTAAAATGCTGATTAAACTGTATGAGGGGGAGAAATTTATACTTTATGAATGTCTTCTAGTCACTAATTACAGTGGAATGAGGATTTTACTGCTACTCTGAGGATACACATTTATTGTTTTAAACTGTGGATAATGTTTGGTGTGTTGAAAAGATGAAGTTTTGTGTGCGTGCAGCTTGTAGCGGGTGCTTTTGCTTGTGTGGCGTATTACATTGCATTTTTCTTCCAGTAATATTACTTGCAGAGCTTTGAGGGCACTGTTTTTCTTGGACTAACTAATTCTAAAAGCTAATATCCAAAAAATAATCAGAAGGCAATGCTGAAACTGTTTTGAAGCTATTGATGTATTTGAGAAATGCGTTATGAAGTAAAGCAAACTATGCCTGGCTGTTTGCCTGGTTAGATACAAGCACTTTCTCCTGCTGGGAGTAACAACTTGCTGGCTGAACAGTGGCTCTTCACTGCACGAGTTCTTCTGTCAGCTGCTCCCACACCAGAAACTCCCGCAGAAGTGTGGGGGCCCACCCGTAACTATCACCACCGTTTGAGGTATTCAACATAAAGGGGTTTATACTTACATACTTCTACTTGCAGGCAAGTGTAAAGGAGTCAGCCTACCTGGAAAATCAATACTGTGCAAATGGCTCCTAATAATTTCTGGGACAGTCTGTCCAATGACAACATGAATTTTTCTTGCAGCCTGTAAATTTGTTGTTAATGTGATGTAGAGTCAATCAATAATTGATTCACACATTTCAAGGTTCATCTGCCTGGGCATTTAAATTACTCGAGAGGCAATCTGTAAGCTTGCTTGACTTCAAATGAAAGGTCATCAGCATCATTCATGTCCAAAAATTAATAATTATAACTTGGCTTTGACTCAAATACAAAATGATCTGAAGTCATGTTAATTATGAATTCTGCAAAGCATCCGTGCAAGCAAAAGTGCCTGCCTGTGTCAATTATACTATAGAATTGGAGACTGGTTTGTAATTGTATGGTTTTCTTGTGTTAAAATCAGTTAAATTTTATCATACTCCAGGTTAGTTTAGTGCAAGCAAATGATAGGCAGTGTTAAATTTGCAGACTTGCTTAATGAACACCTGAGCAATGATTTAGGCTGCATTTGGATGATGAGCAGTGAGGTGCTATCTAAGGATATAAGTGTCTGTCTGTCTGCACTCCCACCCACCCAGCAGGAGCGTAACAACTTCCAGTTTTTAAGATTATCTGTTATCTGGTTCCACCCCCACACCTGAGCCCAGAGCCAACTTAGAAGTGACATTAGCTGCTCAAGCAGCATGACTTCACATGGGGCTCAGGTTAGCCAGTTGTATTCATTTTGTTTACATCTCAGAGGTCTTGAGTCTTTCTAAACTGCTTTAGTAAATCTGTCTTAAGACAGAGGGCGACTGTCAGTTCTTACAGTAGTAAATGTTGTGTACACATGCTGAGAAATAATAGAATTTGTGTTGAGGTATCTAATTAAAAAGAAACGTGTTTAAACTGTGATTCCATTATGAAGGATCTGAGTCTTAACTATTAAAAACCAACAGCCATCCTTGGAAAATAGTGTTCTCTAACTTTGAAGTTCAGAATTACTTCTAACAGTCTGTAGTGTAATTTAATAATGCTGGTAGTGGTAGATGCTAATGAATGTCATTTTTGTGTGGATTTTTCTTGTTTTTTATACTTGCTTTGGTTTGATGGCTCTGATAAGTATTTGTACAAAATCAGAATAATACAAAACTGTTGGAATTAAAAGATGGCTTCTAGGAAAAAATGCTGTATTTTCTCACACAGAAAATTTGTAACATTGCTAGAAAAGTTAGCTTGGCATTTCAAATGTATGGTGGAGTACTAATACGAATTTCAAAGCATTTGGAATTCACGCAGTGAAGTATCATAAGCCTTTCTCAGTTTTATTGAGGGCTATTAAGTCTTTCTCTAGTGAAAAAAAAACAGAATAAGAGGAGCATGAGGAGTGGAGCAGAATATCATGTCCTTTTATCAAGGCACATTTATTGTGCCTGTTATACATGACAGATTTCTGGACCATAGAAACACATTCAGCAGTTGCTATTTGGAGGAAATACAGGTGATTAACTACTGTGAGGCTTGTTTAGCTGATATGTCTGGAGAACAACTGTGTCAGGTCTTTGCTTAGTCTGTGCTTGGAAGGAAAGGAAAACTTGCGCTGCAACGCGTTTACTAGATCACTCACTAGCGAAATTATTGTTATCAGTGTTGTGTAAACAGATATCACTGTTAAGAAAATGTTTAAAAGACATGAAAGCAAGAACAAAAAATTGTAATCTAAAAATCTGATGATTCAATTTTTCTTTTTCTAAGAAAAAGGTACTGCTAATAGTCTTGGAATAAAATCTATTAAATACTGGGAAAGCTTCAGAGGTATTGTAAGAATTAAATTATATTTTTAGAGAAAGATGAAAGGAGCAGCATAGAACGATAGAACAGAATAATTTATATTGGAAGGAACCCCTGTATGCCATGAGATCTAACCCATCCTGTTCAGAGCCAGGCCAGCGTCAAAGTTGGAACCAGCTCATAAAGTTTGATTTGGTTGCTCAGGGCCTTATCCGGCCACATTTTGGATGTTTCCAAGGATGGAGATTCCACAGCTTTGCTAGGCAACCTCTTCCAATGTTTGACTGCTCTCATTGTGAACAAAAATCTCCCTGCTATCTAATTCCTTGTTGCAAGGCATTAGCCATCTGTTGTATAGGTTGTTTTGAATAGTATCGCTTATTCTTAATGAGTTCTGTGAGGCAAAACACTTAAATGCTCACTTTTCAAATTCAAATAAACCACTGTGTTCTGCAAAACTAATTGTTAGTGGCAGGGGTTTCACTTCTCTCTTCCCAGTCAAGTCCTACTTATTGAAGCTGCAGATTTGCGGGAAGTTTTGCTTTTATATTCCTTCTCCTTCTGTGTGAAATTACCATCTGCATTTTGTGCAGTAACAGAGCCATCTCTCTGTTTCTCTGCTCTTAGTATTTGACATGCAAAACTTGTCCCAATTGCTCAGATAGTTAAGAAGTGTTTACTTTCCAGCAAAAACTTTTATTAGTAGAAAGTAATATTCAGCCTATTAGTAATGTACTTCCTCTTAAATTGCAACGAGTGGACTAATTTATCTTCAGAAGACCTGGGGAATTTATTTCCTGGGAAATAATAAAGCATTTGTATACATGCTAGTATGGTATAATGGGTAACTTCACTTCCTAAACAACCCCTGGAGCATTTCTGGAATATAGTCCTTTCTCTTAGTCTTAATTGTAGAGTGAGTTATTAATGACTAAGAGCCTGCAGAGCAGAGCTTGTTGACAGTTTGGCTGCCCCTGGAGAATATAGCTGGCAAGGTACTTTGATTTTTCTAAGCTAACAAAGTATCTGCCTTTTTGTTAGCAGTCCTAACCTAAGCATCAAAGGTTAAACAGACTGCTTCAGGCCTGGTTGGAGAGGAAAGACTTTCAACATAAAACTGGACTGTGTGAGAAACATGGAGATAATTGTTAGTGTTAGAATTTCTTTATTATTTTCTTTGAAAACGTCTGCAAGTTCCTGTCCCTCTCTTTGGATGTAGACCCAATATTAAAATATAAACTCGCATAAAAATGCTTCTTTAGAAAACAATACTCCTCAGTCTTTTCGTGAGGAAAAAGATCCTGGCTGCTTTGTTGATGTTAGCACTGTGTGCTTACTGGAAATGCTTTCTCCGGATCTCTTGATTTCATGGCAAAAGCTGAAGAGCTAAAAACTGCAAAGGTCCTTTACTAACCCACAGCTGTAGGAGAGGTCAGTTCTCACCAGCCCAGGGAGCGAATGCTGCCGCCGATGCCGCGGAGTAGTTGATGGCCAGATATCTTGTTGGCAGTTTCCAATGGCTTTAGAGTGAGAATTTTTGTAAGAGGTGGAGCTGGAAAAAGTCCTTTTGGTGTTACGTAAGTTGTTACAGCTCTCAGCTTATCGTTGGAAATGTTGTTATCTGGGTTCCTTATATCTGACTTCCTGTAGCAAGGCACATTGGAAAAGGGATGAGAAGTTTATAGCACCCCAAACGTCCTCTGCCATTCGTGGCCCATGTGGGACTTAGCATGAACAATTTGTGGGATTTTTGTTGTTGTTGGGGGTTTTTTGGTTATTTGGTTGGTTGGTTGGTTTTGGTTTGCTTGGTTTTGGTTTGTTTTTTAAGTCAAGGCATATCCTTAGGTATTTACTTTGGAATGTTATGGCTGCATGAGTGCATTGATTTTTAGCTGTCCTTTACTCATCAGAAAGAGTGTTATCTCTTAGGAATTTCATTACTCTGAAACATCAAAATATTTCTTTATGCCTTATTCTGGTTTTAGGGGTACAACAACCCCTAGACGACAGGGTCAAAACTCTAAGACCTGAAGCTGCTGGGCATTACGGAAGGAAAAACTCCAAATCTTTAAACAAAAAAACTGATCAAGTTTTCATTTGAAATATAATTCTTTTGAATTCCTTTTTGTTTTTGTTTTCTGAATATACTCAAAGGGTGTTACTCTTTTGCTGCACTTGGTGGGAATTTTAGTTTTGGATGTTTATCTAAAAATTGTTAATAAACCCAGAAAAATTCAGACCCTTGAATAAGTGAGCACTTGGTTCATTACTCTCTCTAAAGCTCTCATGGCATGGCAGCCGTGACCTTTCTAATTCTAAAGAAAGATCTTTAATTTCTTATTTCTTTAAAATTTGTCATTTTTATAGAGTCATTCCTTTGGACAGAAGAATAAAGGGCTCACTACATGTAAGACTCTACAGAAATTGTCTTGTATTTTCTGTACAGTTGATTGAAATAATTGATTTTGGGGAGGTTGGAAGACTACCAGTTTAAACTGAAATAAGCTTTCTTCACTCCCTATTTTTGCATTACATGAGTGCAGTTACACAGATAGGTAAAGTATTTATCTTAAATGAATAGCAATATTTCACAGGGGGGTAGCAAAACATCTAGATAGTACTCTGAAGGGAAAGTTGATAGAAAATCCCGGTTTTAATTCAACTGAGATAAAATACTAAATTATGTTATTTTATATAGACCATGCAGCTGAATGGCTAAGTTTACATATGATCCTCTGCATAAAGGTGTAATGAAAAATCATAGAAAAATGCCATAGTAGAAGAAAAAAAATGCAAGAAATAGCTTCCACATAATGTCTCTGTGATCTGATTAAATAATACAAATTGTGTAAAGTGTTGTCTAGCAGCATTTCAAGTTATTTCAGCGGTTCTGTTCTGTGAAATTTACAGAAATATAAATCAATAAATTATGTTATGTGTTATATTTAAATAATCTGGTAATACATTTAAATTATCATAAAGTCAAGTGTGTCTCCCTAACTAAGGATTGCAACTAGTTCAGTTTTAAAACATTAACTTGTTTAATAATTAAATGGTTCAGTGTGCCATTGGCAAAGTCAACAAAAACACAGGAAGGAGCTGAAAATATTTCAGACTTGAAAAGTACCTCAGAAATAAGTTTCATTCCTGGAATAGAGCAGTCTAACATCAATATAAATATTCTGCCTTTTAGAGATCATATTTTACTGAGTTTAGCAATATTAATTTCCTTTTTTCTTTTTTCTTTTTTTTTTTCTTTTCAGCCATAATCAGCAGACCACGTCATTTAGACATCCTGTGACAGGACAGGTCTCTCCAGAAAATATTGAATTTATTTTGCGAGAAGAGTAAGTAGTTTTATACCTATGTCAAGAGATCTAAAACAGTAGCACGTTAACCTACTGTAGATTAGTACTTTAGATTATTGACATTTCTTCTGATATTGTAGCAAAAATGTCATTGAGATTCATGCTTACAGTTTTACTTCTCATTGTCATAGTATGTTTTTGGTTCTAGCAGTGTTCCATGCTAGGGCTTGAGAGAAAATCTTTATCAGATCTTTTAAAAAACCCAAACAACTCCAAAAATAAACAAACACAAAAGGCAATATACATAGGATATTTAAACAATGATGTTTTAGCCTTATATGAATATCAGATATACAGAACATAAATGAAAAATGTTTTTAGAACAAGCTGGAAGGTTTGTACTGAAATTGAAATACACCAAATATTGCTAGTTTCCATTGTACTTCCTTGATTATCTTATGTTTAAGATGGTTCTACATTGATTAGGCATTCTTCTTTATTCTGGAGAAATGGTGTAGAATGTATTAGTTTTCAGCATATTTTATTTTGATTGTCTGATTTACCAAAAAAAAAAGAAAAAAAAGAAAGAAAAAGAAAGAAATATGCCTGTGTTCAAGCTGGTGAATTTGGGCATGTCTTTGGTATTGGATTGGATCATGCCCTGTTCCATTGTAGGGTTTAACTACTCCTGTCATCCTTGCTATACACTGAATTGCTCCTGGAATCCCTCCGGTAAATGGAATGACTGTAATGGTGTCTTCCCTAGGCAGAGGACACAGAGTCTAGGAGAAGGTTCTTCATCACTTCTAAAACCACTCCAAAGGCAACAAGAATGGGAAAATACCAGATAGCTTTTCCTTTCCCCACACCATTTAAGCAGCCTCCGGGCCCTCATTTATCACAAGGGCTGGGCATCATGCTGTAACGGCCTTGATGTGGGCGTTTGTATGGCTGCCCACGTGATTCTGAACAGTTTACATTTCAGACTCTCTGATAGTTAATTTGCTTTACATTTAATTCAAAGTAGTTATAGCATTAAGAAAAATGAGACACAGAGAAGACATGCAAGACTCCCAGGAGACTGAGTCCTTTCTGGCAAAGTCTTCTGCTGTGGACTTGGAGAGGAAGGAGGTAGAGCATGACTGTAAAGCTCAGAGGTTCTGATGCGGCCCTGAGAAGGGCTTCTCAAATTTAAGAAACCAAACCAACATTAGCAACAAAACCCCCCAAAAAACCCCCAACTAAACAGCTGCATGAAGGCTGTGGGAGGACTACTGAGCTGGAGGTCACCCCAGCTGTTCTGTGGCTTACAGGTGACTTGCTGCTCAGAGGAGTTTGTCTCATTCCAGTTACGCAAACAAGCTGCTCCAGCTCTTTTAGTGAGGTGAACAGGTACATTGCAGTGGAGTAAATCTGAAAGACATTATGGACAGTAGCCATTGTGCATCTGTGTTCCAGCTTCTATCCACTGATTAATTTTTAATTCACCTGTTTTAAAATTTCAGTCAAATTTAATTTAAATTTGTACATGTGTACTGGAAAATAGTTGTTTGTATATAACTCCTTGGAGTGCCTGCCTGGGTTAGTCATACTTCCCTAGGCTGCTTTTGGTTTTGTAATCATGGTAGCAGATAAAATATTAAAAGCAGAATTGAAAGAACTGCTTGTTGCTGGCAAATGATTTTAGTGATCTTTAATGTCTGTTAGCAAAATTTTTGGAAAAGAAATGAAGGTGCTTATTTGGAGCAAGGTCAGATGAATGGGCATCTGTAGACTTCAGTTGAGATGGTATCAAAGCCAGGAAAAATCTTACACTATAGTAGGAATTAACAGAGAGAGATGGTTTTTATTCTAAAAGAAGAGAGAGTGGCCGGAGGGATGTGTTTTTAATGGAAACAGTCTGTGCAAGAACATTTTTCTAAGCTTTATTATTGACCTAAAGTACATCCAGTGTTTTTGAAAGTAGATGTTTTTAATCTGTCAAGTTAAAATTGCTTTAAAAATGTCTTTTTCAAATGTGTGGGATTTGCTGGTTTCCTTAGTTTCATACCACTTCTGTGCAATAAGAGGAGTTTAACACAGATGCTGTTCATCAGGATCATATCTAAGTTCCTGTCAAATGATGCTGCTGTCTCCTGTGGGTATCTCTGCTGAAATCAAAGTAGCTGCTAGCACCTCCCTGTCTTTAGGGATTGTAATGGGGCTATGCCACTTTTTCATTCTTTTCCCTCAGGCATCAGGGATTTCTTACAATCAGTGTTGTTGATCATGTATTATTTTGGAATCAGTGTTGTAGATCATATCATGTGATGAAATTACTTCCACAAGCAGGACTTGGTCAGAAAGGAAGTCTCTGGGTTGGCATGGCCTGTGGAAACTTTTCGTTGTGAGATCCTTTGACCAAGAATACTTTTTCCTATAGATGAAGAATCCTGTCTGAAGTAGTAGCACTCTGAAGGGTTTCATAAAAGGTGATTTGTTCGTTCTTCAGTGCGGTTGTGACATGATTTATTACTGATGGGTTGATTTTAATTTAAGATTAGGGCCAAAGCCAAGAGTTGTAGCCAGATATTGACTGGGAGCTAGTGGGAAGAAGTAAGCTCAAACTTGTTCAGGCTGCAGCAAAGATATCCATTTAAAAGGACAGATTTAACATCAGAACAGTAATTTACAGTCATCTAGAAATGATGAATGTAGGGACTGCTCTGGCCATTCCTCATCCTGAAAGCAGTATTCTGGCAAGAAGATTTGAAAACAAGTTTTGGAGAATGACATCAGTAAATGATGTAATTCTAGCTTGATTGTGACTCAGTTGTGCACCACATGCCCTTGCTTCACTTGATCAAATGAGAACTGGGTGCTTTCAGTAGAAGGCTGAGACTGTATTTCACTAGTCTTTTCCAAAGGCATTTAAACAATATCACAGCAGTTTTGCTTTTTAAGCTGGAATCTGGTTTCCTCAACTCCGTTGTTACTGGAACCTGTGATTTTTAAGTTATACTATCTCTGATCCTTATACTATTCCTTCTTCCTAAAGGTGTTCTTATTTAGATTTTTTTTTTTTTTTTAAATAGTGATTCCTTATTTCCTAACACATTCTTAGCTGGGACCACTGTGAAATCCCTACCTCTTATTTTGTTTTTCCAAGCTTAGCAGCTTTGGTCACTTCGCGTGTGGGACTGGTGTTCAGTACCTTTCGCTAACTCTGCATGAGAGCCAGCTTTTCTGTATGTCACATTCAGATTTATTTTTTTTCTGATGGAGTGATTGATTATAGGTGAATGCAGTACTCAGCACATGAGCTTGTTGTTTGTTATAATAATTTAATTGTACTTTGCCTTCTCTGTGCCTCTACTAATAATTCGTAACATACTTTGGCTGCTGCTACTCCTTGTGCTTAGATTTAAAAATACCCTTTCTTGGCCAGTATTGTTTTGAGTGATAAAAGCTGCAGAGATGTTTTTCCTTTCTTCCTCTTTTGAATTACTTTTCTGTTGTTGACACTGAATTCGGTTTGGCATCTTATCATTTGGTTAGTCATATCCGAAGATTAATTTTTTATCTATTCCTGCCAACATTTCAGTTTTTATCCAGAATAATTTTTGTTCTCTATTGACTTGATCACCTCACAGTTTTTAGGATCACCTCTAAATAAATTGAGCATCTTGCTGTATGGGAAGCCTCTCTGGTACCCTCCCTCCATTTCACAACTGCCTCTTGATTTCTGTGCTGTACTTTCATGTTTTTAATGTTTTACTTTCTTAAACAACCAGTGGAAAACTGAGAATTAATGATAAGGCTGCCAGACAGGTGTTAGGTTTATTTTACCACATTGTTACATATGTGTTTCTCTGAAAAATCTATGATAGAATTTCTTAGGATAGATGTATGTACTGTTTAGATTTCTCCTCTCCTATCTTTCTTTAAATAACAGTTCTTTAAGTAAGTTCTTTAAGTATTCTGTAAAAGTACAGAAAGGAAGAATAAGGCACATGCACCCATATACCTAATTTTATCTGTGTTAAACTCTAGTAGTTGTGTATTAGGATCTATATGATGTATTTGCCATAGTAGTGTGTTTGTGAATGAGATAGTACTGTATCCTTTAAAAAAGATTAGACTTGAGCATAAATGTAGACATATAGGGGAAAAAAATATAGTGTGCTAATCCAATGAATGTTATCCTCTTTCTTGCCTGTTTTTGTGTGACTGATGAAACCTTTGTACCACCTCTGAGTAGAGAGCCATCTTATTTCATTTATTGCATTTGGTTACTATAGCAGCAAAAATACCAGGTGGAGAGAAAAGAGGAAACCCAAACAACCCCAAAATAAATAGCTGCAATGTTTACATATATAGAAATACTAGGAAAGTTATTTTTTTATCTAGCTGATTAGGAGATTTATCAGTATTAAAACTAGATTGACATGATGTTATTGCATCATAAATGATCCAACAAAATAAACTTTTTAAGTTGCTGGTGTGAATGTGGATCTTTATGGTCCATTACAGCAAAGGAATGTGTTCTCTGATGAGTGTTGCATTTTCAATATGGGCTACTGGTGTAGTTGGTTTTTTATTGTTACCGTTTGGTGTTGGTTTTAATAACCTGAATATTGGCTATATAATTCTTTTAGCTGGTAAATGTGACTTCTGTAGACATACTAGCACTGCATAAGTAGCACAGGGAGTTGCTTGACAGGAGCTACTATATAGAGTGTTATTTTCAAGTACTTAAAAAAATTTACACTGTGCTGGGGCTCCAAATGTGCACACTGCAATTCTGTGTGTGTATGCACACACCTGGGGGAGGCACTAAGAAAACCAGCCTGAAAATAGTCACAAAACATCACTATGAAGACAGAATGGAGTATCTTGGGTAACAGATATTGTCAGACATCTTTGGTAATAGTGATATTGAACTAATGCTTCTGAATGCACCGTTAGTGCTGTAGTCACTTATTTTTAAAGTTGAATCTGAAAATACTGGTAGGACAGCATTAACTCCATTAACATGCCAGGATGTTTCATGTAACTCTTTATATTCTGCCTGTTTTTATTTGATTTAAAAACAGACTGAAAATATTACTTAGCTATTAAGAGACTTGGATATCTGAGTTTTGTTTTATGTTCTGATTTGCAACAAATCTGTTGTATGTTATGTTCTGATATGCAACAAATCTATTGTATCCTGGAAATATATACAAATACTGAAATTAATTTTCAGTATTGTTTGGTGTTTTCTGTTACATGTCAGATACAGCAGGTTTGGATCACCAGTGTTTGCTGACAAAAACTTTTTTTTTAGGAGAATAACAGTGTATTTTCTCTTTCAATGGACTAAATGTTTCTTTTGCTGGCTATTTGAATTCTTCCATGGCAACAAGCTCACATTTTTTAGAAAGTATTTTTCTGCTTGTGAATTTGAAGTTCATCATTAATTTGGTACTACTAGAAAAGGAGAGCTCAGTTTATTGGCAGTGATCACTTCCAGTAGCAAATGGAAGAGAAATCACTGTATGACCACATAATAAATGCTTAGAAATTACACATTCATCATTGCATTATGATTTTCTGATAGTGGTGGTCTTGCTAAACATATAAAGCTTATCTTCCTCTCTAGTTCTATTTTTTTTTTTTAAGTGAAGTATGTTTAACCAGCTGTGAAACAGTATCTTGGGGAATAGTGAAAATCAGTTCAATCAGAGTTGAATTTTTAAATTAAAACCATTCCTCTGGGATTATCAATCTTTTTTTTATTAATTTTTTATTGGAAAAATTAACTCCAATTTGTCAGAACTTAAGTTTCATTTCTCATTTTCTCTTTCCTGAGAAAGTTAGCTCTCTGAAATAGCTCCTCTATAAGAAGGAAGAAATATAATCCAGTCGTATTATCTAAAGTCTGGAAAGGCAACAGATTTTCTGAACATGTATGTTATGTGCTCTTTCCACCTCCTCCTTTCCTCCCTCCTCGACCCAGTAAGTACCTGGATAATATGACTGTCCTACAGTGTAACGCTCAATAGTTTGTGGTGGGGACATTGTAGAGAATATAAACCTCAAGGAAAGAAGGGAAATTTCTTGTCTTCTCAAGCCAAACATTTTCCTTGGATGTGCTTTGGTTTCATGCTTTTGTGACTCATTTCTAGTGGCTTTCTTAAGGAAATAAAATCTAATATTTTCCATTTTAAGGAAGCAATGTAGATGATTCTCACATCCCTCTTAGTGTTCCTCCCTCATTGAAGTTCCTACTCTTGGTTTAGTTGCCTTGAGCAGGGAAATGGAACCATTTTGGTAAGTAGATATTAGGAGAAGGCAAGTAAGATGCAGGCACATTGTGCATCTGCATTTTCTACCTGTTTTGAAAGTTTATGAAGTGGGAAGGGAGCAAGACAGAAATAGCTTAGTTAGTCAGTGTCATATATGAGAAGTGTCTTAATCCTTTAAGTGTATATTCCAAATGCTAATTAAATGTTGAAGTAGGATACCTGGTCCATAAGAGTTAAGGCAAACTGACTCAAATGATAGGATGAAGCTCTTGTGCTTTAAAGGATGGCCAGGAGTTTTAGGGACTTGCTGTAGTTTGTTCTCATATCTTGGACCTGAGCTCATGTATAAAATCTAGAAAGAAAGGACTTAGGCCAAATAAACAAGGCATAAAGAAAATGGGACCAAGGTTGTGTTCCTTGCTTGCAAGCTTAATTGAAACTCTGTGGTAACAAATGGAAAAAAGAGCTTTCCCTGACACCAAATCACCTACAAAAGCCTTTGGACTGGTAAGTGTTCAGATTGTAACTAAGGAAGAGCAGTGATGGCAAACCCCTTGACTTAGTTAGACCTTGTGTTGAGCTGCTACAATCACAAACTCTTCTTCTCTGTTCTCATGAGTGATAACTGCTCAGAGTTACTCTCTTTTCTGTTGTGTGCAGAACTGGATTGAATTCCAGTGGTAGCAACAGCCATGTTTGGTGTGGCTTGTATGTCTTTTTTTTTTTTTTTTAAATAATAACTGGCTTTGGTGAGTTACTGAGATGGAAAAAGGAAAATCATGGGTTCTTTATTGTTTTATTTTATTTTCTGATGTGACTGTATTGCTACTTGTTCCTAAAATACAATTTGCTAAATTATGTCGTTAATGACTTTTGAAAATGCCACCTATGGTTTTAATTCACAAGTTGGTGTCAAGCTTGGCTGCTGAGGCTTCTCTTCAAAACTTTCATGTGGGATTCAACAAGATTTTGCCCCTCCATTTATCTTCTTATTTCTTCATCTGGGCAGCTGTACTGAATTCTAGTTGAACGGGTTCTTCTGGTAGGATTGACCTCACTCCTGCTTTAAATGGGTATCTGAGCTAGTTATCAGGATTTCTGGAATCTTAGTATGACTCAGAAGTTACATATTTCTAACAATATCTACAATGAATTGCATCATTTCACTAAAAAGGTGTTTTAATAATTCATATTATGGTATGAATCATATTTTGGGCAGATTCAAAGATCTAACATTAAGTTAGTGAAAGATCTAATGGTAGACTGGTCTCACTTTGATTTTAAATAAGAAGCCTGTTATTGCAAAGTGCTGATTCCTGTCTTTCCCTCCCCTGTATTTGCTCTTTCACATGTTTGCAGCCAAGTCTCTAAACTGGGCACAGTTTAGTTTCTCTGCATTAGCCTTATCTTCTGTGAGTGCTCTTTGTTATATCTTGATTCTCTTTTGGCAGTTTTTGTCCTCCTGATTCATAGACAAATACCAATCATCAGATGTCACTGGCAGCATCTGCTTGAGAAAGACCTCAAATGAAAGTAACAGGAGTGGTGCAAAGGAAGTTGCAGATTTATGGGAAATATTTGACTAGCCTGTCATTCATTTGCACACTGTGAATCTTAAATATGAAAAGGCAAAGCTGACTGTTTGAAACAATGTGCTTTAGATTATCTGGTTTTGTTTATTTTCTAGGCAGAATTCATCTATGTCCAAGCAACAAATAAACCAAAGACCTTCAAGCATGGTCAGTGAAACGTCCACTGCAGTAACTACATCTGCTGTTGATACAAAACCTGGCTCTAAGGTAAAGGAAAAAGCTATTAATTCAGCTTGTTGACTAGAACTTTACTCACTTTAAATCCAATACTCTTTTAATGCTGGTTTTAATATGGCTGTGGGTTTAGCCTCGAAGTCTGGTAGGACCTTAAAGAAGTAGTGTCTTCTACCCAAGCAAAGATCTTTTTGCAGCACTGTATACAGCTGTAACAGCAGTGTTACAGCACTTTTAGAATCACTGTATACCCAGATGATATTGTTCAATATAATTTGAAAAATAGTGATTATTGTGACATGGGAAATTTGAGAGTCTTTTTATGAATGGGAAGTAAGTATATGTAATACTAGTATTTCAGCAAGTTTTTTGATAGTCCAGTATATATGGCAAGAAGTGCTGTAGACTACCAGGAATTATAATTTGTATGTGTGTATATATATACTTGTATATATATATATATATATAAAAGTTTAAATTTTCCATGAGACCTTACTGCTGTTCTTCCTGTTAGTTCCATCTTAAATCCTCTCTGCCATCACTGCAATGCAAAAACAGTGAAGGCACTGAGTTTACACTTATAATGTTTAATAGAAGAAGAAAATGTTTAATAGCATTCTTTGTCATTGACAAAGGGCCTGTGTTTATCATTGCACAAAATATAATAAAGTGTTGTTCTTGAAGGGTCACCAGCTATTTTAATGCTTCTTTTACCTTACAGTAAATTATAGTACAGTGAGATTAGTAAAAAGAAAATGGATAAAAAGGAAAAAGAGCAATACTGGAAGAATTATCAGAGATAAGATAGATTTCTTAACTTTGCCTTCAGTTCTTAAACTTCTCTTTTTTTTTTTACATGCAGAAGTGAGCAGCCTCATATAGTTGAGTTGAAGAAAGGACTTTGCTGAATTGGTTGCAAAGATATTTCTGTTGAATACATGAAATATTTTTCTGATGTTTTGATATGCTTGGGTGAATATTGGAGAAGATGCAAAGGATTTCATGAAAAGCTAAAAAACAGTTTTAAAAAAAATATTTTTTTAGATCCAAAATGTTTAAGTTACTGCGCCAACACAAAAAGACTGTTGTGTGTCTGATCTCAAGAATACATTTATCTTTAAAGCGCTAGATGAAGTTATTACTGAAAACAGTAAGCTTGGTAGGTTACCTGAATGACTTGATACATTTCTTTTTGATATTCTAACATATGAACTTACCAAAGTACATCAGCATTTGTGTTTACTTTATTTATCCTTCTTACTCTGATTTTTTTTTTTTTTTTTTGAGCCTTAGAGGCAGAAGGTTCATTTTTTCACTCCTAAAACCTGCAGACTTACTGGAGACCTGATGCTCTGCTTTGAGCAGGGGAATTCTCCAGTGACACAGTTGCCTTTAACATACCCAGGATTGCACTTGTGCCAGAAAGTGTGCATCCTCTGTCACCTGCTGCTGCTGTTTCCCTTTGTCACATGCTTGCACTGATCTAATCGGGGATCAAAAATGGTGACTGGATACAATTTACAGGGCCATTCACATGCTAGGGGCTGATTCACTGGGGATGTCAGAATTGCACAGCTAAAGGTGAGGGTAATGCTTTTTTCATCACAGCTTGGAGAATACCCAGAACTTCCTCCCAAAACTTCAGTTTGTCTGGTTTTGGTCTCTGCTTCTGTTCTGTTTGCAGTCCAGTATAAGTGTGGCCACACATGCTTCTGGCAGGCTCCCAGGTGTGGCATTTTTTTAATACATGGCAGCTTTAGACTTAGAATAGAGCTTTTGCAGATGGCTTGCCTGTACTTTGCTTCTCCTCCAAGCTTGTTTTTATAAGATCCATCCTGCTGCTGGCCCTTAGTAAATACTGGATTAATTAAGACAGAGAACCAGTATCTTCTGTATGCTTTGTTTCATCATTGCATGTGTTTCCAGGCTTGAAATCGCTTCTCTGGTTCTGTAGTCAGAAGATCTGTTGAATTCCTTCACAGCCTAACACAAAAATTAATTCAAGTGAACTAACAAGGAGAACAAAGGCTATAAAATTAATAACCTGTGTCCTCTGTTTGAGGTTGACTTTTGGCAGGTTGAGAGTAGATTTTAAGGTCCTTTTATCTTAGTGTTTTTTTCCGTGAATTCCATAATCTCTCTCTCAAAGAGTGAGTTCCCAGTTGCAGACATGAGGCACAGTCATGAAGCCAGAGACGTTCATGGTAAAGGTCTCTACCTAGCCATGGCTAATTACTATCTTTTATGAAATGCTTTCATAATTTTGTCCTACAAATGCCATCACAGAATGGTGTATGCATAATGTTGGAATCCTGGCCAAATTCAAACTGATTTTTTATACAGAGCTGTGCACATTGAAGTAATACCAAATCAGAAAGTGCAGGAACAGGTACATGGCTTTCCACTTGATTCTTCTGTAGAAGGTCGGCAGCTAAGAGTTGCCACATTTGGGGTGGAGGGGGGCAAGGTAAGCTGCCAAATATACAGCTGATTTGTCATTTTCAGTTCAAGATCAAAGGAAGACTTCTGGCTTGCTTGTTGCAGGACTCAGGTCTGAACTTGAATTGGTTCTTTGCAAAAAGAATTTTGCAATTTCTTTCCAACAGTGTCAGTTGTACAGTGTACAACAAGAGCAGCATGTTGAAAAGAAGACAAAGAAAAAAGCCAAAATGAAGCTCTTATTTAACAAGATGTCATTGTATTTCATTGATGTGCATGTAAATATATAATTGCCTTTCTTTGGTGAGACACCTAAGATGGGCAGTTTTGCAGAAATGTGCATAGATTCTTGAGCAACACTTTGATGGAGGAACTGCCTGAGTAAGTGATCTGAAGACTTCAGACCAATGCTTTTTGACATTTGAGGGGTACTGGGTTGAGGGAATGAAAAGCAAAATGGCATGTTGATAAACTGCAGTCCTTCTGTGTCCTGAAGATCTGCTTATTCATAGCCAATTCAATTGCCATATTAAAAGCCATTTCTGTTGATTAAAAATTAAGGATATGGAGGAATAAAGAGTATGGTACATGGGCAGTTTAGTCTGTTAAAGCATCTGATGGTGTGAATGGAAGTTTGTAGATGTTAGTGTGCTACACAGGACTTGGGGCAGGTTAAGAACGTAAAGAAGAGTAGTGTAATGTATTTAATACTACCTACATTTTGAGAGCGTGTTTTGGATGGATTTTGCGAAAGAGGAGTAAATGAATTGTTGATGACACTGATAGTTGCTGGTATTTTTCCAAGATAAGCTGGTGAGGAATACAACAAGTAAAGAAGGAGCCTAGCAGTTGGGAGGAACAGGCAGTGCTGACAGGTATGTGATGGTGCCAGCTCTATGGGACTGTCTGGAGCTGGAGTGTAGAACACAATGTTTAATCCACAGTCACTGCGTATGAGTGCTCAAAATTGAGAGGGGGATTTTCTGAGAGTTTCAGGGTTTCCTGTCTGAAAAATAAGGATTTTGTATCATTTTCTTAGAGATGCTGAAAGAATTCATAAGTTCATTTCTAAGCGAAACACTGAGATTTTTTGAAGGAAAGAATTTGACTTAAACAGGTGGGGGTTTGTGGGTTGGGGGTTTTTTACATTTTTTTTAAATTCCCTCCAGATTAAAAGTTACATGTTCTCTTATGTGTATATATTGGCATACTTTGACCAAGATGCACTCTTCATTTTTACTATTTAGAAAATATGTTCCAAATAGAAGTCTCTCTACATTTTTTTTGGACTATCCAGTTTAAAAAAAAAAAAGAAAAAAAGAATCGTATTTTGTAATTAAGTTAGCAAATTTTCTGCCCAGCTAGAGGCTACTGTAAGAAAGAAGAAGAGGTAGTGCTGAAAAGGGATTTGAAAACTTTGACTCTTTGACTTTTTTNCAAATTTTCTGCCCAGCTAGAGGCTACTGTAAGAAAGAAGAAGAGGTAGTGCTGAAAAGGGATTTGAAAACTTTGACTCTTTGATTTTTTTTTTTTTTTGGCAAAAACTTAAGCGTCATTCACAAAGTCAGCATAACAAATGTCCTGAAGTCAAAAGTGACTTCTGTGTCTTCAGTGACACAGACAGCTGTGCTGACCTGCATTTTTCAACACATGACAATGATACCAGAATAATGTAAGTTAGGAAAAGACTACTGCAATACAGACAAGTAGTTTAAAATATATACCTTTTGTTTTAGTCTAGCCAGTGGAAGCAAGGTATGACATGCAGTGTCTGTTATGCTTTGTTTTATTCCAGAGCAGAATAAGATGATTAATACTGAAAATAATATGAGAACTTTAATTACATAAGGCACGATAAAATGATAATTTTGTTTCCATTATGGGTGTCGTATTGATACAGGATACACAGCCTTGGGAAAACCTTTCCCCCTCCAATGCAATAGAAATTGTTTGGTCTTTTATCCAAATCCAAGGATGACTTTTTTCTATGCTATGGTCTGCATGTTTTTTAAATTAAGTAAGATCAGAGACTACCAATGTGCTTGCTCACTGATAAGGAATCTGATGAAAAAAATCAAATTTAAAGGCTGTAAGGCTAGATCAGCTATACTTTAACTATTCTTCAGTTCTTCTACCCTTCCAATGATAACTATGAGAAAGAAAAATTTGGAAACTAAATTCTGTGTATTTTGTAAATTGATTTCTGTTCAGGTGCACAGTGTAAATTTTTCACTTCCAGAGCTTTAAACAATTTGGGCCTCATTATTTTTATTGCCCTTGTAGTTGTTGCATCTTAACTTTTGGCAACAATTTTTTAAAATTCCAATGAAATGTTTACTTCTCATTTTTCTTAAAAAAACCCATATATGGCTTGGCCATGGTATGTATGATCATCCTGAGCTTGGCTGTCCTCGTGATACACTCTTGTGTGTTTGTTTAAAGTGGTATTTGGACACAGGTTTGCAAGTTATCTTTTGCAGTATTTTCAGTATCAAACACAAAATCCATAACATCTTATTTCTTCCTTCCTTTTGTGTCAGACTTGCTGTTTGTAGGTCTGTGAGTGAGGATACAGATATATTTTTGTGGTCTTAGTCAACACACTGTGTTTGCCCAAAGCTGGTGCTCTGCAGCCTGTTAGTTGAGTGCCTTAGCACAGGTATGGCAGAGAAATGGGCTGGGAGATCTCGGCAGTACCATCCTCACCTGACTTTCCCTGTGAGCTGGTTCTTGGCAGCTGGGTGTCAGGGTCACCTGCTTAGGAGCCAGTTGCTTTCTACACCCTGGCCTTTTGGGTTTGTGCTAGCCCTAGAGAGCTGTCTGCTCAGGTGGTCACCTGTGCCACCCTGGGGCACAGCTGAGTCTTGTGCAGGCTCTCACCAAGGTGTCACTCCCAGGGAAAAGTCCGTACTTGGCATTCTTCCTATCACCTGAATGTCAGGGCGTTTCATCGAAACGACCGTGACGTGCAGCTCACCTGACTCCTCAGCAGAGCTGGAAGCAGCTTGCTGCTTCCTGGGGAGCGCACCTGGGGGAAAGTACCCAGGAAAATCTGCCCTTTGACAGCTCCTTACAAGTGTTAACATCTGTATTGCTGTTTTATATGCTGTAGTACCAAAGAAGTAATTTTTTTTTCTTACTGCTTATAGCTATTATCTTAACTCTTCGTAAAGATAGGAAATATAGTGCAGGCTGGTAAAGCTTGGCCTCAAAATTAACAGAACCCATTTAAAGTTATCATATATTGCTAGAATAATTTATTATTATATATGCTGTGTTCTAGTCCAAGTGTTGCTTGACTATCAGGAGCAGTATGATGAGATATTTTTCTGATGTTATCCCTTGTGCATGACAAATGTACTTGTTTCCAGAGCTGTTGTTTGTCTGCAGCTCACAGAGCATTTGTACCCTGATGAGCTGAGATAAGAGACTGAAAAGGGAGACACCGTAGGAAGGAATCTGGACAGTTCTTTTCTTGGAGAGGTCAGGCACAACTGTAAGGGAGGTTTGTGCGTCTCAGATTCCTAGAGCATTGGAGGAGCAAACTGTGCTGAGGTTGGAAAAGAATAGGCAAAGTATTCCTCTAGAGATTCTTGGTTTTTCACAGATGGATGGGCTTTCTGTGTTTGTTTTTGAAATAGTTTTGCCCATGTGAGTCAAAACTGAGGTTTCAGTAACACAAATCATTAGCCAATTCTTGTGATTTCCATTTACTGCTGTCTAGGCTTCTTCCCTTCTTGGGCATCACTCTGTCTTCTCCTTTTGTTTGCAGGGTCCAAGTTCAAGCATTTTATTTAGCTATCCATGTTGTTTGAATTTAAACAGGAAAGAAAAATAAAATCAACCAAAAAAACTAACAGAAAAAACCCAAACAAAGAAGAGCAAGAGTAGAATTTATCTGCACAAAGTCCTGTGCGTGTAAGAGACTTGTACTGCATTGAGAGCCAGCTACCAGAAACAGATTTGCATGCAACTTTCAAAAATAATTCCCAGGCATACTAAAACTTCCATAGTCCTGCCTTTCTGACTTGACACATTGGTGCTGCTGCTGTTCAGCTGGGAGTTGGCAGACCATCCTTGCACTAATATGTTGAAGAAAGTGGAAGATTGACTTTGCTGTGTTGTAAATATCATTACCTGTTTACTTGCCCTTGAAAACGCTATGAATACTTTGTTAGTGTTTAATGAAGTATGAGTTATTGCAGTGAGGTTATTTGTAATATGAAATGAGTCTCAGTACAGTGTAAAAACCACCGCTACATTATACTTCTTTACAGGTTGTGAAGGCTGGAAGCAAAGTTCATAGCTTTGGAAAGAGGGAACAAGCTATCAGGAGGAATCCCAATGTTCCTGTTATAGTAAGAGGCTGGCTACACAAACAGGTATGCATTTGATCCCCAGTTTCTGTTCATATACTTCAATACAATCATCAGGTAAAAGCAAGTGCCTTCCAAGAAACTGTTAAAGCACAAACTCAAGTGTTGGTGACACAGGGCAGTGTTGGGTATTCCCACAAGCTCCTGTAATGAGGAATTTATGCTCAGCAAGTGTGAAAACCAAGGTTTACATACAGGTTTGATTCAGAAGTGGAAACAAGGATAAATGGACATCACCATCATGGTTAAATGTTGAAGCTATAACATTGTTGTCTAAATCTGGTTATTTTCCCTGTTTAATCCTGGTGGCTTCTTGCCGTGATGATCTTGGTCTCCCTCAGAACGCACTAACACAACGCTGGCTGTGAAGGCCTTATTCCATCTGCTTACTTATGCCATTCTGCCCCAATCAAGGCTTAATTCCAACCCATACACCTTTTGTTCTCCAAAAGCAGGAGGGAGAAAATTATGGGAAACAGGGACTCATTCACCAGACATTGCTGTCACCAAGAACAGTATCCAGCAAAGGCTGGATTATAGAATTACATCCAGTGAACAGACTTCTGCAGCTGCTACATCTTGAACTCTTAAGCCTAACAGAAGCACATCCTTGAGTACAATAAATAAATAAAGCTGTTTGTTGTATGAGAATACTTCCCTGCTTCTAATTTGGCAGTCAGCATCCACCAGATTATCACCAGAGGTCCAGTAGGAAAGTTTAGGGATGAGTAGGAAAAGGCTGAAATCTGAGGCTTGCAGTTATGATTCTACATGTACAGGAAAGTGAAATTGCTGTCAGCTGTTCACTTCCTCCTGCTTGGAGAGCTGTAATCGTGCTGTGTTACTGGTCTCAGCTCTGTTGACATCTACTACCCAAGTCCATTAGTTTTCAGGACAGAATCAGAACTTGGACACAGTGTGCGTTGACAACATCGTAGCATGAAAAAGGGAAGGGAAGAAAGTCCCTGCATTCTTAATTTGACTGCAGAAAGGAGGAGGGAAATAGCTGGAGCAATGTTGTATATACTGTTTTCTTCTGTCCCCTTACCTCTGCTTGCGAACTCTTAAAGCCTGAAGATGCTTTCTATGCTGCTGGTCTTATCAAAGCCTACCTGAGCTGAATAAGCTGTACTTGCTTAGGTTACAGTCTGGCAATTTCACAAGCTTCTAAAATTAATTTCAATGCAAATACTACTCATTTTGACAAGGTGAGAGAGAGATATATATATATATATGGGTAGAGATAGATATATATAGATCTCCACAGGCATATTATATTATACTTCATTAAAATTTGCATGTTATACACCCTGTTTTATTTCCTAAGGAATGTTTTATTAAATTATTATGTTTTTGGCACGGGTAAAATATGGAGATTGACTGTAGAATTATAGAATATCATTGCCTGAAATCCAATGTCATACTTCACAGCTATGTAGTGGTTTTGTCTTGGTCTACAGGCAGTTTTTGTTGGAGTTTGTGCCATCCGGCACAAACATTTTGTTTCTTTATTGCAGATAAATCTGTGTAGATAAAATATGCATTGGTTGTGTATAAGGTTAATCTGAATGCTGTTTGGGATGCAAGTTTAATTACTTAATGAAAATTAGCAGTTGGAATATTCTGCCCTCATTATTTTAAGGCTGGATGTTTTGCCTCTTATCTTTCTTAGTACAAAATGTTTTGCTAAAATATAAACCACTTGTTTTGCAATTATTAATCATATTTAGGTAAACTTCTGGTAAACTACTCACTGGATCAGCATTGTATGATAAGCTGTTGACTTCCATTAAATGAAAAGTGTATTGCATTTCTTGCATTTCAGGATAGCTCTGGAATGCGATTATGGAAAAGACGATGGTTTGTGCTTGCTGATTATTGTTTGTTTTACTACAAAGGTGAGTACATACTGGGTGTTTTGAGCTAGTCTGTAACAGTTCACCTGTACAAATCACACTAAATTAATGAACTATTTGAACTGTTCAGCTATAGTTAGGTATTCTGAGAAGATGAATAGTGAAACAGCTGTTTGTCCATATGTTTCTAATGCGCAGCAAATTTTGGGCTAGAGTAGGGGAAGCAGGAGATGCTGTATGATATTTTGTCATATAACTTATCTGTGATATATACCAAGGTTTACATTGCAGAACACTTGACTGCAATAAGTAAGATTTATCCCATCTCTGGTCTGTGTTGTGTTACCTACCTGCTTGCACTTGGAGATTTGAGATTTTTGAGAACTTGCTATGGGCAGATCAGGGTACTGATTCAGCTTTAATCCAAGGGACAATGTAAGAGTGAGAACTTCTGAATCCAGTAATCTACCAAAAAAGTATTAAATGTGATCTTAGGCCAAATTATGAATAATGGTATTACATAAGGCTATTGTCAAGTTTTGAATATTGCATTTGAAGATTGAAAGGATTACAGAACATGAATCTTGGAATTCATGTGCCCAGGCACTGCATTTCTGCTGATGATCACTTAGAGCCAGCAGTAATAGAGGTTTCCTAATTATAGCAATTAGCCTAGATGAACAATGCTAAATGGAAGGTCCGTCATGTCACGCAGCCTGTCACGGTTCATTTGGCACAATAAGCTTTATTCTTGAACTGTATTCTTCTGGCTGAACGTAAAAAACCAACATGCACCCAGTCACTCCCCAAGAAAAGAAAAAACCTCAGTTAAAAAAACAATCTGATTTTAAAAAAAACTCAATCTCGTTTCTTTCAAAATAAAACATTTTTCTGCACGTATTATTAATATTGAGTCATAAGTGAGTTCAGGTCAGAAGGGACTTCAGGAAATGTCTTGTCCTCTTGCCTGGTGAAAGCAGAGTCAGGAAAGGAGTCAGCCCAGGTTGCTCAGGGCTTAATCTAGTCAGGTGTTTGAAAACCCCCAAGGATGGAGATGGCACAGCCTTCCTGGTTGGCCTGTTCCCCTGCTGCTCTGTTCTCATGGGGAAAATAATTTTCCTTATATCCAGTCTGAACCGCTCTTCTTTCTGCTGAATGCCTGTTGTCTGTGTGCCCCTAAAGGAGAATGTGTTGTTAGCCCACCAAATAGTGCAGGGATTTAAATTCTATTTTTTTTTTGTTCAACAGACAGCAGAGAAGAATCTGTTCTGGGGAGCATACCATTGCCTAGTTATGTCATATCTCCAGTTGGACCTGAAGATCGTATAAATCGCAAATTTTCTTTTAAGGTACAGTTTATACAAGCCTTATGAGCCAATTGTAGTTTATCTGCATTAGAAATGCTGATTCTGTAAACAGAAACATCATCTGTTTTCCTATTCTGTTTGTAATTGTTTTTTAAAAGTAGACAGATTTATTGGCTGCCTGTCCAAAGGTGACATAGCAGTTTTTTTGTTGCTTATGAATTGGCATTCATGTCTGTTACTTTGTAAGTGTCTTTAGAGCTTAATGAAGTGTCTGTGAGTAAAGGTCCTGTTTCTAAAATCAGAAATTAGTATCGATAAGTTGTTCTACTACTGTCTGCAAATTGAAAGAAAGGTTTTCTTATTGAGTACTTGATCTCAGTAATGGACTGATGTCTGTTTGGTTTTGTTGTTGTTTTTTGTAAATAAAAGAAATAGCTCAGTTCTCACACTTAGAAAATTACAATAGTGTAGCTTTTGGTGTTTATTTTCCTGATTTCAAAGGGAAAAAGAATAACCAATTTTTCTCTCCTTTTTTGGGATGAAGCTACAGGCATCCAAAGTGGCATGGACTTTTTAAAGGAAAAAGTACTCTTATTTGATATAGTTTGAAGTACTCTTACTTGATATATTTTGAAGTTGGTTTTGTTTATTTTTCTTTTTCTAAAAAAAATGTAATTGTATAATTTACACTTCTAGTCTTCATTATAAAAGCCCAGAAATATGAAATAAAACATTTCTTCTTGGCAGTATGAAAATGTGACTCTAAATGACTGTCTGAGCTGCACCACTGAGGCACAGTTTAAAAACTTATGTGCCTGTGGCAGATTTAAAGTCTACCAGTATTTGGAGCAGAACTTGTTTTTCTGTCAAGCAAATGAGCTATGTACTTTAAAAAAAAAAATTACAAATCAGCTTTTGATCAGGCATACTTTAGGAGATCTAGAAGGAAACTCTCCGTTTAAATATTTTCTGTGCTAAAATTATGAAGAACGCCTGCTCAGACTAGATTTTCTCTTGCATTTTGATTTTTTTGGGGTGTTTTAAAATGGAGACTGCCTCTTATTACTTTCAGTTCTGTGTTCAAGTGGGTAATGGTTTGAATTTTATTGAACAAATATTAACTTAGGAAATGTGTTTAAAAAGACTCAGTGCACTTTGTGGAAATATTTATTGTACTTTTTCAAATGCATTGAGCATGAGATAGCAGGATAAGCTACAAAGGAACCTCTGTTTAAGAAAAAACATTCCACTCCAGTATTTACTGAGTGTGATACATAAAGCCCTCCTCTTCTAGAGCCTTTTCCTAGCAAGAAGCGTATACTGAAAGAGAAGTACTCAATATACTCTTCTAGGCTTCCCTGCTTTTTATTTCATTGAAATGGTGTTCACACACACGCTCTTCAGTCACCCCTGGCCAAGTTGTGGCTCTCCTTTCCCGTGGGGCAGAATCCATGGTGTGTGATCATGGTTAAACATTTTCAGAAGCAAATGCACACTTCCCCTGTTCCTTTTAATTATATCATACCTATATGAGCTCGACCAGCTCTTTAATCTGAGTCTTTTTCTGAAAATCAGCATGAGCCAGTAACCTGAGACTTTCAACACAGGCTCATTACTAAAAGGTTGATATAGATAGGGTGTTGATATCAAAAGAAAGTTTATGCTAGGAATCTCTATAAAAAAACCCTCAACATTTCATGTATTAGTTTATCGGGCCAATTTTAACTCTGCTTTAGGTGTTTGATGATTGACTGCAGGCTTGATGCTGGGGTTTAATTTGATTTAGAACCAACTCACTCCTAGGGCAGTAGGAGGATTTTGTTAAGATTCCTGTTTGTATGGATCCTACCCAACACTGATGTTCAGTGGTCACAGAGTTGGCTGTGGGCACACAGCAGCAGGAGCACGACTGTCCTGGCATTCCATCACTCAGCAGCCATTACCTTTATCTAATCTCCTCAGTATGCTTCGATATCCAGAGTGTAGACTGACATTCTGTCTTGCAGTGTAGTGCAGCCAGGAATAGAACACACAAGCAGATTAAGCCCAAAATAAAGATAAGACTTTTTTGCATTTAAGACCTGAATGAGTGGGAGAATGTGCCATGTCACTTTTTACATTTGTCCTGTCCTTTATTCGGATTGTTGTAAATCTTCTGTTACAGTGGAGGTATTGGCTCCCGTTTTAAGTGGCTGTTTTAAGTGACAGTGAGTTTTGAAGGGAAACAGTAAAACTGCAGAAAAAAACCCACATTTTCGTTTGCAAGAGTAGAGGAAGAAAATTCTCATAGCAAATACGTGGATGCTTTTTTGCACATGATTTGGTTAGGAGGTTTGTAAAATACATGCTCAGTAGGGCATGTATGTTAAACCCTGATAACTTAAAATGTGCACTGCAGGAGTTCTCAAAATCCTTTTCCATTCATCACCTCCTGAGGCCCAGCTTTAAGCTTTTGTGTCTCTTTGGGTGTTTAACAATCATAGGCCTGCAGAACTGGGTACAGGCTTTTCAAATGCAATCAAACCTCTACTTTGAAGTATAGCAGTATGTGTGTTAAATTGTTTTATTTAGAAACTCTGCTTTTAAGTCTGTCTTCACAATTTTTTCATGTTGTTTATTTGGCCCAAGCCGAGTGCTGTAAGCTGCTGTCACTAAGCTATGTGACAGAACTCAGGATTCTTACCGCATATTTAGTTCGGCAGCTAATGTCCTAAAGATATTTAATTAATCTAATTGCTGTATTTTAAAGTACAGTAATTTTTTTGTTGATACAAATGTAAGTGAGCACAAATGCAGTGTTTAGATTCATAATGTGAAAAGGCTTACACAACATTAATATATACCTGGAAATACTCCTTTTGAATAACAGCGAATTGACTATATATTTTAGTAGTAGATCAGTTTTAAACATGAATAGTATCAGTTTATGAAAGTTCATATCATCACAGTCTCTTTAGAAGCCTTGTCATCATCAATCATGAAAATTATTTTTAATTGGTCTTATATGTGTTAAAATAAAAGAGAGAATACTGAAAGTAAACATATTTATGTGAATCTGACAGTAATAAAAATTGAGAAATTTGGAAGGCCTACCAAAGTTTGCTGTAAAGAAAACAAGAAAACGTCATGCAAAGACAGTGTATGCAAGTATATATTTGTATTTAGGTGCATATCTTGGTACCAGATAAAGTCAGTGAAGAATGCTCTGATGTTTCTGTAAGAGGTAGGAAGTATCACTGGAGACACAAATTCCAACTTTTTTTTTTTTGATACTACTTTTAAAATTTTTTCAGAGGTTCACCTTTTCAGCATGAGGGCATTTCAGAGCCTTGGAAGCCAGGCCAAATCATTGCTTCCAGAGGAGGCTACTGCAGCTTGGGTTTAAAAAAAAAAACTCTTTATTATTGACACTCTAGGTGTTACTAATAGAAGTATTTATTCATTACTTAGACCTACTGGGACCAGGGCAAACTTCCTATCTGTTTCTTTGATCTCAGTGATTTTCCGACAAAAAACCAAGAAAATTGACACAGTTTGTTCCTTTATGTTCTCTGAGTCAGTGTTGCTTCCTTAGGCTGCCATATTGCTTAGAGAACTTCTCCGGGTCTGGGGAGTCAGGTGAAGAAATGCCAAGGGCTGTAAGTTTGAGAGGTGCAATTTTAAAATTTGGAAGAGGGGAGGATTCAAGTTTCTACAAGTCTTTAAGAAGCTCAATATTATTTGAGGGTGAAAGACAAGTTAGATGGTAGTGTGCCGTTGTTGAGTTCATAGTGAAGGATTGGAGTATTATTTCCAGTTTTGCTCAAAAATGGTTCATAAATATCAAACTTCAGGAGAAGGTAGAATTTCCTGTACGTATAGCTTATTGAGAGGAATAACTTTGAAAGATTACAGTTACTAGAAAAACTATTCCTTTTCCCTTCCATTTGTCCTATGAATGGTGGCTTATTCTCTCCTAGGAATTTTGAACAAGTGGAGGTGAATGTAACTGCTGTAGGCATTAGTTACTTTTAGTATAATCTTTTGTTAAGTACTGTCTTGGAAACTTGAATCTTTTACTGATTTTAACTTGTTCAACTTTTTGTCCTTGTCTTGTCCTGTTGATATGCTCTTGGGGTTTACTGTCCATTTCTCCTACTGTGCACTATGGGAGAGAGACTGCTTTTCTTCTCAGTGTATCTACATTAAGGCATCTGAATGCATGAATAGGTACCAATATTATTTTTTCCCTGTTGTGTGTATGGCATACATGTGCGCATGTGCTGTGTTTTAGGCTTTTTAGTATGCTGTAGACATCCTAATGGCTTTTGCTTTAAAAAAACCCCCAAAACAAAACACCTGCTAGCTTCTGTCTGCTAGCAGTTACAGCTACAGGCCGTTGGTACAAAGTGCTTTCTTGCATATAAGACACGCTACTAATAAATAACTGAAATAAATTTGAATTTTCCTTTAACCAGTGTTTTATATTACAAACTTCAGAATGTTGTGTTTGTTGGTTATTGCACACCATCTCTATTATCCCTTCTGAAGCTGTGAATGTTTATGGCTGTGATAGCTCCAGTCTCAAGGGAGAATGGTGCAGCACAGTTTGCATTTTTATGCCATTTTCACCTAGAGCCTCTTAGGCAGTGCTTTCAGCTGTGTTCAGCATGCACAGCTGAAAGAGAACCTAAAATGCACGTGTGGGTTATGTTGATTGGGATGTACAGGTCAGTTAAGGCAGCTCTTAAATCCATTTCTTGATGTGCTACACAGTTGCTGCTGATAGTTACCTGGGCTTCTGTTTCTTTTAAGCAAGTGTATAACCAGTAAATGGTTGGGTCCTACTGCACCATCTGCAGTGGGGCATATGTAGTCTGGTTTTCTGCAGGAGTCACTTCACTTCTGAATTTTAACGCCTTCTATGGGCTCGACATGGTCTCTGAAGGAGCAATGTAGTCCTAAAGTGTCACATTAAAACCTGTTTTCCTTTATATCTGAAGCTGCTAGTTTTTGTCTCTTCATACACTGGACACTAAACATAAATTGAAATGAATTAATACTTCTAAATCGTATTTGCTTTGAGCATTTTAATGCACTCAAAGGGAAAAAAAAAAAAAAAAAAGACATCCCTCAATAACAGAAAACCCAAAGAACTCAACCAGGCAAACATCTTTTGATTCCTAAATATGTGATTGATCAGAGCTACTGTTTAATGTATGGAGGTCCTATTTTTCTATATTAATGTAGGTAGTTAATGGTGAGAAGGGAGCAGAAATCCCCTTGTTGGCCAGCGCTGTTGGGAAGCAGAGGCTCTTTCAAGCAGGAGAGAGTCTTGGACTTCTTTATGCAACCTTTTCTTCCTCTTCCTTCTTCTGATCCTTCTTTTTGTAGCTGACTGTTCTGCTTGTCTCCAGTTTTCAAAGCAAACTCAGGCTTTCTTGCTTGGGGCACAGAAGGGAAAGGCCACGTTTCACACCTTTGGGAGAACAGGCTGCAACAGAGGGGGAGGAAATTTTCCACAGAATTTGAAAGCACTGTATTAGCAAGCACGTATTTTGCTCTTTGGAGTTGTTGTTATAGGCCTCTAAGACTACGGTAATTTTGGAAATTCAGGGTAAACAACTGAAATTATAATGTTCAGGGAAGGCTGCACTGGATTAAACAGCCTGGGTTTTGTCAAAACTATTGTTGTGTTTCTGAAGCCATCTGTGATTGTAGAGTGGTTTTTTATTTAATTTGGAATAATGATGGGGAGAAGATTTCACCAATATAAAGAGGCCCATTATTTAGGGAAGGTTTGCAAAATACATTTAATCTCTAAAAGAAGATGTGGCCAAATTAAAACGCTGACACAGTTTTTTCTTTTTAAAAAACCCCTGTCTCAGCAGTGTTTCATGCTATTAGTTTTTGTGTGTGATAGCAGATTTAGTTTTATAAAATGGAGTTTAAATTACTAATTTCATTTTAATAGCGTAAAAGAGCTTTGAAGCAGAGTATACTGTCTTCATTTTTTTTGGAAAGTAAGGAGATGAATCTCTCCCTACTAATCTGAAGCACATCTGTAAAGTAACTCTGAGGAAATACAGTACGTGTTTCAGGACTGATATGACTTAGTAATATCTATACTATCACTAATACAAATGTGGGTGAGATTTTATTAAATTCAGCTAGCCTAGAGGTACAGAGACGTTCCGTGTTGAATACATTTGAATATTGAATATATTTATATTATATATTATAGAGAAATTGTGAAATACCTTTAACTTGCAGTGGAATTTCATGGAGTATTTTGGTGTGCAGAGATACTTGTCAGTATATTATGTGCTGTGGTAATTCCATCAGGATTACTAACTTTATCAGTAAGTCTTGTCATTTTGCAGCTAATATGCGTTCAAGTGCATGCTGTAACCAAAAGATCTTAACAGGCATTATAATCAATTCTTAAATAAGCAGTTTAATTGCTTAAAATTTTGTCTGTGTTTTGTCTGAATAAATTGCTTTATTAAATGAGCTGGGAAAATTGACTTGCTTATGCATGTCTCATTGAGGATTTCTTAGATTTGTTTAGTATAGTATTTATTACAAATGAAATGTATCAATTAAAAGGAAATGAAAAGCTGAAATTTCCTACTATGAAAAACAGAAGCACTGTACTTTTAGCTTAATAGTTCTAGAAGGAGGCAGAGGAATTTTGAAAAATTGGACTGCCATTTGAGTTCACTGCACTACAGCCCATTTTGGCAGTGTGATAATTTACCCAAAATTCAAGAGGCAGTCAAAGAATCTGGAAGGGGATTTTTTTTCAGTAAATTTTTTTTAGAGGAAAAAAAAATGAAAGAGCTGTTCTGATTATTTTTTTTTTTTCTTTTCCCCTCCCAGGCTGTTCATACAGGTATGAGGGCATATATTTATAATAAGAATTCTGTTATTGGCTCTCAGGCAGAGCATTCAGGGATGCGGACATACTACTTCAGTGCTGATACCCAGGAGGATATGAATGGCTGGATCCGGGCCATGAACCAAGCTGCTCTTATGCAAACACGCTCTTCACTGAAGAGGCAAGTTCCACACAGAAGCTTTTGGCTTTTAAAATTAAATATATGTTATATAAATCACATTTGATTTATATCTTGGAAATCACGGTCATTTCTGAGCATGTTGTTTGTAGGTATGTGCATGAAACTCATTCCCATTTTAAAGAAATAATTATTTTTCATTCACATTCTGTTGCAGATCAGTTCACTGATATTAAGTAGGAAAACCTGGTGTTCAGTATGTGTGTGTACATCAACTTGTGTGCCCACATTTAGTGATATGGATTAATTTCTGTATATATAGATAATATTTTAGGGAATTGCAGTTAAAAAGTTACAGTTTCTGTGAGCAGATTCCTACACCTGTGAGAGCCAGTTGGCATCCTTTAGGAGAGATAAGTAGAAGAGGAAGGACAGAAGTCTAATGACTTGTTTCAGATGAGCATTTAGAACTAGGATTAAAGTGCTGTTAAGGGGGGGAAATAATGTTAAAGATGGATAAATCATACGTACAGAGAGTTAATGGATATTGACTAATCTGTGCAGTTAGGAACTAATTATGAACAAATTCAGCTGTGCTAAAATGTATTTCCATTTTTTTTCCTTTTCTTAAAATTGATGTAGCCTTGTTGATGTTTTGACTTTGGAATGTGATTCTTTCCCTACAACTGCATGTGAAAGAAGACTCTTTACTGTGAGATAACCCTGCTTTTAACCACTGGGGCTGTGAGGATTAAAATGTCATATGCAGTTTCTCACAGTATCTTGCACTACTGCTTTCTTTTGGCCAGTCAAATATAAGCAAAGGATCAACATCTCTTCCAGAGCTTTGCATCCTATATTAAGACTTTCTGGATTTCATTTAAATTTCAAGTCACATATAACCTGGTACCTGGATTTTTCTTTATCTTCTTTATAAGGACAGGAATAATTAAAAGAAACATTGAGGAGGTCTGGCACATCAGAAGTATTGATCCAGTGTCCTTCCTTCTAAGTAGACTATTCATTTCTAAGTAGACTGAAGTGAAAACAATTCTGTTACTCAGAATTTACCTTCCATAAAGAAGCTGAACTTAGTTTTAGAGGAGATGAGGTGCTACTCCGAGATCAATGATATCCCATTGAATTGTGAGATAAAAAAATGTTGTTAAGAAGGTTATTGCTATAAGGAGATGAAGAAAGTTGCAAATTAAGTATGTTATGTGTCAAAGGCAACATGAAAATTTTAGGACCCTTAGACATTTTATAGTGTGTTCACAGTTTAATATCAAGATTTCTGGTGTGGAATTTTTGAAACATTTAGGCAATAAGGTAAATAAGTAAACTAGTGTGCGCTGCAGCATGTGTTAGGAGCAATGGACATTTTAATTTTTTTTTTTCCCAGAAATAGCCCTCCTTTTAGAAATTCCCTGGACAATAGTATTGACTCAAATGTACATATTGCTGTGTTCTCTTGGCCAGAAATGGCTAGTCCCTAAAGCATCTACAAAAATATGAAGAGATTTTTTTATTTTGCAATGAGCAGTTGGCAGTTTGGTTTTGGTTTTTTTGGCTTTCAGCGTTTCCTAGGATAGGAAGACTTTCTCTTTCACAGCTTTTTGTACATAATATTACACAAGTTGAACATTTCTTTCAACAGAACTAGTATTTTCAGTCATTTTTACAGATGCATATAAATAATTTCTGCCTCCTTGACAATACCATAAAGGTAACTTTTGTCTAACTGAGATAACAACTGAGTTTTGCTGAACATATCAATCTTGTCAAATATATCACAGCCTGCAGAATGTACTTCTGTGGGTATTCTTTCTGAAAGAGTAATGAGATCACATCAATTTTTCACAATTAAGCAGTATTCATTACTGACATGTATTTTCTTTTCAGAGAAACTGAAAAAGTGGATCAGCAAGCTGTTCCCCAGGTCAATCATGTGGATGCCTGTAAAGAGTGTGTGAAGACAGAGATTACAGATACAAAAGAAAGTTATCAAAAATCAGCTGAAATGCTTGGATATGATAAGCGTGAAGAGATAAGAAGAGAAAAGGAGGAGGAGGAGCGTTATAGCCACAGAAAAGGAACTCTGGAAACTAAAAAGGGAAAGGCCAAGCATGCGTTAACAGAAGCTGATTCATTATTTCCAGACTTAACAAATGCATCGAAGGCATCGTGGTCGCAAGTGGCTCAGCCTCAGCCAGCTGAGAAGAATGGAACCCTTCCTAGTTCATTAAGTGTGAGTGCTGGCCTAGTGGAGCAGAATGGTACTGGCTCATATAAAAGGGGGTTTGTTCCCAGAACAAATCCAGATAAGCAGTTTCAAAGAAAAAGTAACATGGCTCAAGTGGAACACTGGGTAAAAGTCCAAAAAGGAGATACAAAAAGGTTAGTAATAGGCCCATCTTTAAATAGATTGCCAGCTGGCATTTTCTTAAGCTAAAGGAAAATATGTGTTGGTATTATCTTTGGTGCAAATCAGAATGATGCTTTACAGAGACAATATATAAGAAAATTTACTTTTTCCTTCAGTGCAGAATGATAGTTTTCAGGCATTTATCTCATGGAAAAGTCAATATGGGATTAACTAATTAAATCTTTTTAATGTTGTCACAGTATTGCAAACAGAATAAGTGAGATTAGCGTGCTGGGGTTTTTTTACTGATTTTAATCACTGTGGATACTTAAAACTTCTTAAAATTTGCTTAAATTTTGAAGAGAGAAAGTGAAGTGCAGCTCTCAGTTACTTCTTATTCATAAACAACTGCACAATATAAATTATAGATAATTGTTTGTTTTCCACTTAAAAGTAAAGAATGCTGATTGCTTTTCTTCTCCCTTCTGTTCCTGTTCCAAACATCCATTCACTTCTCTATATCAGATCACTGCACTCAAAGCCACAGTGTGTGCATCACATATTGAAAGGTCTCCATATATTCATTTAGTTAATGCAGAGGTCCTGGGATGTTCCCATGGTCTCCAGGATTCTTTTTTCCCTTTTCAGTCCCTGAAAATTACATAAATTGCACCAATAGGAGGAATGCACACTGGAATGCTTTTGTAGTTTGAAAATCCCATAATTGCTTTACTTTTGAAGAGTGCCGTTGGATTAAGTACCAGTTGAAAAAGCAAAGTGATGTATATATTCATCTGTTCAGAATGTCACCTCGTCTCAAGGGGCAGGAAAGACAGTTGGGCTTGATGCTCCTTGTGAGGATTTTTCAAATATGCTTAATCTACTGAATCAGTGTTCTATAAATTTGCAAAAATCTAATTAGAATATACACAAAGAAGAAACATTGGCATGTGGTTTTTGGGAGGAAGAAAACATTTTGGGCATTTTTTTAATGCTTATTGAGGCTAATGTTTGTCACTTTAGAGCCAGTAAGAAATTTAAGGCTTGCTAATTTTGTGTGGAAGTCCATTCTTCTACTCTTTTATCTTTGAAATTACTCTTGAAGAAGCTTTCTTACTTTTTGATATTATTTAGCATTCTGCTAGACTGCTAGAGTGAATTAACTTGGATCTTTTTGACTTGGATGTAATCAGTACTTCCAAAAAGAATATGACTTTAATAAAGAAAGGTACTTGCTAAGTTAGTTCTTATTACACACAGAGATGTATTTGTCTGAAATAGTACAGAAAACTATTGACCTAATTAGCTAATGTTTAGAAAAACTTCTGTTGGTGTTTTTTACATCAGAAGTATTGGCAGTGACGGGCTTGACTGATAGCTAACTAAGTATTGTTGTTTTCTTCCAAATTAGACTTTCCGGTAAATTAACTTTAGGCATGTATCAGGTGTAGTGTGAAGGTAGGGGTATTGCAGGTGCCAGGTTTTTTTCTAGACAAAGCCAGCTACCTCAGCTGGAGCTGCTAAGTATTCAGTGAAACTAAATTTTTATATATATATATACATATCTGTCTCTGTAAAAATGTTCTGTTTTAGCTCAGTTGACCTGTTTTCTTTGTCTTTCCCTGCAAATGGCATTATATTTCCTGTGTGCAGAATAAATTGCACATTACCCTCCTGAAGATTGATGGATCTTTTAAGTGGCACCTTCTCTCAGCCTACTGAGGTTGTTGCAGTGTAGTTTACTGATGGATAGAAGTGGCATGTTAGTTGTCAAATATCTTCTTGATTACAGGATATAAAATTTAAGATAGAGGTGATAATTTGATTGACATTCCGTTTTGATTTTAGTAAATATTAGTGGATCACTTAATTTCTTAATCCTCCATGTTGACTCTTGTTCCAGCTGAAATGTTAAAAATAAAGAACCTCTGAGGCTTCAGAAGCCTGTATAATTTTTGAACACAGAATGAGTACAGTTTTATCTGTGTCCTGGCTCAGGTGTATACAGATGCAATCTTGCCAGCAAGTTCATTATGATGAGAAAGAACTCTTTCAGCTAGAGCCTTCACACAAATACAGCATTTGTTCATAGAATTATTTGCAGGAATTGCACCTTTCATATAGATCTTTAGATCTTTCAAATCGATGTTTTACTTCCCCTTTTTATAAAGCACTCAGAACTGTTTGCTGAGTTGTAAATGTTGGCTGTCAGAGGTACACCTCTCTTAGTGAACTCTCAGCTGTGTTACAGTGACATTCAGTGTAGTCATCTAATCCCACTCTCAGCAGATGGGAATACCTGCTTTGGTAAGGTTCATGATAGCCTTTAAGAGATCTTGAGAATTGGAAGAAGGTTTGAAAGGAGGCTTTCAGGAGATTTTGGTTTTAAGTACTTAAAGGTCAGGACCATCAAACAGCAGCTGTTCAGAAATTATTAGGTTTTGATCTGGTTCCAGTGCCTGCATAGACATAGTCACTGCCTAATTGTGAAGAATTTGCTATTTCTAGCAGTTCGTTTCCACTTGAAAAAAATATTTAAACCTGGTGAAGCTTAATATTCCCCAGCTAAATGCAGTCATGTTAAGACATTTTCCTTCCTTGCAAATGCAGCGTTAAAACATTTCTTGTTGTGCAGAACTTTCTGTTCCTTCCTGATTTGCGTAAGGAAGAAACATTACTTGTCTTTGTTACCTTCTGTGCATTTCCATGAATGGCTGTAGTGTTTCTAATAATAGTACTTGCTTTCTTTTCAACATTTATTGTCTCTTTTTACAATATCTTCTGTGTGGTTGCTTCCCATTGCAGATCTCAAATGATTTTTGTGGCCAATAAACATATAATGCGGCATCAGGTCATTTATTCACTCTTCAGTGTCTGCTTTCTTTTTTATATTCTTTATATCTCATCATTCAAGAGAGGGAGATTCTCCAGAACAGCTGCATTTGCTCATTTTTACTCTTAATCCCCGAGAAAGCAATTGTCCATAATCCGTTGTGGACTAATTTGAGTCATTTGGGACATTGTTCTTCTTCTAGCAATTAATTAGTGCCTATTTTGATATAATGCACATTATTTCTAAGGGACTGAAACCTTGTGTGGTAGATGCCACCGGCTCAAAGCTTGTCATCTCAGTTTGAGGTTTATCCCTGTTTCATATACCGATAAAACACAACCTGCCTGTATGTGGGCATTTGTTCTGAATATGACTCTATGACTTTCATTGTAATGCAGATGCAGCTTTCTTCTTTTGTCTAGCTGGCTGAAGTATTGCATGAATCTAGCACTTCCCAGCTGCTTCTATCAGACAAATTAATTCTTTTTTAGAAGAAAGGCATGATTCCCCCTGCCCCCAATGAAGCTCATGGAGTCTTTGTTTTCAGGCTGGTTTTGCTCCTAAAGCTGCTACCCCTGGTGACTTCACTGACCACTGTTAATTCCAGCTGATCTCAATACTTTACCCTTTAATGTCTAATTAGAAAGTAATCACACACAGATGGCTTGAAACATTCAATAGTTTGCTTATGCCTTCGTGAGGTCTCCACTAGGTTGGAGTATGGGAGTGGTCAAGCCCCCTTCCCTGTTTTTTCCACAGAGAAATCACCAAAGGGCTCTGTCCTAGCTTCATGCTTGCCTCAGATGTCCTTTCAAAACGTTATCCACTCCAAGCTGTCTCAGTTCTTATTCCTATCTAGAGAAAATAAATTTCTACCAACTTTCTACCACATGATTTTCCCATGGAAAAAACTGGCAGCAAAGTACAAAATATACAAAGTGCATGTGGTGCAGCAAATTAAATGATTCAAAGTGGTTACTGATATGACCACTGTATACTGATATTTGAGTTGCTTTTGTTCATACAACCTACCTGCTTTAACTAAACTTCATTGTGGAATTTGAGGTAACATCAAGGTTCTGTGGTACAAGAGAGGAGAGCTTTTACAGTTTTGTAATCCTCCATGCGGCGCAGGGCAGTTACTCTGCTTTCTGGCACGAGGAATTATGTGTCCTCTCAAGAGCATCCATATTTCAAGACAGCCTGACAGTGCCAAATCCTGCAAGTAAGAGGAGACAGAGGCAACTACTGAGCAGCAGTTACTGGTAGCAATTCTTTCTCCCTTGCTTCTGTTATTCTTGGATGCTGAACAAAGACTGTTCTTTTCCATCCTGCCCTCTCTTTCGTGTAGGATTCCTGCATTTTCCAAACCATGAGGTTTCCCTCTCCTGCAGAGTGGAGTTTAATGAGTGCAATGGTGAACACGGTTGGGAGTTTCTTCAGTTGTGTTTTCTTGGTTGTTTTTATTTAGTTTTTGTAATGGTGCTCTGTAGCAAGTCTAGCAGAATGGTTTTCTGGTTGAAGATTTCTGAATCCGTGGGTGAATGACTGCAAGTACAAAACGCCCAGATGTTTGACTGGAGAATCAGAAATCAGACAGAGGCAGGTTTCTATGCATGAGGCTATGGAAAGATTTTGACTTCAGGGTAGGGGGGAGCTAACTACAGTTTGTCAAAGCTTTTGCCAGTTCTGTCTAAAGTCTTTACCTTCTAAAATATTTAGTTTCTACAGTTTTAGTGTATTATGGATGCCGTACTGAAGCCAGGATCATTACACCTCTTATATTCCAGTTTATCGTTGACTTGTTGTAAAAGGCTTTGTGTTGATAAAACAGTAGAACCAGTAGCATTAGGTGAAAGTAAATCATACAGACCTGCGGACTTTGAGCAGTTTCTTGCCTTTTTTTTGCATCATTCATACGAACAAAAATTATTTGAGATATTCTGTGACTGGTGAGTTTTCTTCTTGCACTTTAAGATGATTTTTTATAATGAGCATGCATTTGTTTTCGTAAACTGCACCACCTAGTGGTGAACAGGCTTTCGGTGAAAAGGGCTATTTTAATTTATGGATTTACTCTTTAAACATAACAGTAATTCCTTTCTTCATGTTCTTGACTTTCTTTTCAGTCGAAGTAAATGCTGCCCTCCCTTAAGTTTATTTTTAGTGGTTCATCCTAGGTTAGACACTGAATTAAAAGCCTATTTTTATACAGTGTAGTGTTTTTGTGCAGGGTAGATTTCATCAGTATTACTTTGATAATATTTCTGTAAATTGTTTTAAAATTACTGTTGTATGTTATGTCTTGTAGCTCCTATGCTTATGTCATTAGAGATTCTTTTTTATCAGTTACTCTCATCAATGTATGCTAAAATTTACACTTTTCTTCCCTTTTCTTTGCAGCCTCACTTCTGATCAGACTCTTACACGTCAGGGTCCCAATCCTCCTTTTCCTGAAAACTATCACACTTTGCCAAAGAATACCAGGCAGCCTTCAGGGAGCTCACCACCACCAAACCGCAATTTGCCGAGTGACTACAAATATGCACAAGATCGTGTTAGCCACTTGAAGATGTCCCAGGAGGAAAGGAAAGCAAATAAGGATGGAACTGTTTGGCAGCTGTATGAGTGGCAGCAGAGACAGCAGTTTAAACACGGCAGCCCCACTGCCCCGCTTTTTGTAGGTTCCTCAGACTTTATTGATCGTGGTAAGTCAAAAAGTTCATTAGATGTTCCACGATCAATATCTGTTCCACCCTCTCCATCTGATATTCCTCCACCTGGACCTCCAAAAAGCTTTCTCCCGAGGAGACCACATACTCCTGCAGAAAGGCTTACAGTTAAACCATCTGATGAGAGACAGACTGTAGATGTTCCTTTTGCTGGATCACCCAGGAAGATACGAAATCATGCTGTAAAGGTTTGTATACATATAACTGATTTCAAACTATTCTGCATGTGGTGTCACACATGGACAGTTTATTTAGTTATATGTCATTGCATCCTTCCTTGTGTATGAAAGATCATGTAAGTTTTAAAAGTTAATACAATGAATAATTTTCTCATCAAGCTCTTATCATTCTGATCATTTCACATGTATTAATTTTCTTGGTTAGGAAAGGGAAATTAGTGGCACATCGCATTGGTTTGGAATATTTTTATTTAAAAACTCAAAGGTGTACGTTTACATATATAAAATACACAAATGGTAGTATTTTAATATATAGAGTAGGTAGGCAAGAATATAAAACTCAGCGGGATGAACTCTTCCTTGATTATTTATTTATGCTTATAGCTTTAAGTGTTTGCCATGCTTGCTTTCTCTATGTGTTTAGCTATTGTAGTTAGTCTTGAGCTGATTCAGTTTTTAGTTATGGCAAAAATCATAGTTATTTCTCATGTATTTGATAGTTTAGGTGTGCTGCAGAGTCTTTATCACTGGGCTAACCAAAATCAAATAGTGCTGGTCTTGAAACTTCAGCCTTCTCCAGATTTCAGCCTAAAAGGCTGAGGAGAAAAAACTCCAGGCCAATTTAGTGTTGGAGATTAGATATGAGAGTAAAAGTTTTAATGAGCCTCCAGGCTTCTAAGAATACAGTTACACGTGCATGCAGAATGCAGATTTTCAAACTTTTATGATGATTTTCATCCAATCCCCGTCCAGCCACCCCCCGGTTCTGCCCCGTTCTGCCCCCCAACACGCCCCTTCAGGAATTGAGTCTGGGGGATTTTGGGACCCCCTCTTCCTCATCTTAATCTTCCTCAATGCACGTGCAGTTCCTGGAGGTTTTCCAAAGCTCTGAGCTTGAAGGTTGTTACGTCTATATCTGTATCTTCTGGTGGAGATTTTAGGGTGTTTTCTACAATTCTACCTTGGGAGGAAGACTAAACAGCTAATGGAATTTAGAGGAATTGATATGGGATGGGGTAACAGGGCTTGGGTATGTGTAAACATTAGGCTACAAAGTGTGGGGAGGTACAACTACATTAAAATCTACATTCACTATACAACTACTTCTAAAATCTATAGAAATTAGAAAAATCCAAAAAGTTCTGAGGCATCAGTTTTTTTGTTGGTACTGTTGTACCCTCTTATCCAGAGGTGACAGAAGTTTCCCTATTTGGTACTCCACATGGCTCTCCTTGCCTAAGGTGTTTGGGGAAATGCATGATTGAATCAATGAAGGATTGACTTGTCTTGGTAGCTCTTACACTGGAATAATTGGTAGTGAAAGCCTCTGTATTCACCTAATTCTCTAACCTCAACCGTGGACTTTGGTGGGGAAAGTGTTTGCAAAGAAAGAGACTTGTAAATTCAGATACACAGTGTGGATTCAGGACCATGACTTCAGGCTGCAGCTTTGTGCGCAGTTTAGGTTTTTTTGAGGTGTATATGTGGTGTAGCTGACAGACGTCTTTCAGCATTTATAGGTTTATAATATTCTGTCAGAGGATTAAATAGTCTAGTGATGTGCAGCACTGGAAATTAATATTTTTTTAACGCCTGATTATATTCTACCACACATTCGTTTCTCCATGTGTAAGTGGAAGGAGCATTACATCCCTTATGAAGGCATGTATAGCAGTCTTTTCCCTTCCTGTGCAGTGTAGCTGCAGAAATTTTACTCATAAAATTAAAGCTCTTTTTATGGCATCCTGGCTTTACCATTATAGGGAAACACAGTTTTTTGCATGATTAAAACTTCTCTGTGGAACTTCTGTGAAAGTTTCTAGAGAAAAAGGCTTATATTTTTATATGTAAGCACACAGTGTCATTTTACATTTAAATGTGTATGTCTGCAGAAATCTGTGGTACTCCACACTCTGTAATGCTTTATTAAATTCCATCCAGTTACACTTTAAAAAAAAGGGGGGGAGGGGGAAAGGCAAAACAAAACAGCATTCAGTGAAGTTCAGAGACAGGAATAAAAGTAAATCATGAGACATTTAGACTACCTTGAAGAAAGCCATAAAAGTTTGGCTTTAAGAGAAAGATGAAAGAATGAGTGTGCAGTAGATTTTCATTTTATAAGGAGAAAGGGGCAGATCAAATATGATTATTTAAAATACCCTTGGTATTAATGGAAGCTATTGCCACAAGGTGTCAGTCATGTCAGTAGCTCCGTGTTCCCTGGCTAAAAGAGAACATTCACAGTTGTTACGGTGTGGAGTACAAGCCTGCTGTTGGAGGGCATAAGCCAACCAGCCTTTTTCTGGGAAATACTAGGCGGGGGGGGGAACTTTATGAATTATTTTTTTTTATTTGCTGGAAGCCACTTTGCATGTTCTACTGAAGCACCTCATATTGCCAGAATCCGCTGATCTGCCCAGCATCACGGGTGCTTAATTTGCATTTGTTCATTCATAAGTTTTACTTTTGTGTGAAAGATCATGTTGATTATGTAAGTTGATGTTTATGTAAGTTGATGATTAGGTTTTACTTAATCATCCAAGGTTCGGGCTGGCCCTTGAATGTTGCCCTGATCTGAGCACCCTGGGAATTCAAATAGAAAATCTGTGGCAGGGGTGCATTCTGAGTTTTCCCTCAAGTGCAGCAATCCTTAACAGTTCTGGCTGTGGCTTCTTACAGAGCTCCACTCACGTGGACCGGCGCTCCATGCCTGCCATGGGCTACATGACACACACCGTGAGCGCACCCAGTTTGCATGGCAAGTCGGTAAGTGGAGAGCGCAGCTGCTCTTCCTTGTGTGTCCTCATAGCATTGCAGTGAAGTTGTAAAATCCTGCTCAGTACTCTTTAATCTTAACTTTATTATTTAAAGCATAAATAACTCGAATGAGAACTTAATCTTAACCACCTCCCAGTAAAGCCTGTAGGAATTTTGCTGTTATCTGCAGCATGAACAGGGGTGAGCTGTCTTGTTATTACAGGATTCAACTTTTATTATGTTTATTTGACCAAATGCAGAGTTAATTAAATAATTGCTTAATCATGTCAAGTAACTGCTTTCTGGGCACTGAGGTGAAAAATGTAATTACAGTTACTCTCCCTGAAGACTGCTAATTTCCTCTTTACAATGTGTCTAAATACCTGCAGCCCGAAGAGCTAACATTGCTTCTCATTCGATTAAGGAGACATCAGGCTAAGTTGGCTAGTATAAGAAATTACACAATCGCACAATTACTGCAGCACTTGCCAACTAATTCCACCTATCAGGTCAGCTGCTGCGTGGCTCATCTGTGCAGTATGACATTTTGTGACTCTGCAAATGCTTCGTTAGTGGCATGCTTGAGTCTGTGCTTTCTTGCCCATTCTTTGGTATTCTACAGTTCCCAGGTTGTTTGTGGTTTTTCTTTGCTTACTGTTTTTGCTATAAAAGATGAGCGTTTTAAGTTATACAGTACCAGCGCATATGTTTCAAAGTGTTATTTCCTTCTTACACTATTTCTGAAAATGCTGCATCTTCAGAAATGTGGGTTAAAATACTAAGTTCATTCTAAAGCAAAACCATTTCTTTGTGCTGCTTTCATGATGGGATTGGCTCCCTGTGCCACGTGCTGTGTCACCTGCAAATTCAAATGCATCAGCCAGTTTGTACATTCATATGAGCTTGTAACTGTGTCAGTTCTGCAGGTGATCATTGGTTTGTAAAAGCTCAGGGGCATCTTGGATCATCAACAGTGCTCTTGATTGCACTGGTGTTATGAAATTTGTAAATGTGAGATCAAACAGAGATGTACTTATAGAGCTCTCTGGTTCCTGTTAGAGCCTCAGAAATGGAGCTACCTGGGAGTAAAATGTGGTGACTTACTGGAATTGGTAAAGGCTTTGGCCCAAAGCTAAAGGAATTTTTTTGAATTTGAGAAAGTTTCATTTTCCCGACTTAGCTCACCTACAGAACAATTGCACTAAGATGGGCGATAATAACAGGGATTTCTCCAAAAATGGGCAGACTTTCTAGTCAAGTCCTCAGCCAGCCTTACAAGCTGATTGGACAGGAATTTTAAGTGAACACCTCTAAAGAAATGCAAGTGTGATCTAGTGATTTTATGGCATAAAGGTTTTTTTTTTTTCTTTTTTAACTACACATTCTCATTGGCTCAAAACTTGAGAAAAGATATAGTTGTATTTTTCTTTTATTCTGAAGCTAAATGCACCCAGGATATAAAATCCTGTCAAAATAGCAGTTAAAATTCTAGGAAGTTTGGGGCATTTTGTCTGACTACAAAGCACATTTGCAACAGCTAAACTTCATTTTATTCTGTATTGCAAATACCCCTTTTGAAAAGAGAAGAAATAACTTTGTTATGACTTCTGTGCATGCTTTTTTTGAAGTGACTGTAATGAAGATGATGCTAGGTTAATGTAACTATAAAATTAAGCTGATAGCAATTACAGCTGAGCCAGTGAAAAATAAGGATCGAGTTGAAGGCTATTACTTAAAAGACAAAATAGATTCTCTAATCATATGAGATAATTTTCAGTATTTTATTCGCAAAATTTGTTTCATACTTTCCCTGAATAAAGGAATTAATTTTTTAAAATGTGTATGATTTGCGATCAAAAGTATTCTAATGATTTGTTATATGATGGCTTCTAATTACATCTGACATTGTTAGGTACAAGTCTTCTCTTCTTCCCCCAAAGAGGCAGGGAGGGCACCACCATAACTTTTTCAGTGAAGGAATAGTAGTCAGTAGAAATTGATCTTGAAAATACAGGTTTTGAAAATGTATTGTTTAAGGTAGTTCTGTGTCTCATTAGAGGTGGAAAACAAAAATCTGTGTGTTTGGATGGTGGGTACAAGGCAGTAATAATCTTGCGAAGTATTTTGCCCATTTTTCAGCTGTAAATAGCAATATGCTGGTGGAGCAAATGTGCTTTTTTTATGTACTTCTTACTCTGTTATTTTGTTCCCTCTTTCATCTATTTTCTTATATATAACCAATCCAAGTATTCTGAAATTGTTTCAAAAATTCAAATACATTGCATTGTTTTTTCCCCTATGCACTTACCTGAAGGCTGATGACACTTATATCCAGTTGAAAAAGGACCTAGAGTATTTGGATCTAAAGGTAAGATTTTACAGGAATATATTTCCTTTCTTTTTTTTCCAACCCAATTGCCTTTTGTGTATCATCTTTGTACCTGTGGATTTTCGAGTCACCTACTAGTCAGAGGCGGAAACTGTGTTTTTTGCCTCACTGTCGTGCTTAGAATATTGAATGTCTTTTGAGTCGTGACTGTACAATTGAAGTGCAAACTCAGAAAATGTAGTTGCTTTAGTTTGTAGAAAGAACTTGTGTTACTGGGACTACAGATGAATGATACATGGGTTTAGGGGAATTACATAAAAAAAAGGGTTCAAAATGTTTTTCTGCTGTAGCATTAGAACCAATATGAAGTCAACATCTAAGTTAAAATATGTGTTCTTTTAGTATTTTTCTCTTTAAATATTCTTGAGCTGGCTTTTTCCTTGTTTTTGTAATATGCCATATTCATAATGCCTTGTGCTCTTGTGAAAATGAGGTGATTAATTAGCACCTGTCATTATTTTTGTGTTATTACAGCCAAGAGATTTCAAATGCACCTATTCATCCATCCATTCATAATCTGGCCAAGTAATGTTATGAGGTGTTCTTTTAAAGAAAAAGTAAATAAGATACTGAGCATCATATCATCTGTCTAAACTAAATTACTTCTGTATCAGGTGCACTTGATGGTTGGTAATTTGAAAGCAAATGTAGACGGCTTAATATCAGGTTTTGTAGGGAAAAAAAAACACCAAAAAGGTATAATCATTTTGCTTAGCAAAGCAGTCTGCCACTTTCTGAGGTGTGTAGGATGTCTCACCATATATAAATCATATGGTGTTGCTGAAAATCAAGGGGGAGGGAAATTTGGCACCTTATTCTCCATATTGTTTGCATGTACATAGTTGATGCCACAGGGTACTGCATATGTGCAGCTAATGAGCTGACTGCACCTATGAGGATGCATATTTCTATCTTATCTGATGTTTTAATTGCTGAGTATATAACCAAATATATAAATGGAAAATATGAGTAATACATTTTATACATATATATATGATGTCATATATATGTATAGATTTAATATTTATCATATAGATGGTATATATGGTCTAAATTATCAAATATGTAAACTGTTGGAATCACTAATATACAAATTAAAAGTTGGTTGGACACATTTCATTTTAGGCCTTGTCCTTGGTTTGTTTATGGCTTTGCCAAATGTAACTGCATCCCAAACCATCAGCTGAATTTTATGGCAAGTGACAATTTAAGTAGTCCTACAAGTTGAGAAATGATTAATAAACACAGTATTTTGTCCATTATAAAACACAACGATTTTCACGTTAGAGGTGACCACAGTTCAAGCTTCTGAAAATTTGATATGCTTAGCAAAATTATCAGGAGACGTTTTTAACTTTTTAGCAGATTCTGTCCAGATTTATTTGTTGCAGCCTGGGATATGAAGAACTGTTTTGTCTCCCAGGAGCATCCCCTGTGCCTTCCTGTGTAGCACCTAATGAAATCAGCCAGAAAGAGAAATGTGTGGGGGCCCCTGATCTTTCTGTGAAAAGAAACTTAATGCTGGCGTTGGTTCCCTTTTGAAAATCTTGACAGTCAAAATGTCAAGTGTGTTTCCATAGGAATGATGTAATTTTTCGACATGGGCATTTCTTAATGACCTCCTTTCAGTAGAAGTCCGGAAATGTAAAAATTCCTCTCAGGTTGCTGAGAGATTGAAGACCATGTGACACTTAAGGTGTCTTTGTGTTGCTTGCCACTAGAAGCAGAGATGATTTTTTTTGCCGTATGAGGAAAAAAGAAGAATGCACTATATGAAACTAAGCAAATTATATATTTTTCTAGTTAGGGTGGAGCATGGCAAATTCACAGTTAATCCATTTAAGACAATGAAGGCTTAGATAGAAAGCCTGTTAGTTCAAGCCTCTCTTTTGACTTGGCTAGGCTTTGAGTGAGACCTATGCTAATTAAACAGTTTCAGATAGGATTGAAGATTTTGGAACTGGAATTAAACATTTTTCTTTTCCAGAAATCTCTTATTTCTGAAGATTTCTCTTCTTAGAGGTTTTGAAACACAACTTTTCAATATGTAAATTGTGATTAAGGAATTAACTTCATAATGCTTGCCATAGCATTAGACCTTATTGTAGTAACTGGTTACACAGCATTTAGTGATTTCTTGAGGCTCACATGTTTATGAACCTATTTTTTTACTATTTAACAGTTTTAAAATACTATGTAAGAAAGAATTTTTGTGTTAAGATTGTATTTTTGACATTATAGTGTATTGTCACATCATAAGTATAAATGAAATAAAAATGCTGTAAGAGGGATATTAATCCATTTCAGTAGTTTTCTCTTATTATGTCAGTTCTGACATGAAAAAAAGAATAAGTCTAAAGACTGTTTGATCACACTATGAGGAATAATTATTGATAATTCTGAAGATGCAAAACACCATGCATTGTAAAGGTTTCTTCTAACAATATTGTCCTTAGATTATGAGCCTTTTTTCTCCCTAAATTGTTGCCAAGACTGTGTTTTTCTTTAACCCACGAAATAGAGAAATACAGAACATGGAAGAAATGGTATATTTACATGCTGTGGCGTAATTATGCTTCTTCTGCAAACAGATTTCCACAGCTGTATTTCTACAGTTGGATTTTTTTAATCTTTAAAGTGGACAGACTTTGTATTAGAGAAGCGGAAAGGAAGAGCAAAGCAAAGGAAAAACTCAATTTCCCCCCAAAGCTTCTAAGATGACTTTACAACTAAGGTGAAACACAAATGATGAAGCAAGCTTCCCTTTTTTGTGGCTATGAAATGAAGTTCAGGCAGGCTAGAGGAGGGATGGATCGGCAGCTTCATGTCAGAATAGTTTACAAACATTCCCTAGCAAGTTATACAAAATACAGATGAGGAAATCTAGGAAAATTCGTGTCACTAAGTATAAATTGTGCAACCAGCTGAAGCAAATCTGGAGCCCTCTCAGGGGTCCTGCTTCATTCTTCTGCAGTCAGGCTGTCATATCTGAAGCTGTTTAGTTTCTACTGCAGTTGAAAGAGGTTTCTGGTGCAAGCTTTTGTCGCTTAGATAATGAAGAACACAGTGCACAGCAGGTATTTGTTATGGGAGGAGGGATAAAACTGATTGAAATAACTTTTTTCTCTGAGGTTTTAGCTGGGTTGCTCAAATTATCAGTATAGAGAGTTCTTGGTGCAAGCATCACTGCGTATTACATGACAGAAAATACCATAGTGTATTGAAACTGTAGCTGGACAAGACCGAGCAAATCCTGGTTTGTGTTGTGTGTTTTAATGTGTGCTTTGAAAAAGTAATAAAGTCTTATTGTTGTATGAAGAATCTGCCTACAATATGAGGCAACAGGGGTAGATATCCAGGTGTCGCTTCTGTCATGGCAGACGGTGTAGACCATAAACCTCGAGGATCGGTGTGACACAGGAGCGTGTGATTACTGCTGCTCGTGGAGTTTTGAGTTGTAAAGTTTGGAGGTTTGAATCTTGACATCCGTAACAAGCTATTACTAAACTTTTGTTTGAAACAGATAGAAAATAATGGACCTCTGATCAACATGATATACAAAGTGCTAAAGAACTCAGCACAAGGGTTACTATCCAGTATACATGTAAGACTGCCTGCATCTGAAATGTGCTCATCCCATTGCTTTTTAAAGTAGCAGTCAGTGTTCTGGCTTTTATAGGTGTCCTATGGTAAACAGTAGCGCTTTCTGTAAGATTTTTGTTTTTTCTTTCCTTTTTTTTTTCCCTTTTTTTTCCCTATTTTGGAATCTGTATGCGAAATTATGGCTGACCTCAGTGTTTGGTTTAATTTTGAAGATGATTGTGCCAAGTAGTGACTCCTCTGTGAAATTTTGGAAATGTGAAAGCATGCTAAATCTTCATTATGTTCTCATGTTCACTGCTTGATATTTAACAAATTCCTTACAGTTTTGATTATGTAAGTTAAAGAATCCCCAAAATCTGCAGACTTGTTTTTATGTTAATTCCATTGCTTTGAAAAAGGCTTTTGCATTCTCTTAACTTGAAGGTAATTAAATATGAAGAATTATTACTTTGATTGCTAGCATTTTATATTTGTAATTATTTACATTATTATTGTATATATGATTTAGCATTTAAATAATTCCATTAATACTTTTGAAAGAAAAAACCCACGTCATTGTTGAAAAAGAAAATACCAAAAAATTGAAAGTTTTGAGAGGCAGTAAGTGCTTTTGATTTTCATGGTGGGGAAGTAACATTTCACCACAAAAAGGTACATAATAAGTCTTTGAATGGAGCCTGCCATTGGAGGAGAGAAGACACTAAACGTAAATGATGACCAGACTCTTCTGTTTTAAATCTGCTTTGTTATTTGAAAACACTACATGTAGATGGCTAAATTCATATGTTACACGACATGTTAAAGCTGAGATTATATCTAAGATTTATGTACAGCAAGAGTAAAATACAATTACTTTTAGAAAGCTAACAAGTAGGTGACTTTTAGGTTAACAAGTAAAATATGTAGCTTCAAGTCTGGATATTGCCATTCAGTCAGTAAAAAAGAAACTACCTCTTCTACCCCTCCTACCCCACCAGAAAAGCCAACAACTTCTGCTCTTATAGTAAAACCTCTTATCTTACATTATTGAAGACAATATTCAGGTGAATTTTTCTTCATGAACTCTTGGTGCTATATGACTAGGAATATGCTGTATGTGAGTATTACTAGACACCAGGCATTTCTTTGGTAAGATAACATTTGCTTTAATGAATCTTTTAAAATATTCTAATCTGGGAATATTAAATCATTAGATTTTCAGTGTTTTAAAAATGTATGATTAATGAGCTGTATTACATTGCTGTTTTCTTAACCTCGTTTGCTCACCAAAAAAAATTATTCACATGTAGGCAGTGGAAATAATAAACATTTCTACAGAGATAGACATGCCTTCATTTTGAGGTCGCTGTGAAGGTTGGAAGTATAATATAGTATCGTTTCTGTACTGATTTAAAAACTGTGTTATGTGAGAAGATAATCTTCTCAACCAGAAATGGAATATGAAACCAGTGATTTATGGAATGAGAGATTTGGTACATTATAAACACGTCAAAATAGATTAATTACATTTAATTCCACTATAGCATTTTTATAGCATTCTGTCTTTGATAAAATTTACCCTGTGCTGAGGAAGATACTATCCTTTGTAGAATGAAATACTTGCCAAAAGTTGTATTTTTAGTCATTAATGAATGCTGCTATTCTTGCAACCATGCATTTAAAGGAACTATTCAAGTCCTTTGGCTTCAAGAAAGCTATTATAGCTGAACTGTTAAAACTGCTAGATTTTGCAGGAAAAGGACCTTTGTAGCCATAGACAGGTGGGATTATGATGCTTTGTACAGAATTCTAAACTACTGCAAAAGTTAAATAGGCTAATATAACTAGTAGTTCTTTCTGTTAACACTCTTCGAAAACTAAAGCCAGATTTGAAAATACTTGTACCCCAGATTTTACTAATGTTTGTTAATAGCCCTGAATATTTAACAAAACTTTTCATTGCTGAAGAATAATTAGGTTTTAGTTCGCAACAAATTTCTCATATTTTTAAAACCTGTTCCTCTTAGGTGACAGGACGTGACACATTAAAAGATAGAAGTACAAAACCTGTCAAGATTGCAGAAAGTGATATTGATGTAAGTATCAAACACCACTTCAGCACCTCTTGCATTGATTTGGTTGTTTCTGTTGTGCAGTTACATGTTCATTATTATACTTTTGAGGGTAAGATATTACAAGTGGATACTTTTCTGCTTAATTTTTAAAATCTAATGTTATAGATGTATATTATTTCATTTCCAGGTGAAGCTAAGCATTTTCTGTGAGCAGGACAGAATTCTGCAGGACTTGGAGGACAAAATAAGAGCCCTTAAGGAGAATAAAGTAAGTAGATTGAAAAGGGCTTAGTAAAATAAAGCAAGATACAGCTTTTATCTAATCATAAAATATGAAATTACAAACAAAATTGAATTACTGGATGCTTCTTGCAGTGTAATAATTTTCTTTGGACATGTGTATAAACTTCTATGAGAAAAAGGATTGACTAGGATTGACTAGGATTGACTCTTAGAAAACATGTTTTTGAAAGTGAAAGTTTTAAACCCATCTGCTTCCCTGCCTGTGAGCTGTAGCTGTCAGTAAATTAAGATGGTTCAGAAAACAATCTATTCTAAAATGAAAGTACTGTTCAGGTGGATCCTTCAGAAGAGCTACTGTGCAAAAACGATTCCATGTTATTTCCTCCTGACTGAATGAACTGGGCTTGCTTCATGTTTTAGACAGTATTTTAATCTCTCATGTGGCTAATTCAGCAGTAACAGTGAATGTGAGAACCTGTCCTTAAACAAACAGCTCATGGTGGGCTGTGGTAGGGCTGTCACAGTTCTGTACTGATTAGGGGAATTTTTCTGAAACTGTAAATTACAGTTTTGTACAGAGTAAATAGACTTGTGCATTGTATTTCCCACAGTTTGGGCTACTTAATGGAAAGAATTAATGGAAAGTATCAGATAGTTTTTGTTGTAATAGGGAACTAAGGCTCTTATGCTTTTTTGTTACTGTTGGCCTCCTAGTCTCCAAAACAGGAGGCCAGTCCTCACCTCTGCTGGGAAACTTGTGGCAGGGAAAACACATTTGATATTACTACAGGTAGGTGCATAAAATTCTATGTAAATGTTATAAACTCACTGCTTCTTTGGTAGGATCAGCTGGAGTCTGTTTTGGAGGTTTTACACAGGCAGATGGATCAGTACAAAGACCAGCCACAACACGTAGAAAAAATATCTTACCAGCAGAGACTTTTGCAAGAGGATCTTATACGTATTCGGGCTGAAATATCCAAAGTTTCAACGGTATGTGTTTCTGGTTGCTTCAAGAAAACCATAATTAAGATACCAGTTAGAGTAAAACTGTATTGTTGGATAGGGGAGTTAAGTCCTATGCTGAACAGTTTTGGTTAAGATACAGGATACTAAACCAGGTAAAAAAAATTAATCTCTCCAGCTTTACTTTTCAATGCTCCCTGCCCCCGCCAAAAAAGATGACTCAGAAAACTTTTTTATGTCTTTTTATTCTATATGTGGGCTTAAATTGCAAATCTTTCAGCTAATCCTTTGAAAATATAAAGGTGATTCCATGATAGCTTTCTAGGCAAAAGGAACTGGGAAAGTCCGTTGATATTTCAGTCAAAATTTACTATTGATATTATGACTCAATAAAACTAAAATGTAATTTAATGTTGCATTTTATTAATAAAATTATTTCTAAGAATTGGCCATGAAAGAGTGCATATTAAACCTGGGTGATGTGTATTCACTCTATTATGCCTACTTTTTAAAGAATATGGGACCAGCTCTTTGTAAAATTGTTTCTAGAGTTGCATGAACACCTTTCCTATAGTAAGATCTGATCATTAAAACACCAGGATTATATAAATGTATAGATACAGTGGTTTATGCCTACAGAAAACATATGACTTTCACAGTCAGCGTTTAAAATGTAAATGTGGGCATAAATAGCAAGTCACTGTAATAAAGGCTGTGCTGGTCCAGTCCAAGGCACCTTCTAGTCCAGGGTTCTGGCTTCAGCAGTGGGCATAAGCAGATGCTTAAGGAAGAGTAAGGATAGGAGAGGTGGGTAGTACTTCCTATCATAACCAGTCCAGCTTCTAACTGTTTGCTGCTTGGCGAATTCCCAGGACTGGTTTTTGGTTTTGGGGGTTTTTTTTGGTGATTTTTTTTTTGTGTGTGTTTTTTTTTTCTTTTAGTAATCCTCAGTAGATCTCATTTCCAAAAACTTATAAAGTCCCCTTTTAAATTCTATGAATCTTCTACATGCAAAACATCATTTGGCAAGGTGTTGCACAGATCTTTTCTCCACTGCATGGACAGCCCCTTTCTTTTTTTTTATTGTTTTGACCCTGACTTGTACATGTTTAATGTGCGATAGACCCTTGAATGAGAGCAGATGGGGAACAGTCATCTGCTCCCTCCGTGGCACTCATGGCTTCATAGACCTCCAGTATTTCTTTCCCTCAACTCCCACGTGTTCTCTTTTCTGAAATTCAGAGAAAAAGCCTATTTCATCATCCCTTACATAAAAATGCACCAGACACTTGATTTTTCTCAGTTTTGGGTCAGAAGGCTGACTGTGATGCTATGGATGCTGGAAGTAATCCAAGTACAGTAAAGGTGATTGGATAGCCTTATTCTCCAGATGTTTACTCACTTTATAACCTAGTCTGTAGAACTGTTGAAAGATAACCTGCTCTGTGTTTCGAAACATGAGTTTTGGTGTAGGTCACTGGATTTTAATTATAAACTTGTTTTCTGTAGAGGAGTAAATTAAAAGGAAATGGAACTGCAATAGGCTCAATTCCCTCACAGAGTATAGTTCGGATTCTATTACATGCCAATTTTGTACTTAGGAAATGAGTCTGTGTGAGGAAGTTGGCCAGAGTTTTTTAACTAGGGATTCTTGACTTGGTCTTGTAAGCTGTAAAGCATTTTGAAGTGTATAATCAACTCTAAGAAACAATGTAGACAAAATGGATTTTTTACTTCGTTTTATAATAGAACAATACTAACTTCAAAACACTTTAATGCTCCATTAGAGAATGATTTTGTAGTTTATCGTAACATTGTATTAGAGTATTCCCTCTGTTAATAGGAAATGGAAAATGCCTGGAATGAGTATCTGAAATTAGAAAAGGATGTGAGCCAACTGAAAAAAGCCTTACAGGAACAGATGAACAGTTCACTGCTATCTCAGGTGAGTCCATTTCCAGACATTGCAAACACTTGTAAGATGATTTTGTCTGAACTTGAAGCTATCATCTCATAACAGAAATTCTCTGCAATTTTTGCGGTGCATTCAGCTGTCGTGTAGTTTAGCTGGCAGAATTGAGACACTGCAGCAGCCTGGCTGTGCAGGGTAGGGCGTCTTGCAGCACACGCAATAGTGTCTCATAAGTTGTCTGTGCAAATTTGTCATTACTTTATTATGTTTTTATTACATGCTGACATCTTGACATTGATAACCTATTTAATTTATAAGACCACGCAGGACTTCTTAGTCTTCCATTTATTTGATCTGACATTGTTGGCTTCTTTATCCATTTTTAAGATCATCAGTCACTGGATTGTTATCGTCATTACTTGTTCTTTGTCATGTTCTTCTATTTGTGGAAGATTTATCTCTGCAGATTGTTTTGTGAAGTGGAATAAGTGTTTTAACAGCCATCAGTAATTGAAAGGCATCTCAGTTTTAAATCAATTATTCAGTTTCGAATCTTAAAAAGAAGCTTTGTTTGAAGCTAAGTTATTCTCTTTGCTGAACTGGATGTGGCATACCAGATTATTTCTACATACCTGCTTACAACTGGTGACTTTATTCTTGGAGCAAGGAATGCAGACTGGATTGTGTTTCCTTTGTTTAAGCAGAACAAAACACAAGGAACAAAGCTAATGTATACATTTTGCTCAAATCTTGGTCTGTTTTTCCAAATATTCTGGGCCAGAAGAAGGCACTAGTTAAATTTATTTATTTGCAATAAATATCTGATCAGATATGAATTTAAGCCTGTTTATTTTCACTACTAATGGATAAGTGTTTTGTATCAAAGCAAGACTTGTAAAACTTTTTTTGATTGCATCAATCTTCAAAGTCTGTTTTCATTTACTTTTAATTCTGGGGGTTGGGAAAGTGATTTATGGGATTCACCAGTAGGTATGGAAGGGAGTACAGTTTGCACAGGAAAAAAAATGTTAATTCAATTTGGTTATCATGTCATATCACATATGTGCATAATTATAAATACGCACAGAAAGCATGTTATCAGTTCTGTGTGTGTATATTAGATATATATGTCCATATTAGTATGCATGGATATGTTTGGCTCATATTAAAAAAATACTACTGGATGCCTACTTTGGAGTTACTGAGGGGAGCTGATTTTTTTGGTAAGTACCAAATATTCTTCAAATTATATTCCTTCAAAGAAGTCTCACTTGAAGTACCCATAATAGTTAGAGTTTTTATGATCTCTGCCCAAGGGTATGTAGACTGAAGATTGTTTATCTAGCATTTTCCAATAGCACTAAATTAATACACACATGGCGTTTAAAAAAAGACAGTCTTCATGGCATATTATTAAAAATTCAGTAAATTTGCAGGCTTAAGTTGCTGTAGGAAACCACTCATGTTGTTTCTATATAGCATTAATTTAGAGGTCAAAACTAAATGTTTCGAACAGCTCGGTCATGGTAAATAATTTTAAAAAGGATTTTAACAAATCAGGCTTTTAAGAGTATAGCTTCATTATCTTTTGTTTACGGGCTGGAGAGGATCCGGGCATGCTGAAATTAGCTGACATGGGCTATTTTAACAGTGATAACTGTTTAGTGGGTGAGTGTTTCTCCTCTGGTTTTGTAAGTCATTCTAAATTATGTTTCTGTGTGGAGGAAGTTTGAGAAATTGAATTCTCTGTCCAGGTTACTTTTTCATGCTGGCCCATAAACTATATTTATACCCTTTTGTAAACAGCAGTCTTGGCTTTCATAATTTTAAAATGAATTCATCTGCTTATTGTTCAGACCTAGTCCTTTTTAGATCTAAAATATTCTCTCCACATCAATATTTAAGTAATGGGGAGAAATAAAAGATCTAGCTTTTCTACATTGCTAATCAATGTTTTCTGGGCGGTTTCAGAAGCTGGATTTTTGGTACATGTGGTAGGGTTTTTTTCAGCCGTTCTGAGCCTTGATTATTGTAAATCCATCATTTGGTTCCTTGTAGTATGATTAATCTCAGAAAAATGAAATGAAATGTGCAAATTTATGGTTTGTGTCCTGACAATCTTTCAAGATATGGCCCATCTACCGAGTGAGTTTACTACAGGCAAATAACATTCTCCATCATTTAAATGTTTGTGTTCTTGGCACCCTGTTTGCTGATCTGTAACCTGGCTGAACATATTTCCTGATCTAAGACAGAAAGTGGAAAGCAATTTATATCCCTTCCTTAGCTCTATGAGGTGTAACAGCTTTTACTGAAGTTTTTTTCACTTTCAGGCTTATAGGATTAATTAGTAGCTATTTTGTAGCTCATGGCAAGTGATGGATTTCTAGAGTTCTTGAGCAGCTTGTAAGCAATTTTAACTGAAGTATTTCACTGCCTTCTGCTTTCTTTAATAGTGTTGATTTTACTAAGTTTATCCTTGATGCAAATTTTTGAAGGCAGAGTTACCAGGCTCTGATTAATTAGATGACAATAACTATTTATGATGATTGGAATGTCTGAAATGGTGGCTTCAGTAGCCAAGGCTCTGGCTGCAAGATAACAGTCAAAAGCAGAGTCCAGACTGTGGACCAAGTTTCCCTTTCTTACCTCCTGGAAAGCCCTGGTAAAACAATTAGGATGTGAATGAGATCAAATCCTGTAACAGCAGAAATATATTGTTTCAATCTATAATACACCATGTCCAGTAGGCCTAACAACCCAAATATAAGCAGAAATTAAAATTGTCAGCCTTTCTGAGTTTGTTTGGGTTTTGTGTTTCATCCATTAAAAACCACTGGAAAGTTTATGGCAGGATTCAGGGAGATGATACTAATTTTTTGCTTTTTAAATATTGGACATTTCCTCTAAATGTATTAAGATGAGTTTCGTAAGGCTGCTATAGCAGTCTTAAGTGTGTTAGTTATAGGATTTAAGGACAAAGTTCAAGTGAAAAGATTCTGTAAGTTTATTTTATGTAGAACATTAAACTAGGTTTTTCTAGCCTGAATAATATTGTAGAAAAAAATGTACAGGTGTCTCTTTTCCCTGGCGTTCTACAGGAAGTCTTCCAAGACTCAGAAAATACTTTAATGAATTTTATGGGCAAGAGAAGTTGGTTGGTGTTGGGTTTGGGGTTTTTTTAATGATTATTTTAAAATAATTATTTAACTAATTTCTAGACTCCTAAGTTTTCATGTAAGTTCTGAAACACTAGTTTGGGTGTGGTATCAGAAGAAGGATAAACCCATAGTAAATTAAAAATGAGTTATCATTTCTTTTTTTTTCTTCTACTACAAACATCAGGAGAAAACACAAATACAGAAAGACTTGTGGAGAATTGAAGATGTTACAGCTGGCTTGAGTGCGAATAAAGCAAACTACAAAACCATAGTAGACTCTATTAAGAATCCAGGTAAGGAGGACATGATGAAAAAATAAAAAAATGTACAAATGCAAATGAATCTCTGGGTCTGTCCAAATAGTCTGGAAGTCTGCTCTACTGCAGAAAATCCAGATAATTTTATTGGATGTAAAAGAAATCTCTGTTGATTGAGCACATTAATTTGGTGTTTCTTTTCTTGAGGTGACAAGTTTTTTTTGTTGTTTGTTTTCACATACTGATGGCAGTAAAATGTAACAAGCCATGAAAAAAAAGGAATAACAATAACGGGCTAAGTTATTCAAGTTGCAGAAGGTGTTTCTGACACATGCCAGGCTCATACCAGCATAGTATCTGTTCTGTAATCTGCCCGGGAGCTCCTCTCTGTGTTTTAGTTTGTTTTTTTCTTTTCCCCTTGGATGCTGCCCAGCAGCCCTTTTGCAGTTGCCTTTCGCCTCCCTCTCCAGTCAGGTGTTTGGTGGGCTGAGCAACAGCATCAGCTATGGAAGGGAGGAAGGGAAGGTGTGTGTGTGGTCTGCATTTGAATTGCATTATTACATTTCAAAGAAAAGGCAATGCAGTGGGATAGCAAGGGACTGTTAACGCCTACTGTAAATCCACTCTGTATTGCGAGTATCTTTGCTCACCTTTTGCATGCAGAGATAAATAGTTCCGAGATGGTGAGCTCTCATTTTATTTATGGTATGACTGTCAGTGCCCAGCCTTGTCTAGATCTGTAGGCATCTTAAGGAATCTGTGGCATGGAGCCAGATACACAGCCTATGAACTGATTTCATATGACTCTCAGGCTTTTCCTTCCTTCTCTCTCACTGTGCTCTACAGGGAATTTTACTGGATGATATTAAACTGTGTGGTTTTATTTTGGGCCTGAAAGACTTGCTAGATTGTCATCAAAAAAACGTTTTCCACTCCTGTTACAATGTAACAAACAAACATTTTTTATTTCCAAAACCCCCGTTTGTGTTCAAAGCAATGTGCAGAGGACAAGGGCTGTTTTATGAAGTCTAAGGATGTTAATTTCTATTCTTATGAACCTAATTGGTAGAAAATAGCACCTAACATGTTTGTTTTTCCCCTAGAGAGAAAAACAGTGCCTTCATTTTCTCAGTCTTCAGTGCCTTCCTTACCAGCTTCCCTTGCAACTGCGGAGAGCAAACTTCCAGTTGCACAGAGCCCTCCACGCAGCCCAGTCAAATCCCCTCTGGAGGTTAGGCTGTATCCACAGCCTTATTTCCAGACCAGAACACAGCACCAAGCACAGCAGCTGAAAAAAATCGAGCCACCTCTTCAGTCACCTGTTAAGCTCAAGCCAAAGGTTGTAAGTATTGCTCTTCTATGATTCATTCACCAGTGTTTCCTCCTTCTAGCAGGAACAGTGGAAGTGTCATGGTCATGAAGTGCACACAGTGTGGAGGCACAATAGGGAGGCACTTAGGATGTTTGTATTGAATCTGAGCAGTAGTACTTAGAGCAGAATACATGTGTGTAACCTGGAGCTTTATGTACAGTGGCCATGTACTGTTTCAGAACTTAGTAATTCACAGTCTATCTTGGGAATACTTTGTGGTTGATTTCTTGGGTCTCATTTGGGTTTTAAAGCCTCAAGCTCCTGGTGTGGGCAGAGGAGAACATTCTGAATCAGTCACAAATAACATATAATGCAGTGGACTTTCACTTTATGCCAACCTGTTTCCAGACTGTTTGCCAAATGCCTATGCTTTCCTGTTACCAGGAAGATGAAGCACCACCCAGACCTCCCCTCCCGCAGCTGTACAGTCCTGATGATCAGCCACCAGCTGTTCCACCTCTCCCAAGAGAAGCCACTGTCATCAGACACACGTCAGTGCGGGGCCTGAAACGTCAGTCAGATGAGAGAAAGAGAGACAGAGAACTCGGACAGTATGTAAATGGAGATTATAGGGTGAGCACTCATACGTCTATACCCCAGCACTTTAAAGATGTGCGAACCTATAATAAAAGATACTACTGTCTCTAAAATATATGGACCTTTAAGTCTGGCATTAGCGATATGTAGTGGCATGGAGATAATAATGACAAGGAGAGATCTATGCCATAAAATAGTGGCAGAGAGAAATTTAGTAATCCAGAAACAGAGCTTTAGGATTTGTTTTAAGATTATTACGACTTTCTGTCTCTGGTTTCATTTGAGCTGATGAGTGTTTTTCTGTATAGGTGGAACTGCGTTCATACATGAGCGAACCAGAACTAGCAATGATAGGGGGTGACCTCAGCCATCCTTCCAGTGCTTTAATAAACCCTGACAGTGGATACCAGACATTACCTACCCGTGGTAAGCCAGGAATTTATGCAGTTTATTTTTAACAGTACTGTCTGTATAGGAACTTTTCTCTCCTAGAATGTTCTGAAGATGGCGTTTATCGTCAGATCACTATTTTTAGATTAACTATACAGTGCTGTGAAAGTCTAGAGGTTTGGTGCATTTTAATGGTGCTGTTACAGACAACGAGCCTTTTGCAAAGCAACTTAATATAAACTTAAAAAAACCCGTAGCAAAACACAGAATTAGCTGTTAGAATCTCTTATATTCAGAATTATTTTTCCTCATAACTTCTGTGTGATCTTTTACAAATACTTATATTGCTATTGGAATGCAACTGATAAAGAATATGAATTTAAAGCCCTCAGACATTACATCTGACTTGACACTCTATCCCCACTGTGCTACACTCCTATATCTATTTCACAGATGAGGATAGACATGATATTTGGGCAAAAGCACATTCTTAGCCATTCCCTTCTTATTTCTTTCCTTTCCAACTGCGAATGTTAAGGTTTGATTTTCTTCATAGAGGTGATTATTTGTACAGTTTATCTACTGTGGTACAGCCGATTTCAGCCCATCCCTCATTTAATATAAGCTTCTAAATTATTATAAATGATCAGTAGTGACCTGAAACACATTATGTTTGGCTGAAATGAAATTTCATGCCTCTCCTGATCTTCTGAACTGCAAAATGTGAAATGCAAGCTAAAATAGTAACCAGAATGTCATAGAAACATGATGACAATATAAAAAAAATTCTGATGCTTGTCTTATCTTGTCTGTCATGTGGTTTAAGGCGTTCTCTTTTTCCTTATAAAGGTTTGTCTGGATCAACTTCCAGATTGCACCAGTCATCTACCATTTCATCGTTCGCAACACTTCGAAGGGATAGGTCCAAGGTAAGTTTTAAATAAACATTTGAAGGCAAATGTCTGAACTGTTGAAAATAGTTAAGCCCAAAATACATTTTGCATAGCAGGGAGTGGGACTACAGTAGATGGGTGAGGACCAAGAGCTATGATCTAATAAAATCTCCAATTTTTCACTTTCTTAAATGAATCAGAAAACAGACAAACAACTTACTGCATTTCAAATAGATCTATAAAACAAGGTTTAGAAGCAAAAATCAGCACTACTAGTAGAAAACACAGAGTCGAAACATGCAAATAAATGCAAAGGAAATAGAATAAAATTTACTAATAAGGCAGAAGAAGGAGTTCATTTTTTTTGTATACTTCTTATAAAGTATTAATTACAAAATGTGTGCCTTGTGACTTCTACAGGAGAGACCAAAGAGTGCCTTGGAACGTTTATACTCTGGAGACCACCAAAGAGGCAAGATGAGTGCAGAGGAACAACTAGAAAGAATGAAGCGACATCAGAAGGCATTAGTTCGTGAACGCAAGAGGACTCTTAGCCAAGGAGAAAGGCAGTCTGTTTCATCTCGGTCTTTCATCAGGCCCATTTCTGCAGACGTAGGCTCAGTATGTTAGATATGCCTTAAAAGGACTAAACTAAAAATATCTTTGGATTTATTCTTTTTTTTCCTGGCAAGCACTTTCACTTGAGTGTGTGTGATGCTCCTAGTCCAATTAAATTAGTGGTACGCAGTATCAAATGAGTTCAGAGAGTGTGAGTAACAGGTGATCTTTTTTACCTGTAGTTATGGTAAATGCAGCATGTTCAGCAGGTAAGTTGGTCAGAGGTTAGAGTGGTGAGTGGAGATGCCAGTTTATTGGGGTGACTTCAGAGCCATGAGTTTTTTCCTTGGAATTGTATTTAGAAAGTCTAAGAAGTGTGTACAGTTTTAAAACTGCTTCATAATGGAATGGGCCTTTTAGAATGTTCTTATTCACCATGCATATTTTTCTTTTTAATTCATAAATTAGTCTGTGAGATAGTCATGGTAATATCAGACCAAGGTGGGGTTTGGTTTTTTTAAAAAGATGATAAATGGGTAATCAGTTTTAAAATCTAATCATGCTTATTAGGAATTTATGTAAGAATTAATTTGTTTTAGTTGATACAAACTCTTCTTTAAAGCTCAAAACATGGAATATTCTAATAAGGCTCAGATTTAAGCTGCTGAAGAAAAGTATTTTTGTTGCATTCTGAGAATAAATGCTGTACAGACAATAAGTTTATAATGATACATTTTGGATACTAACCAAAGCAATTCTAATTGGTGAAGTTACCCAGTTGCTCACTTGGTGCTAAACCAAGATTGTACTGTAATTGCACTTATGCTGTGGTCTTTTAATTTATTTTTTTATTTGGTCCACTAGAGCTTTAGAATGATCACATTGTTTTACCTAATTCATTGCACAAGATCTCTTGCTTTTAGATTCGTCACTCATCATACCTAATGCCTCTTTTTTTGTTTGCTTGTTTTTAATTTGCAGAATTTTGTAGTTACTTTAAAATTTCTAACTGGACTACTCAATTTTTACCAGGCTTAATTGCATTTAGTACATGTGTGTCCAATTGCTGGCATTAAAAAAACCTTATAATATTCAGCTTTTCATTCCCACTGTTCTGTAGCACTAATTTACAGCCAGTTATTTGTATTTACTTTCCCAGTAAATGCGAGTGCACTGCTTGGAGATATTCATCCGTTTTGTCTTCTGTTTTGCAATCACAGATTTTTTAAAGACAGTGCATAATGTTTGGGAACTTAAATACTATATTATCACTGTTATTTTCATATTTTAATTAGAAGAAATAAATCTGGGCTTCTTACATTTCCTGACTCGTATAACATGCACAAATTGAATTTAAACATTTTCGTAACACTCGTTATTAACATTTGTGGCAAACACTTTATTTATAAATTTGGGTGCCATCTTGGTCTTTTTCTTGCTCTAAAGAATTAAAATAGAGTTTTTCAGCCCTAGTAATGTTTTGTAGAGGTCATCTCTTGTACCTATAGGGCTTTGATATGCAAAAGCATGTATGATAGCACAACTACTTACAGCATTACAATTATTTAGCAGCCAAAATGGCAAGCAGTTAAATGTACAATTCAAGTGCTGCTCAGTATGTAACTTTTGCTTTAGACATAAATTGTATGTGTAGTTCTAATTTTTAATTGGTCAGCTCTCAAGTGTAGTATGACATTTCAAGTATTGATCACAGTACCTGAATTCATTTGTTATATACAATGCCTTTTTAATGTAAAAGTTGCAACATCAAAGCCAATAAAAATCCTGCTTCGTAAGAGTGGTTTGATGTTTTTCTTACCTATATGTAGTAACTTGAAAATGATACTGTGTACTTAAAATATACTATGTCAATCAGGCCTGGTTCGAATATGAGTAGGAGTTTGGAGTACTCATGAGAAAATTTTTTTTTTTTCTCTTTTGAATTCTGTAAAGAAACATCTCAATTTTTGAGGTGTAATTACCTTTCAGGTATTTAACTTTTTTAATATACATGGAAGATACTTATCTTCTGAGTGAACACTGAGAGCTTGTGCATGAATAGGTTTCAATTAGATTTATTAATGCAAGTAGCATAATGAAGTCTAAGGACTTCACGTGGAGTTCAAACTTCAGGCAAAACAAGCCAAAGATTTGTACAACAAGTACTGGAGGTATTTTTAAGAAACATAAAAGTGTCGCATTCTCCTACTGATTGCCTCAAATGCTTGAGGAGATAATTTTTTTTGTTGTTGCTCCTTTTGTCCCTTCTTTTGCCCACTGCACTGCTTAAGTTGCTCAGGTCTACTGGATGGAATGATGCTACCACTGAACTTAATTTTTTGAACAAAAAGGTGTTGGTAGTGTCCTTAAGTGTGAGCTTATATGAAGCTGTGTTGTGTGTAGTTGTGAAGGAGGTACTGTGAAATGATTTGGGAACTCTAAATTATGCTGCTTAATTTAAATATGCTAAATTTAAATATTTCATATTGAGAAGTATTTAATATTTCTAATTTATATGGCTAAATGTTTACCTTATAAAGACTGTGTGAGAGATTTTTGCAGGTAGCTAGATTCTGCTTTTAATGAAGTCAGAAGAGCTTAGAAGTTAAACACTTCTTATTTCAAGACAGGTTAATACCAGTATGTAAAATATCATCAACTTTAAACAGTAGGTATTACTCTAAAAAGGTACCTAACATTATCAAGTTGTGATTCTCAAGCTGTGATGTAAGTACCCTTTCTGTGCAGTGATTCAGAACCACGCAGCACTGTCTCCTTAGCATGCCTAGGACTAGTCTGTCAGTCTGTAGGCTCACTGGTATTGACACCTGTGCTTCCAAAGATGTTTATGTGCAGCTAGTTCCACGTTAATCAGCAAATGTGAAATTGTGGTGATACATTCATTAGAATTTAATACCACTGAACATTACTTGTAAAATTAAACTATACTCCAAATTCCATGCAGCACAGGTAGAGACGAAAACTCCCAACTGTGTGTACCAAGAAATAAAGTTGTGTTTTTTCCTCTTGTCAGCTAAGGGGTTTGCTCTGCGCATTCTTTCAGCATTGTAGCATTTGCAGCAGTAGTAATGTACATTGCTATACAGTGAATTTGGCAGTGTGGTTGAATGCTGTTAATTGTTTTGTATCTATTACCAGTGGAAACGAGAGCAAGAATTTGATTTGCAGTTACTTGAGAGGGCAATTCGTGGAGAAGAGAAGGATGAAAATGAATGGTTAAAAGTTCAGCCAGTAGCAGTGACAGAGACAGACCTGGAGCCTCAAGACTATGATTTAGATATCAGCAGAGAGGTAACACTCATAATTTTTTGCCTCCTATTCTGTTTAAATATTAACATTTCTTAAGTTTTAGGCAGTGAATTCTTATCTTTTCTTTCAAAAGTTAGCTAGAAGTTTGAACTAAAAGGAGTCTTCGGGGTTTTGCAAATTTGTGACCTGGAATGTAAAATCTCAGTAAGGTTTGTGTTTGTATTGCGTTCTAATGGAGAGAAGAAATTGAAAAGTTAGCTCTACTGTTTGAAATATGTATCTCAGGCTTTGTAAAGGAAAAAGTGATTAGGTTAGAAAAGTTATATTAGTTGGGGAAAGAAGATGAAAAGACAACATTAGGAGTATTTGAAAATGAGAAACAGGAATGAAGAAGAAGTTAGTTCCCCAGAGCTACCTTACTCCTCTTCATTTTGACTGGCGAAAGGTGACAGAGAAGAGGGAGCACTGCTTTATTCGGGCTTGAACAGAAAACACCTTTCTGTCAGCTTTTGGAATGACTTGGTTGGTGTTCTGGGCACAAGATCTTTCTTCATCTTCTGTAACCGAATTAAGTGTTAGTTTGAAATGCGATTGAGCCATCTGGTGGGAAAGAAAGAATATAGCAAGTGTAAAGGTTTCAGGAGGTACACTGTGTTGTGGTAGATGGCAGATCAGTAAAGTCATTAATGATAATTAGACTGCGAAGCACCTCTGCTCTTCTGAAAGCTGTTGGCAGAGTATCATTTTATAGAGAGAGGTATTTGTAAAAGGTTTATTCTGTGGGCCAGTATCTGTTGATCGCAGTGGATGTATCTTTCAATTAATCTTTGTGTAATTTTTACAGAAAATGCAGTGCTTTTGTAAACTTCAGAAACAGAAAAAATACTTTTGTTGTATTTCCTGTCCTTGTTGTACTCTGCTATTAATTTTTCTTTTCCCGAAGACCCTCAGGGCAATGGAAATCACTTTGAACCTCCTTTAAGCCTTGAATAGGAAACATATTTGCTTACAGGCATTTCTCTCCTCCTTCAGAGTAGGAGAAACAGGTCTGAACTCTGAGTGTAAAGCTGCTTTTTCAGTTTACTCAGATCAGAATCATAGAAGCACAGAATGGTTTGGGTTGGAAGGAATCTTAAAGATCATCTAGTTCCAACCCTTCTGCCATGGGCAGGGACACCTCCCACTAGACCATGTTGCTCAGAGCCCCATCCAAGCTGGTCTCGTTGTCCTTTTCCATTTCATGTACCCATCCTCTTCATCTGGTGGACACTTCTGTACTTTAGGTACTTCAGTGCCTCAGAAGGAAATGTACTGAGCTGTTCTCGTGATAACTGGGTTTGCTATTCTGAAAATAGCAGGATAATCTGCTCTAGGTTAGATATAGTAGGGAGATAGATATAGACATTTAAAAAAACCCCAAACACAACTGTATATATATAGATAGATACATAGATAGCTCCAGAGGGGACTTGGATTTCAAAGTACGGAAGTGTAGTGGAAACATGAGGTTTTTTTAGGAAGCATTGGCTTTGGATTTCCTGAGGAGGAAGTTTAAAAATTTGAGGCTGTGATTTTAATATAGACATAAATGCCAGTGATTGTATTACATGCTTTTGGCCTATGATTGCCTGTGAATTGCTGAGCCTAATCACTGGGGATTGGGTTAGGCCACTTTACATAATTGAATTAGTTTGAACTGAGTTCAGTGGTGAAAAAATTTAGGATTATTTTTACTGAAAACTTGGAATTCTCAAAACTCATTACATCATGAATATTTTAACAAAAATCCAATAAGAAGAATCAAAAATAGTTCTTTTACTTCTTTCTATTTATTTACACACCCTCTATTTTTGTTTTTCAAAAACCAGCCTGTTCTGTGTTATAAGCATTGGTTTTCAAAGTCTGTTTCTACACTGTATTTTCATTGAGTGATTTAGGTCTCTTACGTGGAGAAAAAATTTTCCCCAAAGTAATTGATCCTAACAAAAACTTGTTGCTAGCTTTAGTGCAATTATATTGACATTTCCAGTCTGCAGAAGTACATCTATGCAACATGTTGTTACAATTGCACAGTGTAGTGTATTTGTTTGCCTTTTTTTTCCTCCACTGCCCCCAGAAGATTATGCAGTCTCAAAAGAATGATATCCTAGGTTAAAACTTCAAGTGGTATTTCCTTTCAGTTGTAGGAAGTTCTTGCTTGCGTGACATAAATACGACATTAACATCTCAGGTTGTTGAGTCAGTCTTGTTGTGGTTGCTTCTTTTTACTGTAACAGCTTTAGTCAGAGCCCTACTTCGGGCTCCAGGCCTGAGCTGAAGAAAGGTTCCCTGTTGATCCTGATTTCTTTTGTAATCCTCTTTAATATTTGTTCGATCTGTCTTCTAAAGTAAAACAAATCAGAGGGAAAAGACACAGTTAAAAGGGCATCCACTCGTATCCAGAGGGAGTGTTTAGCATCAGATACATGTACTGACTGCGAAAATCTATGCTTTATTCTTTTCACTGTGTTCTCCCATTGCGGAGAATTTACCTCAAGTTTTTTAGGGATTTGTTATTTAAAAAATGATGCTTGCTTTCTTTCCACAGTTGTCAAAACCTGAGAAGGTTGTAATTCCAGAACGTTATGTTGAACTAGAGCCAGAAGAGCCTCTTTCTACAGAAGAACTGGCAGCAAGGCAACGTAAAGCAGAAAAGATAAAGAATATTCTTACTAAATCAAGGTCAGGTTTTGGGGTTTTTCCCACATCTTTCATAGAGGCTCATGTTGAACATTGAGAACTAACTCGATGCAACAATCTTAATTCCTGTGAATTATCTAAATGTAACTTTTTAGCTTTTAGAAAATGAACTCCGAATTTATGTAGTATACTTAAAGCTGCTTTTTAAAGCAAATTTTTAAAACAAATGTCCGTTTTCTTGTTCAGAGAATCCTAAAATAGTAGTGAGTCCTTACTAAGCAACTTGTAGATGAGAATGAGGAGGAAGGAAAGGCACAAATCTGGCCAAAAGCAGAAGAAAAGTCAGCGTGAGAGCTGGAGTTGTGAAAGAACAACTTTTGGCTACTTACAGCTAATGTAGAGTCAGCTGAAACATTCAGTTTCATGAATTTGATATGTCAAGTATCTGCTGTCTCTGAAAGACAATTGAAGAGGCTGTGCCTGAAGGCTACCAGGTTATATGCCTTTTCATCTGAGCACTAGCAAGAAATTTTACTAGCAATTTTACTTCAAATAAATAGCGTGTTTTGTAGTGCTTTTGTGTTCGCAGTGTATTTCCAACAAAGGTCTACTTAAGGCTTTGCAGAAATTGTGACTGAACACGTAATGGCTGTGTCATTTTTCTTTGTATGCTGTGGGCATTTACATATGCAATATCGACACTACTTTAAAGAACAGCAATAAAGCGCGGAGCTTGATAGATGAGACCTGAAAACTGCCGTACGAATTCAAGCTTGTTCTTGTCTGCGTGGTAGATTCTTTATGTTTGCAAATGTTAATGTTGTTTTCCACTTTCCCACTAGTATGCACAATCTACAGCCTACTGTAGCCCAGGACAAACACAACTCGATTGATTTAGATTCACAGCTGCAAGAGCAGGAGCGCATCATTACCATATCATACGCTTTGGCTTCTGAAGCCTCTCAGAGGAGCAAGGAGGTAGCAGGTAATGCTTAGTTATTTACAAAATAACAGCTATTTCTTACCGGCTTCCGAAGTTATATGGGGTTGTTGCTGAACTCCTGGCATAAGAGAAGGTTTTAATCATTCATATTCAAAATAGTGAAAAGTGTGCATATGTAACAAATGTAGAGAGTCTATTTGGCCCCCAGTGGACTGGATGAAGGGGGCAAAATAGTATGATCAAAAAGTTCAGAACTTGGAAACTTGCTCTAACTAATAGTGCTAAAAAAATAACATTTTAACTGAATTCTCTATAATTATATTAAATTGGATATTTCTATATTTTTAAAAAGTAAATTGATTTGTGACTTTAAAAAATCAAGAGAAAAGGATTTAAGATAGTTTCCTTAACAGAAAGAATCCCTGGTCCAGTAATTGAGATTAGAGTACAATCATTTTCAGTTTGAGCTGTGTGACAACAGGCTGAAAAAGGCCTTGTGAAACAGGGATTGGCACGTTTCTGTCTGGTGACCAAGATTAGAGGTCAGAGCAAGACAGCTATGCATGAATTCTGCTTGATGCCTGGAAATTAATAGATCCTCTGCAATGTGTTACTAAAAGTGATAATTTCACTCTTGATTGCTTTATAGTTGAAATAAGTAAGAAATGTCAAGAGATTTGTATCACACAGTAATCCATGCAGCAGCGATTCTAGCAAGTATCTGACTGGCCATTTATAACTGGCACCATTCACTGTTCCAGTGGAGAATGGAAATAATGGAAACTTCAACTATGATGGAGAAAAAATGTGCACATTTCTCATCTGAAGTTGTCAGTTTAAACTTATGGCACTTGCCACAGCAGTCCTTAAGACCTTCCCATTAAAGACAGATTATTCCAATATCCAGATGCGTAACATGCATCTATAGTAAAAGACTGCTGATTGAATGTGGCTGTATACTCAGGGATGCAGTGCCAGCTAAACCTAAGGGGAAATGGGATTTTGAGGCGATGGAATACATTTTCAAGATAGAAATCCTGAGACTTCAGAGAGTTTCTGTGGGTAATTTAACTGACTGGCAGGGGTAAAATGATTGACTGAGAAGACGTTATAAAATCGAACCAAAGAAACAAAAAAACAGAATTGTAAAATCATGAGAGTGTGTCAAGGAGTAGCCTTGAGGACCTTCAGGCCATCAGTGTATCAGAAGGGCTTCTCCACAGGTAGTCTGGTCCCAGTTCTGGTAACAGGGACTCCGATGCTTCATGTTTCATGAGGTTTGAGCCAGTGCAGCATCTTGCCACACAAGTTCTAGCTTCTGCTGGGAAAAGGTCACACTAAAGCTAAGATAGCCCAGATGAATGCAGCCCATACTTGTGTCTCTACAAGAGCAGAATACCTTCCCTGCTCAAAGGTCTTCATGGAGCCAGTGAACTTACTTCTGGGTATGTCTCAATTTGTAGCAACTGTACAGGACAGAAATAGTTTTGATTTTTAAATATTGTATAGTGAATGTAGTAGTGTTTTCATTACTATAGTTTTTTAATTTATATTTTAACTTTTTAAATTGTGATAATTTCAAAAGTGTGACCATCGCATATTTTTAGGTATACATAACCACAGAAATCTTCTTAAATCTTTACTTTTTCTCAAAGAAGGAATTAAAATATGTATTGGCATTGAAATGTTTAAATGCAACTTCAAAAAATTTGCAGTCAGTTGTGAGTTAATTTTTAGTTTAGTTTTCTTTGTGAAGTATAGCAGCTGCCCCTTTTGTCATTCAGACACTTAAAGAAATCCTAACATAGTAGCCAAGGACTAAGGTTTTTAAGGAATCCCAAAACTTTATGTTCGTGCACAGTTTTCCTTGCCACACTCGTATCTCAAAATCTTGTCTTGCTTTGATTTCAGTTATTACTTACTCCTTTGAAAGCAAACACCTTTCATAGTATTTAAAATTAAAAAAAAAAAAAAAGCCAGAGTGGTTTGGTTTTGATAGAAAATCTGCAAACCAGAAAAAAGTTCAGGTGTTTCATTTATGGCATATTTTCTGATGATCTAAGGTGATTTAAAAAAAAAGCATTTGACACTTTGCACAGCTGATTGTACATTCTCATTTAGTCTCATATTACAGATTCCTTCACATTCTTATTTTTGTAGTTTGATTTTTGAAGTGTGGGTTGTCATTTGCTCCTTGATGATGAAGCAGACAATACCTGAAAATCTCAAACTAATTATCTAGATTTTTTTACAAAGATTTACTTATGAAAAAGACTGTGAAGCTTAACTTTTCCCATTTTTCAGGGGGAAGCAGTTATGTTAAGATGCTATACTAATATAAATCTTTTTAAGTAAATTGTACATTTATCTAATCCTTGAAAAGCAGCATTTTAGAGTTCCTCTGTTCCTAGTAAGAAATCAATCTTCTAAATGGAAATCATACCAAGAATCTGGAAGATTAAAGTCAAATACAAGAGTATTAAGAAGTCACTTCCTAATTTGTGTGCTTCGGAATTACGTCTATCTTCAGCCCTCCAAAATGTAAAAGCAGAATTTTAGATTGAGTTTCAATCTCTTCAGTTTTATGGTTATTGTCTTCTAATACTATACCATTAGTCTTATTTATAAACAAAGATAGTTTTAATAATTGTGTTTTGTCCTGTATTTTTAAGGTGAGATCTGAATCATGCACTGTACTAAGCAAAATGTTATATGCATATGTAGTTTTTTAAAAATTATTTTTCTCTACATTATTTTATTTCTGCTCATTGGCATGTAACAAAGGAAATGTTGAAAACCTGTACAGCCTCAGTGAAGTCTTGAAATCAAATTAGCAAATACAGGTGCAGGTCCAGAGCTGCAGTTTTAAAAGCAGGGCTGATGAGAGTATATCAGTTGTGTGCCATAATAATGCTCCAGTGAAACTTGAATATTTGTCTGTATTCCCATCCAAACAGGAATGTTTATTTGCATAACTTATGCAACAAATAGAAAAAAACCCAGCGGGCAGAAAGAAATGTTGTCATTTAGACCGTGTTCTGTGTGACTAAAATAGTGTAGCACCTCATTGTATTACTAATCAGGTTTCCTATTCATGTGGTAGAAAATTAAGGTCACTCCATTGATAATATGAATGTTTGATTGTGCAGCCTAATTCCTGTGTGTGATCCCTTCTAGCTCAGCAGTTGACCTATCCACCTAAAGCACCCTCACCTTCTGTACCACAGCCACCTCACTCCCCCTTAAGCAATGGATTTCACTACACATTTGTTTAAACACCTTAAAAGTAAGAACTAACTGCTCTCGGCATGTCTGATTTGCCATTGTGCCTGTGCTGTGGCTTGCTGAATTTTAACATCTTTACTAAACCGAGGTTGGATCCAGATGAAAGCATGCCGCTGTCTTTCTGAAACCTTTCATTCTTGTAAATATTGCTTCTAATGAGCTAACATGTGGGCCTCTGAAGCCTTCAGATAACTCCTGTTGCTCTGCGGATAAGGTGCTTCCATAAGGTGCTTCCATAATCTCGCTGTGGTGAAGGAAGGAGATATCTGTCCTCTTGGTAGCAAGGGGCCGGATTTTCAGCAGCCGTTTGTGCTCCGATGGCTACTGCTGTGTACTCCGGTGGCCACTGTAGGGGTCCCAGGTGTTTTTTGCCTGTGTGTGGCATATATGGGTGCTGCTCAAGAGAGCCCAAAGAGCACAGTTGTATGAGCAGGGGGTTTGTTTGTGGGCTGGTTATCTTACACATGAGCTGGCATCGGAGTCCTAAGTGAGGTGAGCTGAAAATTTGGCCCTTTGTAACTTAAATCTACAGTCTTGTGTCTGACTATGATCGTGCCCTTTGATGTGTTTTTCCTTGAATCGTGTTAACAGAAGATTATTTTTGTCTCTAATTAGGTTATTTTGCCACTTCAGATCTTGTTGTCCTTATTAAGAAATGTCTTTATTTGTATCTCTTCCTGGTAGGACTTGCAGAGTTTTTTGTATTGGAAATAGGAAAACACGTAAATATTATATGTGACAGCTAAGTGTGGCCCTAGTTAAGGCAATTGCTACGCATCCATAGTTTCCTTTGATACTGTTCTCACCTTTCTGGAGTCTTTTGGCCTAATTTTATTGCCTAAAATTGAAGGAAAAGTTAAAACATGGATGAAATAGTGAAGGGGATTGATTGAGTAACTCAAATAGCGTTAATCTTCAGATAACTTTGTTTTAATTACCACTAATCTGAGTCAAATATCTGTGCAAAAAGTAAAAATCTAAATGGAAATGGCCACATACCAGAAAGGCCCAAGTGGGTGGTGACGTGCTTTCTACAAGACCTGTGAGAAATGACAAATTTACATCAAGAGAGATGTGCATAGACATTAAGAGCATCTGCAGAGCTTGATGGAAAGGACTGTTTGCTATTCTGGTTCAGTTTATCTTTCTGAGAACCAGATTCTACCATCTTTGCTATGTCTGAATAACGCTTGACTCTTCTATATCCAGGGGTATGCTAGCTGATTTGCATTATCACCTAAGATCTTTGCATGTGAAGAGGTCTCAAGAGGTCTCTACCCACGTGTGGTCTAAAGAACCCAAAAAAATAATTGTACAGTGCCAGAGTATTAAATATTAGATATAAAAAGGTACCTTTTCTTGAGAAAAATAAAGTAATTGTGATAACCAGCACCATGCAGGGGACACAGGCGTTTGAGCATCAGTGGCATTGTGAGATAATTGTTCATTTAATGTGTCTATATGAATTGTTTATTCTGCCAAACTGCAGAAGGCTTTAAAAAAAAAAAATGTTTCCAGATATTGCTTAATGCTTGGCATTGGTTTACTTGTTTCAGTATTTAACCATGTTTTATTTTACTTCATACTAGCCAAAGCAGTAAGTGAACACTGAGATAAGACTCGAGGCAAATCCCACCTAGTGACACTGCGTGGAAGACAGAGGAGGTTCTTCACCAGCTTTCTGTGAAGATACTCACCGGCTGATGACACATCCTTCTGGAAATACATTCAGAAAATAATAGGGGGATTTTCTATGAAAATGAAGATAACTGCAAATCATTTTTTATTTACTTCGGTTTAGTTCACACTTTTTATACGAATAAACGGCACTTTTAATAAACTCTGTAAAATACTGACAATGTATTTTTAGAACAATGTATTTTAGTGTTTTGTTTTTTTTTAAATCAAGGGCTGAATTCATTTTAAAAGACACTACTTGCGTAGATATTGAAAGACACTGTTACTTCCCCCTCAGGCTCAGATGCACATTGTAAAGTTTTGTGAAAAAAACCCATATATTTGAACAAACCTAGGAGCACATTCATAGCATATGGATGGAGCAAACACAGGTGACAGGTTTGGTGAAAGGGTGTTTTGGATTGAATATTTTTGTAGAGTTAATCACCCACCCTTTTGCCCATTAAATAATACATTGCAAGAACTTTTAGCTTGAATTTCTAAATATTAGTAAGCACTGTATAGCTTAAATTTCCCAAGAAAGCCATAATGAAAGCCAGTTTTAACTCCATTTCCTTTTTTGATCCCAGATGATTAACTTGCTGGTATCACTACACAGTTTGCTAGGTTGCCCTTGACAGTAGTGCTGCCCCCTCCATAACAAACAGCTAACAAATTTTATTTTTTTTGAAAGTTGAGATGTGAAAGAAGACGACTTTTAATTAAAATATGTGAAGTAAGCAATAAAAAATCATAATATGTCATTTTACTAGCAAATGCGTATTTTTCTTTTGATTTTTTTTTTCAATAAACCTTACAATATGATGTATTGACTAGTATTTATCCTGGAAACAGCAAAACTAATGTAATGTGGCACCTGCTAATTTCCTATGTATGTTCACCTGGTGCTTAACTTGGCCAAACTTTGAGATTCAGTGTTGTACTTATGCATAGGGCAAAGGGTGAGGTAGTTACATAAGAAAAAAGTAAGATTAAATGAATTGCTGCAACTATACTTGAAAAAACCCTGGGTACACATTGAATGCAAGACATGCAAAAATTTCCCAATGTTATGTAATTAGTAGCTGGGTTCAGCTCTGGATGAGATACAACTGAGAAATACTTTTGCAGTATTTTGTGAAACCACTAACTTGTTTATTTCCTGTATTCAAGTGATAGCTAAAAACCCCTTGAAATTGACCCTCGTGTTTCAGACTTTAAGACAAATCATATTATATTAACACTATACTCAGAAATATTCTTAAAAGTATATATTTAGCTAACGCAATCTATTTTACCTCAATACTGCCAGTATCAACTTCAAAACCTTTTGCCAAAATAATGATTTATTTTTGCCTTTATAAAAAGTTTTGAAAGCATAAATGAATATTTTGCAAGAAAACATTAATTTAAATAAAATGTAACAGTTTGGAAAATGGTATATGTACAGATTAAAATATTAACATAACTTCCTCCTACTGCCTCTGTCTTGTCTGCTCTTTTATCAGTGTCCAGATAGTTGGAAGTCCAGAGTCATTTGTGCTGTTACCATTTTTTGTATTTCTTTGATTCAAATCCCAGTGAAGTTCCCCAGTTTTGCACTTATTTCACTGGAATTTGAATCAGGTTCCCTCTACACCAATGCTTCATTTTTTTTTTTTAAATTATTGTATTGCTTAGAAATGTTTTCTTAGCATTTGATTAAATGTGTCTTTATTCTTGAATGTAAGGATTTTTCAGGGTTGTATCCTGAACATAATAACCCCAGTACTGTCCTTTAAATCTCATAAATACAGGTGTTTGTCTGGCACATTTTTAGCCCTTATAAAGTATCAGAAGTAACTTCAATTTGATAACAACCCATCAACCAACCTGGAGGCACCACAGGTGCACTGTATGTGAAATCAGCCCAAGGGAGGAATGGGAGGCACCTGCCAAAGCAGGTTCTGGCGCAGCGATTTGTTTTCCAGCAGCTCCCTCAAATGTTGCCGGTTTGATGGAAGACCACTGGAACTATTTAGTTCTTCTGAAAATTCATCTATGGAACAGAAGGTAAAGAAGCAGTTTACACGTGTTCCTGGGGCTTAGTGTTGACTCTGCCGACATCTGAGGCTGCGAGTCCTTGACCTTTTAAACGGGAGCGGCAGAAATTCACAGCTGAGCTCTGCCCTGTTTCTCAGGGACACAAAGGAGCCTTTGACCGCGCGTTTCGTGGTTCGGTGGGACGGCATTCCTTCTGCGGGAGCTTTGTCGTGCGGGAGGGAAGAGTGTGTGGCCGTAACTGGTGGGTGAGGAGCAAGGCCCGTGGGGCCAGCGGCTGCTGCATCCCTTGACTCCGGATTCCCTCTGCTGCCCTGGCGATGAAGGGAAAGGAGCGCAGGCACTGCTGCTCTGCAGGTTGTCCTAGATGTTTGTTTTCTTTCCTTTTTGATCACACACACAGAATCTGCTCATTCGAACTTGCGTGGAAGAGAAGGATTTTGCCCGAAATAATTATATTGTTAATGTTTTCAGTAAAACCAGTCTAGATTTCTGAAGATTTCGGTCCGTGTCCGTAGTTAATCTCATATTTGGGAAAAAAATTACCAAGGTGATTTTTATTCCAAGACTTTTTATTGAATATGTGAAATGCTGTTCTTAGTGACCATCTTTTGTAGGGATGAGTGTAGTTTTTAAATAGTTTTAATAGTTTTTAAATAGCTAGTTTCCTTGTGCAGATAGTGTTTGGTTTGGATTAATTTCCTTTTTCAGTTCTGTTTCTTTTAATCAAAATGTTCTTTTTGAGGTGTTACATGCTGCTCTCTAATATTAAAACTAGAAAAAAATTATGTCTACTTGCAGATTGATATAATTTTGGTCAGAAAGTGGCTTTTTTTTTTTTCCCTCTGCCTATTAAGCACTGAAGTGTTTGGGACTAATTATGCTCACTCACTAGAAAGCAGTATCAGTTGTTTCAAATGCACTGGTTTTTAATTAGTGTTTGCAAATGTTATACCAAGCAAAAACTATGCAGACTGACTTCTCTTCCCATATACATCTGTTTCCAATTTCTTCAGCTGAAGTTACTAAAATTTTATTGCCCAGCTGCATTTATAAAAGTATAGCCTGATACTCGTAAGTAGCACCTCTGTCACCTTTTTGGACTTGAACAATGTCCCCCACCCCTGCTTTTCACTACTATTTTAAGGTTGTGTGCATTGCTGGGCTGCTGGGAAGCCTGCTAAGTTGTAGTGCTGTTGCTTGTCTTCGCACATCTGTATTAAGCAGTTTGTTTTGAAGGACTGGGCAAGTAGCAGTGCTTAGAGGCATCCAGGCTGTTCTGGAACAGCTGGGAAATGCTCCTTCCCCCTCCCTCCCCCCAAAAAACTCCCAAACCAACCAAACAAAACTGAAACGAACTTCACCCCAAAACCCCAAAATTCGATAAAAGGTTTTTTCAGTAAACTGTTAAGAGATTTTACTCTGGGATGTTTCTTATGTGTGGAATGAAAAGCTACTGAAGGATGCTACTAAACTTGTGTGCTGCTATTTCAAAAAGTTGTTAAAGCCCAGTAAGGTCTTGAGTACCCCTTAGCCTTTGGAGGGAGGGGTTGGTGTTTTGAGAAAGAAGAGCGCTTCTGTCATGTTCTGGTACTCTTTACACCATTATTTTTCCACTTGCACCATTTACTCATCTGATTTACAGATCTTAAAGTGTTTGTATTTTATATCAGTGTCTGTGCCCCTCTGTAAAACCACCTATTTCCCATGTGTCTTAGCAATTAACTGCTGGATGTTAAATGAAGGAAAGACCAGATTTACTTGGTGTCAGAACTTAGAAGATACAGAAGGCATGATGTGATGTTACCCCTCTGATTTATGTCTGTCTGTGGGTATTTTAAAGTATTCACTTGTGGCAGTATGTGTCTGTGCAGCTATGTATTGCACCGTTATAAAAAGAACAAAGCCATGCACAAGAAAAACATGAAAAAATTGCTATATTTTCCACACCTAGTAAACATTCCCATTGGTTATTTGGCTGTATTCAAAAGGCTAAGATTTTTATCGCTCTACTAGCAAAAGCAACCTTTCTTCATAGTGGAGCAGTACAAAGAAAGAGCACAAAAAAATACCCACATCACAGTGCCTGAAATTCTGTTTGAACAACAGTATTGATTGGGTCTGACCCCTTTACATTTTTTTTCCATTATTTGAAAAGGTGCATCTAACTGTAGCTGAATTGAACCAACCGCAATGAACTTTCCATGAAAACTTCTGGAGATATTTCTTTAGTTCAAAGCTTCAGAATTTTAAAGAGCATTTTTAATACAAGTCTGTTGAGGTATTCTGTGCAACAACCACACTTTGAATGTTAAACTACAGGTAAACCTAAGAGGAAGGTAAAATTATAAGCCTGCCATGAAATTGCTGGGAAGATGGCAGAGTAGCTTCAAGTGCTAATTATAAAGAAAATCAGAAAGTATTGCATACGTGCACATTTGGGCACTGTTTACTTGTTATGTACTTGTCAGTGCTCCTGGTTGCCTTTCACAGAGTGTGAAACAGCCTCAAAAGAAAACACTGACAATTAGCATTTTTGGAGCAGTTACTGATGAAATAGTATTACCAGATGTAAGCTTGAAGGACAACGTTTTTTTGTAGTCCACTAGAAGAAGCCTTTTACCAGGAGCTGTAGCATAAGGAAGCACTAAAAAGAAAGGAAGAAATTAAGAAAACAAAGGTTAGTAGTGAGTTTGTAGAAAATAATGGTAGAGATGCATCTGCAAACAAGATGTAAGTAAGAGGCTGAAGGTGAGGGTTGAGAGCAGCCTAGTGGTTTGATGTGAGAGGTTGTAAAAACATTGAAGGAGCTTGAATATGTGGACTTGGACAGAAGCAAAATGCTTTAAGGAGGGAACTTGGTTTAAATAGTAGTGGGGACGGTAAGAAAAAGGAATAACTGGCAAATGAGAATGTAAGTCCAGTGCCCTAGTACAAAAAATACCTTGTGAAAGGGATAAACGAGAGTAGGGTGTTGATGGTGGCAGTTGGTGAAGGAAAGAATCACTGATGGTTTCAGGGTAGTGTTTTGGTAATAGGACAACTGTCTTTTTTAGTGCCAGCTGCTGCTGTGTACTTTGAGCCCACTGCATCTAAGAATGACTGGTATGAGCAAAACTCTCCTTTTCCCTGTAAAAACAGCTTGCCCCAGAGCCAGAGGTGGAAAAGGCTGGTCTTCCCCAGCACAGAGCCTGCCCCAAGTCCGTGCTTCTCTCTCAGCAGTGGTGATGTGCCAGTGCAGGATGGAGTGTTGTGTGCCCTGCTGTGGTCTCTGGTCTCAATTCTGTTACATAGTCAGGGGATTTGGGCTTGCTTGACCTACTCTACAGCCAGAATTGGGAAAACCTTAACACTGTTCTCTGGTTCATCTCTTCAGACTCAGCAGGTTTTTTGATTCCATGGCCAATGGCTTATGCAAGACGTAACCTTAATGAAATGAAGTAGCTGATGATGTTTCGTTCTATTAAGATGTACCACTCTGAGGGGCAAAGTTGGCATCAGAGAAGTCACTGCTAATCCTGTGTGTCCCTTGTATTGTTGGCTTTCCTGACTGCTTCATTCATGCTGAACAATTCTTCTGTGGCTCTGCCCTGCTTCTTCTGTGTTATGCCTTCGAGCATCTTTTTCCGCTATGGAAGGGGATTTTGTCTGCTGCCCAACGTGGCTGTAGTGTGTCTCTGTGTGTGTTGCGGGGTGAGAATGGACACACGTACATGTTGATCCCATCCTTCCCTCATTTGGTGCTAAGGCAAAGGAGTGGGAAGAGCTGAGGGACCACTGCTGAGATGAGTACCAACACTAGCTGCTCTGCTCCCTTTCCAAGTCCAGAGACTCAGAGGGAAGAGAGAGCAATACCTTGTGAGTATAGCTGTGTCCTCTGGCATTCTCAAAAGCTTCTGTATGCCTGAGGACTCTTCAGTTGGCTTCACTGAATATAGTTTAAAAGTTACTTGGCAAATGGTTTTGTATGCAGATTTCATTTGGGATCTGGGTAGTGGCTCCATCAGTTGACTACTGAGGAAATTCTATTTTATTTTTTGTGTCCAGTACTGATTTCTTATGTTAAGAACTCTCTTTCACAAAAACAAAACAAAAAGATGTTCTGGTCCTTCATTCTTACAAACAGGTCACAATTACTGGATTTTAGTAGCTGTAATGGGAAGAAGGAGATTTAACTCCAGTCAGTTAAAGATCAAAAGCTTCACTTGCATTTGTTTTAAAGCTTTAGAAATAAATACAAGGGTGAAAAGGTGTCAGTTCAGATTATCAAAGCTTTCTGCAGTTTTTTAATGTAGTTCAGTATACTTACGATAAGAACACTTACTTATAGTAACAGTTTGAGAGAATTTCCCTGCAGGTCAAGGTCGGCAGCCTTGAAAAGTTAAAAGCAAAGAAGTTTGTTGGTTTTTTGTTTTTATTATATGAGTCCCTGTATTGCTTAACTGATGATACAACCCCCTTCTGATGTCTGTTACGTTTCAGTTTTCTCTCCTTTTTTTTTTTTAATCCCCTCAACTAGATCCTCCTATGGCCACCATAAATGGTACTGGGTTTGGATAGATAATAGCACAAACTGACTGTGTGATCTCATTCTGCACCTGCACATCAAAACTAACTCAAATTGGATTAAATCAGCAAGTATTGTGTTTCTTTAATGCTGTGCAAAAACTAAGGAAACTTTTATCTCCCATCATGATGCTGTACACCTGTGAACTATGACACTTTTCTCAGGAAAAGTGCAGTTGAGGTGGCAGACTTAAAAGCAAACAAAACTGGCTTCTGCTTTGTCCCTTCGGTGAGGGTGCCTTGACATATGTCCCTTCTCTTAATCCCCTGACAGCTACCAAGAGACTGATGCAAAGAACCGTGCCAGGCTTTGATTATGAGATATTGCACTGCCACTTATTCTCTTTGTCTCCTGCAGTTTACAGAGGCAGCTTCAGTGCATAATTTAATCCCTGTACTGGGGACTGTAGCAAATCCACAGAGATTTCTACCAACCGTCCTCTCTGGCATCAGAACAACATGTGCACATTGTCTTTGATGTGAATTCCCCAACCAGAGCCTTAGAAGGACCTATAGCTTTGAAGCTGGCCTATAAATTGTGCTTTCAGGAATCAAGTTGTCAGCCTCCTCTTCAGGAAGAAAGGGAGAGTAAAGTGTAAAGCAGTTGCAGAAAGCTACAGGGCAACTTGCAGATCTGGTTTTCTTGGCCTCAGAGAATTCCTGTAGGATGTTGAGAATCCCTTTTTACTTGGCTTAGAAGAACCCTCTTTTGTGACTGCAGGACCTTGTGGACAGTGGGGCTGTGATGGAGCTCATCTTGAGGGGTTCCCTGTTCCAGGGCAAATGGAAGGGCAACAGGCACACCGGTGGTTTCAACATTGTTCAGGTGTTTTCCATCTTCCAAAGCCAAGTGCTGATAATGCACTTGCATTGCCCTTTGTGTAGGTAAATTTTCAGTGTTTTAGAAACAGATGAAAAGTTCCCAGATGTGATGGTTGTTCCATGACAACCATCTGTGATGTAACTTCAATCATCTGTTGTTTCTGAAGACATGTAGGAGAACGGTCAGATTGCTGCCTTTGTGTTGAGATGGAAGTAAGCTGGTCTTTGAGGAATTTTAGTGGCGAAATCTTGTTTGAATAGACAAATGCAGTGGCCCTTTTTATGATTCAGTGTCAGCTTATGATGTGTTCTGCTGTCACCTCTGGGAGCTCCTTCCATACCAACCTGAAAAAGCAAAGGGCTGGCCAGAGTCAGCCAAGACACCAACCTTGATTTTTCCTGTGTTCCCTGTCTCTGATGAGAGCTGAAACCATCCTGCTACTATCCATGCCACTAGGTGCTGTTATATGAAATGTTGCTGAAACTGGCTCCTGAACTGAAATATTTACTATGCAAACTACACTGAGCCTTTTTTGGTATATATGGAGAAGCTGCTTAGGCTGCTTCATAGAAGAATCTGCGAGTTCTTACTATGTTTATAAATGTTAGAAATGGACATGAATGTGTAGAACTCTTCCTGTTTTGAGCAGGTGAGTCTTAGATGAGCATCGTAGATGAGTTACACCAAACCTCATCAAATGTTCATGATATTAGGTGTCATACTTTTGGGGAATGGAAGTGGATTTTTTTTTTCCTGGTCTAAGCTGTAACTAGAATAGTTAAATTTCAGTTTATGGTTTTATTCTTGTGTGTTCTATTTATTTATAATTGAAACTGATAGCCAGATGTGGTTTGTAAGGCAGGAGGCTGAGTGGAAGAGCCTCTCATTGTGTCTGTTGACAGAGATCCATGCAGGACCAGGCAGCTGGATCTGCTTTTCCTGGGTCTTTCCAGATCACTTGCCCTGTGGATAAAAGCCCTCAGGTGAGGTTTTACCCTGCCCTGCCTCTGAGGCTAGTGGGACAGCAGCAGGGCCCCTCTGCCTGGCAGGGTGGGTCTGCAGCAGTGGATTCCATCACCTTCCCAACACAAGTCTCTGCTTGGCTGTATGCTGGTGGGAAAGCCCGGAGAGCTGCAGAGGGAAAGGTGCTGAGAGCAGCAGTGCAGAGGCAGAGAGGCAAGAGTATACACAGCAAGGCCCTAAGAGGCAGCCACAGCTGAAAGGATTTAACAGTGAAATGCTGGTTTATTTAGGAAAGTAATCAGCTGATCTCTTGGGCAGGGCCTCGCTCTTTCCTAGAGACAGAACAGCTTTCCTAAGTCATGGTGAGGTTTCCTCTGTTCACAATGCACAAGCAACCTGCATTTTTCTCTATGTGTTAACAGCTTGCAGTATAATATCTGCATAAATCAAGTACAAATGACTGATCATTTGGGGCTGCCATAACAGTTCTTCAAACTGAATGACTAAAAAAATTTGTATTAAATGCAAATATAGTAAACCAAATCAATCAAAATCTACACTCAGTTTTTATTTACAATATTACTTTTATTTTTTTTCATAATGTAACTTATTCCAAGTCCTCCCCCAATAACTGATGCTGCAATGTTTACATTCAATAACTATGCAATGATAGTACATACTGCTGCTTTCCTGCCAGCCGACTGGCTGGAAAATGTTGTCTGCACGTCAGAAATTGTACCCAGGAATGGAAGTCTCCATGAGCATCCGGAGTGTTTCTTGAAACACTGCTGTGGCAGAATGTGGCTGTACTAGAGGTACAGATCAGATGTCCTGTTCTCCCAGCAAGGAGAGGCAGGTGATCTACTGTACTAAGAGGAAACAAAGTCTAAAAAGCTCTGATATTTTTATTCATTACTTGAATGCAATGAATTTGCAGAGGAATGGATGTGTTTAATTCTTGCTGGAAGGAATTACTGGCTCTCTAAGCATCAGTTGACTTGAGAGGTACCACCTTGTGATAACTCATTCAGACCTTCAAGTGATGCATGTATGGGGAGAAAAGGAAGAAGGGCTCACATACTTAACTCTTTATTCTATATTTTAAAAAAGCTAAATGATTTGTATATCCTTTGCATTATCAAAGTATACTTTCTCTTTCAAAGTAAACTTGTTTTCTTCAGGAGGAGTTATTTTTAATAACAGCTCAGTGCTATAACCAGGAACCAGTAAATCAAAAATCATTCTTTTCTACTGAAAGGTAGAAAAAACTACAGCTTATTCCCCTCATTAGAAAGCCAAAGAAGCAATTAGAGCCTTCTGTTGTATTATGTTTTTCTAAAACATCTTCTCCATGCAACTGCTGTAGGACTTCAGATGGATACAGTGATTAATACTATCACAAAAGTGAGCGATTTCTCCTCTCAGCCCTGCCAACACTAGCATCTATAGACAAAATCATTGTTTAAAGCTCTAGTACATCACAGAATAATGCTGATATTGGTATTTTACAACTAATGCAACATCACGTAATTCACATGTAATCTTAATAGTTAAAAATTCAAGACTGGGGTACTAACTGAATAAACCACTAACATGAAGCTTCCTTATCTGGCGTGGAATAAGGGAAGGGATAGTTTAGATAACATTGTAGAGATTGGGCAGAACAAATTTATTTCTCCGTCCAGGATTTTACACACTTTACAAAAACCAGTAATATCACTGTGCCCATAAAAATGTTATCCATGGCAACAGAAAGCAAATACTACTTTTTGTCATCTAACGGGGTCTTTTTAAAATCAAAATACAAAGATTTGTGCTGTAGCAGTCCTCCACTTTGCACTGTAACAATAAGGCTTACTGTACTTTAAATACAAAGCTGTTACATCTGCAGTTATGAACCACTGGCTTTCACAAACATCATTTTATAGTTGCTTTTTGCTTCTTTTTTGTTTTCTGGAACCTCAGCTTCCTCATGTTTTTCAGCAGGTTGTAGCTCCTCTGCAGACTCCTCTTGCTCCGACTCAGAGCCACTTTCAGAGTCCTCTGAACTCTCGTCAGAGGAGTGTCCAGTTGCCTCTTCTTGTTCTTCATCTTCCTGAAACTACAAGTTCAGATTATGAGACAGATACAACGTTATTTCCTGGCAACTCCATTGCAGCCTTTAAGATTTCCCAGTGAGAATGTTTTGCTTAATGGCTCCTTTCATTTTGCTACTAAAATGGGCTTTGTTGCTACACACTGGCCTGTAATACGCAAAATTTTAGACAGAGAGCAACTCCCCTGAGGTGGTTACCCATGCCAATCGTGACATCCGTGGTTTCATCAGCCACTGGTTTATTTAATTACAGCAGAAATCCTAAAGACACCATTCAGTGAGTCTGAAAAGTTTCAGATCACATCAGGTCAGTAATTCCGCACTGTGGTGCACACAGTACATGACACTGGAATACTTGTCACGGAATGTGACACAATGGAGCCAACAGTCAGACCATCAAGAATTCACATTCGTGACTGATCTTTCAAAGTAAGTTTAGCAAACTGCAACATGAGGAATAGTGAAATAATCCAATGATACTGCTAACCGGAACAATCCAAAATGGCATTTTGTTCATGGTCCTGAAGAGCAAAGCTTCCCTGGCTGTAACATTAAGAATTCCTACCACTGCACATGTGGTTATACTCACTCTGGCAACATCAGCTGTATTTTTATGCAGTTATTGGTGCTAAGAGTTAGCAAAAATTTAATTAGTGCACCTTTCAATTGGCAGATGGAGCCGTGTTCCTAATAACCTGATTCTCTTTGTTTTTGTCACACTACTCTTCCAGCTCATCCTATGGAATTCCTTGTGAGTGCAAGACTAGGCAGGTGTCAGCTCACTGCAGGATTTTGTACAGGAAGTCTGACCCTTTACTTTTCAGGACCACAGAGAAGCTGAGATTAATTAGCTTTCAGCAACAAGGCAGATGTTCATTCTGCCTACTTACGTATTATTCCTTGGCACCACCCTAATTTAATGTATTTGTCACTTTCTGCCCTAATCAGTCTTGACTACTATGGAGCATTAAGCGTGTCATACCTCTTACCAGAACAAGAAGCATCAATCCCTTCTGGGCATCTAAATGGCCACCACACTGTACATGAACAGGAGTCAAGGGCCTGCAATAAGTTTGTCCTTCAACCCAAACTGTGTTTGCCAGTAGTTGTGGTGATTGGATTTTTAAACCAAGTATTGTCTTAGTGAAGTGAAAGCCAAGTCATTATGGAAATAAGCTTAGTACCTCACTGAAACCAAGTCCACAGTGGCGCCGGTTCCGCCCAGACATCGTGCTGTCCATGCTTTGTTGGTACTGGGACTCCAATTCTTCATTCATTTTCTTGTCTTCTTCCCCTGCATTGTCCAGGGTACTTTGGTTATGGTTCATTCAAATTAACAAAGACATCAAATTACATGAAGTCACATTTACGAAGTCAAAAAGTTTAAATTTAACCATCTTAAACTACTGGATTGAGAGTATTACTGCATGCAAACCATCAGACTTATAAGCAATTGTAGCAAGTGTTCAAGCAGAACTGCTTTGATACAAAGTTCCTAAGACCTGATGTTGTACTACACACAGTGTTATATCCCACTAAACAACATAACTCAGCATGAATTCTTTGTGCTTCCTGCCAATACTGCAACATGTCACAGCAAGGAGAAAGTTTCTGACCTTCACTACATACCGCAGGATTACTATGATTAAATCATGATACATATATAGCATCAGAACTCAGGACAATACTACCATTCTTGTTTATAGGGCTGTATCTGAAACTGTTTCATGCATCCTGAACTACCAGCTGCAGTTACTACAGCTCTGCAATTTTCCATCTTTAGGAATTAGCAGAAACACTAACTTTCACAAACTACTTCTACATGCTCTTTACTTACTTGTTTGAGTAAGTAAATAAATAATCATTTTCAGTGGGGAAAAACGTGGTCTACAATGGTTAAGACTCCTCTGTTCTTTTAAAAGGTAGGAATCTCTAAATGTCCCCAACAGGCCCACAACACTGTAGTTTTTAATTTGTATCTCTGTGAAGCTGAAAGGTTGTATTGCAAATTCATGTTTCCTCATTTGGAAGTTAGAGCTGTGTGTTGTTGTAAAAGCGCAATACTGTGTGTTGGACAAAGCAGTGTTAAGAAAATAGCTGTTCGTTTTTTTTTTTTGTGACAAAACCAGCATTTTAATTTTTGGCTAATAACAAAGCAGTACTGACTCTTTATGACTCCTCAGGACAAGCATCATCTCCTTTCTAGGAAATTCAGATATGAGGAAGTGATTCTCAGTCACTCTGCAAGCTAACACCAGAACCTGGAACCAATCCTCAGGCTTCTTTTGATCCATAGATAATTTTTCATCAACTGAAAAATGATCGGTGGAGTGTATCATGGCAAGTTTTCTGGAACAGTGACAGCTGCTATTCTACACAGCTTTACCAAAGCTTCTCTCAGGCAGTGCAGTCCAACCCAGCTTGGTGCAATGCACTTTGACTTATTACCTCATCAAGCAGGATAAGAGGGTATCATGGTCTATATATACAAGACATGCAATTATTCCTGATTGCCACGATGACCCTACAGATCTTATCAGCTTCTGCCTCATTGCTTTAGGGCAGAAGCAACAGGTAACTAGGTGAGGGAGAAATCAACCCTGTTCTTTTCCATGCACAACAATTTCAAGATTTGGATATCCGTACCTGGCAGCAAGGAAGTGTAACACTGCCAGGTGCCAATAGCAATAAAGCTTATTTTTGACAGCAAAATAACACTGAGGACCTACAGGCCCTGCTTGCCAGGGCTTTTGTACACAAGTGTACTTGACCATCTTGACCACTTGGCTGAACCTGGACTTCAGAAGGCAAGTGCAGACAAAACTGTTTGTCAGTAATCTAACGAGAAATTAGGAACAACTCCACAGCCTCACACATTTTCAGCTGCAGCCACAAAACCTGAAATCCCTCCCTGCGATATCTACTCAAAGTACTGGCATGTTCCTAAGTAAGGGTTAGATTTCCAACTTTGTATCAGCTGTTGGATAAACTGACCTGTCCTGAAGTGAGAGGTTGATCTGTGGTCTCCGATAACAAGGCGGCCAGTATGTTCTTTCTAAAAGAAAAGGCAGTTTGTTTTGGAACTTTAGGGTGCACTGACAGCTTTGCCAGCATCCTGGAATCTCGAATGGAAAAGCTTTGCTGTCAAACCCTGACGACCAACTGTAGGACTGTAAGTTTTACTAGCTAACAGCTGCTGCCTCCTGGGGAACTCATTTCATCTTTGTTTTGCTGAATTTTCTGAAAAAAGAAATCCCAACAACTAGATACTCTTTGCTCTTCCCAGACCCCAAAGCTGGTTCTGTTTTATCCTGCTTCTCTTGACACTGATATGAAGACAACACTACACGATGCTGGACAAATGCATATGTAGGTTCTGACAATCTTCCCTTTCTCTGGCACTCTGCAATAGTTCAGGTTGTGCATCTCACAATGATCCCACTTTCAGACTGGTCACAGAATCATGTAAGAACTTTACAATGCTCATTAATTTATTGGCTCAGTAGTTGCTCATTAGCAAGTGTGTCCCAACAGGCAAGAACTGGTATTACACAGCAAGCAGCTTTAAGTATCCAAGCAGACAGTGAGATCAGTGGTACTGGGATGCTTTAACGGGGTGTTGTATCCCTATCCATTAGGAAGTATTAACTTTCACCCTCTTTAATACAGTACAATATTTTAGCTTACAAAATTACTGTATTCAAGCAAAATAAGCTAGTGCAAGTGAAAATATTTGTCCTGGGGGTACGTAAAATGGCAATACCAAACCAACATTTTATATATGAACAAAGCATTATTATATTTTACGGAGTTTGCAGTATTTTTTTGCACCAAGCATAACAGAAATATAATTTTAGAGCATTTTCTCTTTAAAAGTATTTCCTGGATGGATTAAGTAGGTTTACTACTTTACTGGCTTAGTCTATCAGCTACCTTTCTCTAAGTTTTTTTTCCAGTGCAAGAGAATTTTTACATAGGTTTGTTAGTTTGTAACAAGGACTCTCTCAGGCGCGTTCACAGATAATTTTACGAGCTGCTCTGAAAGCATCAAGGCGTGGGGTGGGGAATGAAGCCGAAGCGCAGGGGCTCGACAACTTCAGAGCGACGTTGTGTTGTGATGACACAACCGCTGTGAAACCCAAACCCTCCCGGGCAGGAGAACCCCAAAGCCCCGTCGCTCCTGACTGTCGTGGTTCCCCTCGGGGCGCACGGCGGCCCATCGCACACAGGGCCCCGCGCAGGGCCCGGGGGCTCCCCCCGCCCGGCCCCGCTGTGCCCGCGGCCGTGGGATGGGGGCAGATGGGGACGGGGCGGCCTCACCTTCCCGGCGCCCATCAGCCGCAGGAACTTCTGCTTGCGCTCCTCGTTGCCCAGATCCGCCGCCTCCCAGCTGCTGGAGCCCTGCGGGAGCACACGCTCACT
>VZRE01004476.1:284-32806 GCA_013396775.1 Cephalopterus ornatus | reverse complement strand
CGTGTGCCCCGAGTGGAGCCCTCTGTGTGGAGCTCCGGGTGTTTCCCACTTAGCCCCTCCGTTCCTTGGGCCGTGTTCCGCCACTGCCCTTCCTGCGGTCCCATCGCCCGCACAAACCGCAAATTCACCTACTGTCCCCGCATTTCTTAGTGCATATAAATGTCTCAAAGGTGGGCGCCAGACTCTCTTCAGCGGTGCCCAGCGACAGGACGAGGAGCAATGGCTGTAAACTATAACACCAGAAGTTTCACTTCCAACAATGAGGAAGAACTTCTTTACATTGAGGGTGGCAGAGCCCTGGAACGGGCTGCCCAGGGAGATCGTGGATGGAATGGGAATGTCTCCCTGGAGACACTGAAAACCCACCTGGATGCGTTCCTGTGTAACCTGCTCCTTGGCAGGGGGGTTGGATAGATGACGTCCAGAGGTCCCTTCCAACCCTAACCATTTCTGTGATTCTGTGAAATTTGTATTTTCTCACTTATGTCTGCTTCAGGATGAGCTCAGTTTGAATGGGTTGCCATGTTAGTATTCCGGAGTTTTTGCTTAGCTTTATTGTCTGTGAAGATGCACAGTAACATCTCTAGGTCTTTTAACCTTGACTTTAAGAAAATCCCTTCTGTTTTAGTTCCTTAATTACACGGTGACTTTGTTCTAGTGATGAAGTTGTAGCCATTCAGCTAAATGCCAGGAGGTCACCGTGCACGTGCTGAAATGTGCAAACGTGTGCCAGTTCATACCGCAGCTTAAACCTGGCTACTTTAACCTTAAAATTGGTTGCTTAAGGATTTTTGAAATAAAAATGAGATGAACTACCAGGGATGAAAACACATAAGAGTATGCATTCTTATTGTAACCTTAACAACTGATTCAAAACAAATGATTGCAAATTTCTTGTGTTAAAAAGCTGAAGTTACTGCCTTAATTAGATCTTTTTTGAGTGGTTTGTGGTCTGTGTGCATGTTGTCCACATGCATAAAGGCAGTCACTTCAGCCATGGACTTTCCATCTCCAGCAGTACCCATAAATTATGTGTGCTTGTCCCCTCCAATTTTGCGTGCTTTACACACACAGTACAGGTGGTCAGAATACGTCCCAAATCTTCAGTTCTTCTCAACAGTTGGTTTGAATCTGAACTTCTAATTTTCAGTGATCTAAACTGCATTTATTTGCAACTACTTATATTTAGTGGTTTGTTTGACTTGTTTTATTCTAATCACAAGTTTTTATCCTTACTTTTATTGTTTTTTTCTCACTGCAACTGTTCGATGTTTTGGATTTGAGCCAGTAAGCCTATCTGCCCACCTGTCTAGCTCCATGTTCCATCAAGGAAACTTTTGGATTTTGAAGGTTAGAGGGAAATAAGTACAAGGAAGGCTGTGCCTGCTCATGCCAGGTATAATCATCTGCAAGGGAGACTTGGCACCTGAGCTGGGGCAATCCCAAGCACAAATACAGGCTGAGCAGAGAAAGGATTGAGAGCAGCCCTGAGGACAAAGACCTGGGAGTGTTGGTGGACAGGAATCTTTACATTCACTGTCAATGTGCATTTGCAGCCTAGAAAGCCAGCCACAAGCTGGGCTGCAGCAAAAGCAGCGTGTCCAACAGGTCAGGGGAGGTGATTCTGCCCCTCTACTCTGCTTTCGTGAGACCCCAGCTGGAGTGCTTCCAGCTCTGGGATCCCCAACGTGGGGACCTGTGGGCCTGTTGGAGTGAGTGCAGAGGAGGGCCATGAAGATAATCAGAGGACTGGAGCATCTCTCCTGTGAAGACAGGCTGAGAGAGTTGGGGCTGTTCAGCCTGGAGAAGAGAAGGCTCTAGGGAGACCTTAGAGAGTTTTCCAGTACCTAAAAGGGGCCTACAGGAAAGCTGGAGAGGGACTTTTTACAAGGGCGTGTAGTGAAAGGACAAGGGGGAATGTCTTTAAACTCAAAGCAGGCAGGTTTAGATTGGATGTTAGGAAGACGTTCCTTACTGTGAGAGTGGTGAGGCACTGGAACAGTTTGCCCAGAGAAGTTGTGGATGCCCCATCCCTGGAAGTGTTCAAGGCCAGGCTGGGCGGGACTTGGAGCAACCTGGTCTGGTGAAAGGGGTCCCTGCCCATGGCTGGGGCATTGTAACGAGGTGATCTTTAAGGTCCATTCCAACGCAAACTAATGATTTTATACGATATGATGTGATATGTAGAATATAACTATTTTCAGCTATTATTCATACTGAATAGCACGAGGATAGTGATGTTTTATTTCATATGTACACATATTGCACTGCTTGAGTGTGCAAAACCAAAGAGAAAGGCACAGTTGTTATATTTGCCTTCTACAGCTTCTATGGTTATTGTTTGACAATGATAAAGAGCAGAAGGGAGAATTAATCTGAGATAATCATATATTTACAATTTTAACCTCATTTCATGTATTTAAATTTACAGACTATTATATGGAGACTGTAATAATGGATGAATTAGTTTAAATTTAACTATTTAAAAATTATTTCTAGCAAGAGGAGTATAATTGCAAATAAAAAAAAGAGAAAATGACATTACAAATTAAGAAACTTGTTTTTTTAGTAGTATCTAGCAACATTTTTAGTCTGTTAGCTCAAAAGGAACCGTGATAATCTAATACCAGTGAAATTGTACCTTTCTTTTTTTTAAGTTAAGATGTTGTTAGAACTTCTGCACTATTATGCCTAAAGATCTGTCCCTTAATAAAAACAAATGTGAAATTTTAACTTCATGGCTACATGTCTCTTATGGAGCAAACCGAGAAGGTTTTTCTTTGGGGGGAAAAAAAAGGTGGAAGAAAATAAGACTGTTAAACTCTAAATCAGCTATTATAATTGTGTCTTAGTTGTGGCTTACTGTTAAATTCTAGTCTTTTTGAGGACAACTGAAATGAACTAATGTTTAAATGTCTGATGGTTTGGTAATGTTGGTTTTGTTTACATTCTGAACAATAATGTGCTGCTGATATTTCTGTGAGAGGCTCTTACAAATTTTTTTTCCCCTTAGTTTTTTGCTCACTTGTTTAAAATGCTCTGTTTTTGCAGACAAGAGCTACCTTACTAAACAAATACATCCTCAACATTAAATGGAAGCCATCAACTTATGGGGTAGCTTATGAAGAGATCTGACTGCTAACAAAAATGTGGATTCTCTCAGTAGCAGACTGGTTATGTAAAGGTTTCACTTATCTTTTTTGGAGATATTACAGATAATTCTGAGGATATGTGACTCATGAGCTTTATGTAATTCCAGTAACACTAGTAAATGATAAGAAAGGAGTTCTGAAAATCCTATCATGCTGGGATCCAATGTTACTTTTGCTGTATTCTCTTGAGCAACTAAGAAATGCACTGATTTGCAGGAGAACAAGACAGATTGTGTTTCTAAGAAGAAACCTGTCTCCTCCACTCTCTGAGACTGTTTTAGAATACAAACAAAACAATAGGTAAGGATCCTGGGCAATATTTCTGTGAGCTTTCTACATTTCTTTGAAATGTTTTAAGAGATTGTCCTGAAGTTAATATTCAATTCACAGCAGGTGAGATTTTGTCATGAAGCAGAAACTGGTTACGATGCAGAAATCGGACCTCAAGTAAATAACTATCGGTGTAGCGCAAACACAATAGGGAGGAACATTGAGGTTTCTTGCTGAACATTAGCACAGGCAATAGGGTGAGAGTGAGATGAGGTGAAATGAGAAGTAAGGTAACAAAATTATTCGTTGTCATGTACAATTACACTCTGTTTTAGACTTTTCAATGTATTTCTGCTTCTCTACTGAGCTCTGGTCTGTGGATGGGAACCATCTTTGGGGGTGAAGGGTAGGTGCACGCTAGCTCTGTTACAGGAAATATCAGAAGAGCCACTTGAATGAAGATTTCCCACCCCAGTCCAATTCCAAGTTTTGAAGCTCAGCAGTCTACATTATAAAAACTTTCGGGCAGACAACAGCTTAGGGAAGCTGGAGATGGGAAAGCTGAGGTTTAACTTGATCTTACAGCAGCAGTTTCATGTTTGAAGAACCTGGTGTAAAATCTTCACATTTTTTAAATTGTTTTTTTAAGCTTTCTGTGTAGAGAGAGGTAGGGTAGATTAAAGTAGAACCAGATCTGACAGCCAAAAGAATTTTTCACAGTGTAATGTGATAAGGATGTCTTTGCCATGCAGTGATTGACTAAGCTGCAGTAATAAAACTATCCCAGAGTGACCAAGAGACTGGGCAGTCCTGGCTTGGAAGCCATAGATACAGAGTTGAATCTTCCCCCATTTAGTCCTGACTCCACCCAAGACTAAGTGGCTTTTGGCAAATTATCTCACCTTTCTGCTTTATCTGTGAAATTAGGGTAATATATCTACATGCCAGCATTAAGAATTAATTAACAGTTGCAGAGTGTGTTCAAAGCAGTGTAGAAGTGCTAAATATTAGCTATAAAGTAATTGGTCTACTGTAATTTATTATGTGCTCACTGACATTGGCATATAAAATAGGATCAACCTCTTCTCAAGTGCTGTAGAATGTTTAATTGTTACTAATGAACTTCGCATACTCAAAGTAGCTATCACTGTGAGACAGGGAATGATGCCAGTATCTGTCTGTAGGAAAGCTTAACAAGGAAGTGAATGATTTCTTTTTAGCTTGAAATAATAATAAAAAAGTATGTATGTACACATATACCTATTTTAAGTGCAGAGTTTGAAATAAATTTGTTCTAGGCAGAAAGCTTTATGTCATATTAAATAGAAACAGGACATTACCATAGCATTTCAAAACTGTTTCATCTCTTTCAGCATATTTTAAGCTAAAAATGCTTCCTGTTTTCTGAGCAGCTTTGCTTAGTAGCTGTCACTGCATTATATAGAGGTTGCCACAGAGAAGAGTGGAAAATATTCTGTATATCATTGGAAGTGAGAAAAGAAACTCTTTTACTGAAATCTCACTTGTGCAACGTAGTTATTCGGTGTGTTTTAGTGGCACGATGTCTGCCAAAAGTTCAATTCCAAGTTCTTGGCTAAGTTTTGTTTTAAGGGGTTTGGAAGAAGGAGAGACAAGCTAAGAGCAAACAAAGAGATGTCAACAGAGGGATTGCTGAGAAGGGGCCATCATTTGGGGGAAGGCAGTCGTAGCTGTTAACAGTTAAAAAGCCCTTTCAAGGACTAACAAAATAAAGGATAGAGAGGTCCTCATCCTGAAATGGCTTTTATATTTCCAAACCTGTTGTAAAAGCTTTTCTTAGACCACTTCCCATCTAAAACCAAAATAGTTTCTATCATAAACAAGACAGGCAGCACATCAATACAAAGACTGTCTTCACTTACTTTTATTTCTGGGCTAGCAGAACAGGCCATTATTCAATACCATAGAAAAAAGAATTGTTACTTCAGTGTAACAAAGGAAGAAAACAAAGAATGGAAAGATTATGTCCTTGAACCTTGCACTGTGAAGGTTTCTAGTACCCCTGTGTGTATTGGGCTTCTACAAATATTTTTTTAAAATCTCCATTTTTTTAATATCATACAAGGTATGTTAAGACACCTTTCTTCAGGTACAGTCCTAGTGCAGGCAGGTCCCAGGTAGTTTTTATATCAGTGTAGCCAGTCAAGGCCAGCGATGTCTCTCTTACTTGGAGTTGATGTGAACCAGCTACACCAAGATAAGGAAATACAACACTTTGCTTCCATAAGATTTTACATCATGTTGGACTGACTAGGCCTCTTCATTTACCACTGTACAAGGTACAGTGCTAGAATATTTTACCTGAGTAAAAATCATTTTTATTGCAATGAAGATATAGCTTTATATATCTCACTTTTCCCCTTTCTTTTTCTTTTGTGCTTGCTAGCACATAAAAGCACCAATAAAGACACAACATTTCAGAGAAAGTATCTGCCAAATTCAATTATTCTACTGTGAGTCTGAAGGATGAGAAGAAAACTTCAGTATTATCAAAATGAATTGTGTTTGTTTAGAGTGTAAACACTATAGTTTCTTTCTTGGGTGTATCTTCTGTTTCCTTTGGTATACTGTTTCATCCATCTATAGTAAAGCAGAATGCTATAAGGAAAAGAGAATTTTAACATGTCTATCTGTTTCTCTTAGGGAATTTAACCTATCAGGTAATTTGAAAGTGGTGTGGACAAACCGCTCCGTAGCATACCCTAGTGAGTAACGATCTGCTGTGAAAGGTTGAACAAAATTAACCTTGTCCTTTTATGAGTCATGTGGTGCTCTGAAAGCCGAAGTCTCTGAAGTCCATTGAAAATTGTCTCTATGGACTCGCCATATAACAAATTTTTCTCGCCATATAACTATTCCTGTTACTAACACTTCTGCATCTTTTATTGCATGAACAGATAGAAAGTAGAAATATAAGTGGTATGAGAAAAACTGTAACTCCATATGTTCTCCTTCCGTGTATGATTGTAGTAGTTGCTATTCCCTAGGGACTCCAGTAACATTTGTGGAAGTGGTCAGTGGAAAGGAATAAGAAATAGCACATGATATCTTTATACTGTTGCTTTCCCTTTATCCAAAATGCTCAGAGAAAGATTTTAAAGGTGTGAAAAAAATAGTTGTGCTAAAGCTCTGATATATCTGCATAGCTCTCAAGTCAGTGTCCTTTTTAAAGAGAAATGCTTCTCCTCTACTTTCATCATCAGTGGAGCACATAGACTTTTCATATGCACCCCATGTCCAATAAATTTTGAAGACTGCAGAAGATTTTTCTTTCCTGACAATATCTGCATCTTCCTGATAGAGCTATGTCACAATACTGTCTGCTGCCACTGCATCAGAAAGACTTTTCCTGCTGCAAAAACATTAATTTGTGTCCTGACAGTGGATGTTCCCAATATGTGATCACTCATTACCCCTCTTATTTACATGAGGCTATAGAAGATGAGTCAGGTCCACTGTAGCCAGTTTGTGTGTGTTCTGGTGACTTGTGTTCCTTAAAACATGAGCAGCATGTCTCCTTGGCAATGCTGATTTTTGCTCATTTTAGCTACTGGAAGACCTCTACTGTACAAAGGACATACAAATACATATTTGTTTTGTCCTCCCTGTACTCGTGTTTTAGTCTCAGCCTATTGGCTTCAAGTCACTGCAAGAAGCACAAAAGTAAAAGGGAAATTCATTACCCTCTTTTACCTGTTTAACACCAACACCTTATTTCTTACATCAAGTCTTTAATATAGTGATCTTTTCAAGCTCCACACTGTATTAATAAACTATAAAATATCTGGCAGTGTTGCCAAGAACCTACTGTGCCCTCGGTCTATACTAAGGTTGACTTTACCATTTTGGTATTTATGCTCTTATAATAAATAGGATTAAGTTACAGGTGCAATGCTGCAGCAATTTCTGTACATTTTGACTTTGAGCATGGAAATTTGAAGCCCAAGCATCAGGATATTTTTAATGATCTGAAATAATACATTTTAAATAAATTAACCTAGGCATGAAAGATCACATCTTCTTAGTATGATGATATTTATAATAGGCCTGAGACTGTCATGGAATTGTGGTATCCTGCCTAGAGGCAGGACAATCTTCTTTACATTAGGACAGTGGTTGTGACATACAGGCACAGTGTGCTAGGAAGAAAATTTGACTTTATGCCACTTTACTTGTTTGGCTGGGGGCATAAACAGGTGCCTTTTTCTATGTTTAAGTAATGCATTAGTTCTAAAGCATTTGGGATCCAAAGTGGGAAGATGTATTAGAAATGCCATGTCTAATGCTGTTAATTTACTAGACATAAGTTCTGTGCAAAAGACTGAAGACTTTGAAAGAAAAGATGAGAAAAGCAAATGTAATGTATGCTGTCCCTAAATTGTTTAGTGATTGCCTCGAGTGTGATACTTGCAAATGTTCCTGTATATGGCATTGTTAAAACTGGTATGTGTTTCATACAAAATCACAGCACATATATCATGGAAATATGTAAATGGGAAAAGACCACCCGGGGTAATCCAGTCCTACCTCTTGCTCAGTGCAGGTCCAATTAGAGCAGGTTGCACAGGGCCGTCTCCAGTCAAGTTGGACTATATCCAAGGATGCTGATGCCACAGTGTTTCTTGGCAATCTAGCCCAGTGTTTGACCACCCTCAAGGTAATTTTTTTTCCTTATGTTGAATTGGAAATTTCACATAGTTCAGCTTGTATCCATTGCCTCTTGCCATGTCCCTGTGCACCTCTGTGAGGAGCCTCATTCCATCTTCCCTACACTCTCTCTTTTTAGACAGTTGCAATAAGCTCTTGCCTTCAATTGCTGTTCCCCAGGCTGTCCAATCCCAGCTCTCTTAACTTCTTGTATATCTTGTATATCATGCTGCAGCCTCCTAGTTGTCCTGCTCCACTGTTTCAGTATCTGTCTTGTCCTGGGAAGACCAGAGCTGGAGGCTGCTCCTGATGCAGTCTCACAAATGCCAGAAAGAGGGAAATTACCAGGTCCCTCAATCTGCCGGCAGTGCTCCTGTTAAAACAGCCTGGGATGCTGTTGGCTGCCTTTGCTGCCAGGGCACACTGTTGGCTCAGGATCAGCTTGTCCACAGGGACCTCCAGGTTTTTTTCTTGCAAATAGGCTTTCTAGCCAGTTGGCCCCCAGCCTGTGCTGTTGCAGGGGGTTATTCCATCTCAGATGCAAGACTTTTCATCTTAATGTATTGAATTATAATTACAGAATTCAATATATTGACTTATAATTTTGTGTTTGTAAGAATTAATGTCTTTGAGTCTGTCAGCTGGGAATAGCAGTGGCATGCCTTCCGAATAGCCCAAATAATGCAGAATTATGCAGAATATGACTCATTTCTGGATAGCCAGTTTAACAAAATCACCTAAAGATGATGATATATCAGGTGCATCCTGGGATAAATAAATTACAGAAATCATAGTAAATTACCAAAGAAAGGATAACAAATTGTTTCCTGAAAGCAGATAATTTTTTCAGACTAGCAGTGCTTCATTTTTGTTTTGTACATTTATAAATGAAGTAGGCTGCGCTAATTTGGAAGCAAAACCAACACTATTTTGTGCTTATTTTCTTTATTGATCAGCTATTTCTTGTTAGATTAATGCAGTGTGGAATGTTTTCATTAACGAAAGAGTTCAAAATATACTTCATTCTGAGGATATTGAAATACCATTTTAATATTATCCACTGTTGTCATTGTATGTTGAATGATTTTTGTATAATGGCTGTTCATGAGTAGTGAGCTTTTATGTGTACACATATTCTGAGAATAAGAACAGAATTTTTGTCTCATATATCAATATTTATAATAAAATATTTTATAGAATTTAAGAATTTTAGAGTCATATAATTAGTTTTGGGTTGTGTTTTTTCGCAGTCATAGTGAAGGTGGTTTTCTTTGTGGTGTTAGCAAACTCCCTTAGAGGTAACACAAATCTTTATTTATGCCTTTTCCCCATTGTTAATTCATTTGCCATTTTTAAGAATCTTGGAATTTGTCAGAAATGAGTCTGGGAGGATGAATTCAACAGATCTCTGTCCATGGTCTGCTGCAGCTTGCACAAAAGGTCTATGTGGCTGCAACGTTGGGAAAATTTGGCATATTGTAAATTAAACCTCAGCGTTGAAGACTCCCAGCTAGGAGACGTTGTCCAGAAAGCCAGCATTTCTGGTTCTGCCTATGATTTTCAGCTGATGACCCCTTTTGCTAATGAAGCATGCAATCCTAATTTGGCACGGGTCAGAGGTGGGATGGTCCTCTTGCAGGTGAAATGTCATTTGCCACATTTTGCAGAGTATTAGTCCGAACCTATATTCGGTTGGCACCTGTGCTCCAAAACTGGCATCCCACCTTGCGAGAAGGCAGCATGCCACTCTGACAGATGGGGAGGAATGTGAGCATGCCAGCAAACCAGTGTGTGCATCAAGGGGTCACATTTCTCTCCAGGAATGTTGAAATACCGGTACACGCAGAGCTTCTGTATCTGAGGCACACGTGTTTCTTGGCAACAACCAAAGTTCCTGCTGAATGTCTTGGCACAGGACGTAAGGAAGCTTAGTGAATTTTCATGGCTTTCATAGGGTTTGTACGCCATGGGAGCCTACATATAATTTCTGCTAAGAATGGTCCTATGAATGTAAACAGAAGTGGGGATATATTTTGCAAATTATTCTTTCTTATTAATAGATTAAGAACTGTTAAAATGCCATCATAGCTCTCATGGATAATGATTCTTTTGATTAGTTAATGGTTGGTTTATCCTGGTCTGAGAGCAATAGAACGTGTGGTTTGGCAATCAACCCAAAATGCGAATATCACAGCTTAAACTTCTACCATTTCTTCTTTTGTACTTCATTTTATTTCAACTTAAAAGTAAATTCTGAAATCCCATCACACTTTTGTACTTCATCAAGAAATTAGTTTCTTTCTGTGTTTCCCAAAACGATAGACTGTATTAAAATTAACTCTGGGATGTTCCTTTCTTTTGCTGAAGGTAATTCTGAATGGTTTATTTCAGTGTTTTTACTTTTTTCCCCAAGAATTACTGTAAAGCTTTTCTATTTCATCCATTACAGCACAGTGTTTTTCACATTTGAATAGCTGCATCAACATGAATCCTTTATAAGGACCTTAAAAACAAACTTTGCCAAGTCCCAGAATACAGAAGCTGATTCACATCCCAATACTCAGCTGCCTCATGAATAAAGGAGAGTCTGTGCCTGACACTTTGAAGCTGTAGCTGTTAAACCATACAGACTATTTACCTCAATAAATCATTATAAGAAACTAAGGTACAATTATACCCACAGAGAAATAGAATTCAAAACACTGATTTATGTGGTTCAGTGCTTGTTCCCTTTTCCATCATGTTTTGAATTTTATGCATGTTTGTCATCTTTGGCTGCTTCCATGTATCTTTAAATTAATGGGTCTTACTTTTTTAACATTCCTCATTAGGTTTGTTATTTTACTTTGACATACAGACATGATTTGCACGCTGTACAAAGTTTTGCATTTAAAATTAACTATCTAATTTCTTATGCTATAGACCAAAAATGGAAAATGTGAGTAATTTGTTTAAACGAACATACACCCTTTTCTGGTTAATTTGTGACCATCTGAGCTGAAATTCCATATTAGTTGAGAATTTTTTGGGTGCTTATTTGTGGGATCTGAAGAGAAATTGCTATACAAAGGAATCTATCATTGTGCTTTTCAGAATGTGCCTGCTAATCTAGAGGGTTCTCAGAAAAAGATGGAAACATAGGAAGCTACATTTGGAGTCAGTTCTTCAGTTTCTTTATCCCTCCCTGAAGAGGCAAAATTAATCTAAAAGATAAAAAAATAAATAAAATGAAAGCGCAGCCTTGGAAGAAGGAATGGCACTGAAACCAACAAATGATTCCATATGAAATGGTAGGAGTAAGGTAAATATATCTAGCAAGGGAAGTCCGAGAACAGCCACAGACTCTGTTAGGCCATCCAAACCTTTAAGAGCATGCCGTGTTGTCCTGTAGAGCAACGGGGTGGGGAGTGATTTAATAACCACTGAATGTTCCTGAATAAAACTTCAGAAAGTTACCAGATATTTAAAACAACATTCTGAATGTGAACAATAGTAAATATACTACAGTTCCAAATGCTTTATGCCTTGCTTATAACTTCAGTGCTGATACTTGGATGGATCTAAATTGTCTGGAGCGAGGGTGTATCGTGCAGCCTGCCTGGTCCCAGTGATTTGGATTAGAGTAGTGCTTGTCTGCACTATTTAAGAGGGAGCTATAAATCCATCATTATTTCTGAAGTGATTTATAACATGAAAGTTTTTAGGCTATGTGTGTTTTTCATCTATCTAGCTAAAAAAGCTGTGTCTGTTGAAGACAGGTTTGGCCATTTCAGACTATTTTTGCTTTACAGTCGCTAACAGAAATTTGAGTGAGAAGTCTAAATGCTTCATCTGTATTTTCATTATCTTACACTGAATTTCACAGGATATTTAATTCATAAGTGAATATGCATCTATACTCTGTATATAATACATGAGTAACAGCAAATAATCTTTTGCAGGCACTCTTTCATTTGCATATATATATATGTATGTATATATATGCTTTACTTTTTGTTATTTTTTTTTTCTCTCTGAATCTACAGACATTTTGTGAGGAAATAGTATTATACCTAAAAATTTCCACATGCAAACAATGTTATTTATCCAACACTGAAAATTCATATATTCTATAACCTTGTGCCCAGTATTCCGAGTCTATAACATACTGCTTTTACAGTCTGTTAGCATTTAAAAGGTTTCTGACATTATACCCATGTAGTTAATAATGTTTTTATACCACTGAAGCAGAGGATTGCCTAGAAACTTTGATGGTGGTGGAATTTAACGCATCTGTGGATAGAGCATTCTACTACCAGCTATTGTCAGTGTGCAGTGTGAGACCTCTTGCATTATCCAGACACAGAGGGACAAGGTTTAGGAGTCTGGGAACAGAAAGGCAGAACAACCACTTATCTCCAGAAGAAAATAGATATATTCATTCTCATCATCTAGTGTATTTTAATCTGATTTCAGATAGAAACACATCTGCAATGTCTGTGCCAGTCTGTATCTCAGAAAACATTGGCAGGTTTGGATAGAATTTGACAGTGGGGCAGTGTTTGAAGCGTTTCAAGTTTCTATGAGCTTTAGAAAAGAAAAAAAAAAAGGTGACTAGATAGGGAAAGGGAGTGATCCAGTGATAGATACTGCTGCAGAATGAATGCAGTATCTATAGCCAGCCAGGCAGCTTGTCCTCACTGCCGTATGAATCGTGTGCTGCGTCTTACCCAGCTCCGATCTGGGTACCCCGCCGCATTCCCTGGGGAAGCCCTAACAGCAACACCTCGTGGTGTTGCCTGTGGTCAGGGGAAAGTGCAGGGAGAGCCCACAGGGTGTACATGCACCAAATGGCAATTACTGTGGTGGGATCCACACGAGTGTGGAACGGCACAAGTCAGATGGAAGCCACACTCTGAACGTTTCCACTGCTTACAGAGCAATTTGTTTATTAAAAACATTTTACAACTGTTGAAATTCCATTAATGAAACTACATATTCTAGGTTTTTGTAATACCTAAATTTTATTTTTCCTCTGTGCATAGAACAGTTCACTGCTCAGTTATAAAAATAGCAATGTCATCAGTGATTAAAGCTTCCTATTAGATATTTCCATTAAGAAAATTTCAAATTATTAATGTTTCACAATGTTTTTATAGTTCAGTGCTACCAGGCAGCAAAGAACCATTACATTTTGCAATCTACTGAAAAAAATCTCATCCTAAGTTGAAGGAAATTCTGAAACATTTTCAACACTTTCTGAAATTTCAAATATTTACTAGGATTTGTTGGCTCAGGTGATCTTGCATCTTCAGTCTTTCCGTTTTCTAAGCGACAAATAGAAATGCATCCTGAATGCTATTTGAAAGCATCCAAAGTTAGGGATTGTTTGCCATGAAAATTGCAGCACCTTCTCAGCTATTGGGATGTCACAGAAACTCCAGAATTGATTATGCCAGTACTCAGCTAGAGAGCGACTATTGTATCTGAAACTTTCCCTGAGTTCTCAAATAATGCACATCAATGAAAAGTATTTTAATTCCTAATGAAATCTCTTACCGAAATTTCCTAGGGCCACGTACTTTTCCAGCTGTATGTTCTGTTCTGAACATGGGTTCTAGAGCAGTGTAAGTGCTTCACGTTATGTTTTATTGAAGTAGTTGTGCAAGTGTAACCAAGATATGGATGCAACTGTAGCAGTACAGAAGGGTCCTGTCTGTCTTGCCCAGTGAGGAACTTCACATGTAGAAAACAACCTTATGATCTCATCACAGTGCAGGGCATGAGCTGATTAAATGAAATCAGTGTAATTAAGCATTACTTTTGTATGTAGGCAAACCTTGAGCATCACGTGAACACAGACCAAGAATAAACTTGCTTAGTTTACAAAACAGACTGTTAGTTGCAGCCTATCACAGAAATAGGGTGATCGGTTTTTAAATAAACTTAATGAGTTAACGATGCAACACTGTGTGTGTTTAGGAGGGCAAGATATGTCCCAGGAAAACACTGTGAATGTTAATCTTAGGCACCTGAACCAATTACTTGAGTTTACCCAGCACGATTTTTTTGGTGGCTATTTTGCAAGAGCAGTGGCAGCAAGGGAGGACGGTTCTCTGCAGGTTTCTTCTAAGCTTGTCTTCTATTAGCAGATGCCTTTCACTCACCAAAACTTTAAATTCAAACAAAGGTTCTTTAATTTTAGCAATGATTTTTCAGAATATCCAGGGATTACATACAATAGATTGCCAGTATAGCATGAGCAAACAAGGCATCAATAATAACCTTCTAGCATGGTTTTATCTGGATGTACTGAATTACAAAGAAAACAGTTTTGGATTTTTTCCTAAGTCTCGTGGATCACAGATTGCATGTTTAAAAGTGAAAAAGCAGTAGCCAGACAAAGGAAAAGAAACAACATAAAAAGCCTTACGTTTGCATGAGTTTCACTATGCTGAAATCCTGACCTCAAATCAATAAGAAATCCTTTATCTGACACATATTGAGGGATTATAGACTCAACATTGTAGAGGATGTGTTTGAACAGCATTGACATCAAAACCTTCTGAAAACTCCAGGTGGATTATGAACTGCGTACTGTTTATATCTGTAAGTACGAGCAGCTGAAGAGTTATTTCAGTCTATCTATGCTACAGTTTTGCAACTATGCCACGTTTATTTCTTAGGAAATAATTATTAAGGAGTTTGTGGTGGGGGGGTGTTTATGTTGGTTGAGTGGTTAAGGCATAAGGACTTGAGAGGTCAGAGTTTTCATAGCAGTTCTGTGACAGACATTCTTTGTGTGGGGGGTAAATCAAGTCCTCGTTTTGTATTGCTGTTTTTCTGTAGGTACAGCAGTAATGGCACATTGGCGGCACTCAGTGGGCTATTACAAGATGTGTTTTATTATTTTTGAAAGGTGCATGTGATTACCTTTAAAGCTACAGTAAGGCTGCACTAGGTATTGGGACTTGAAAAATATTTCATATTGGGCAATGGTGCTCTTCAAAAAAGCTGATGTCTTCCAGGAATCTCTGCTTAGTGAGTCTGAAAACCACACTGAACACATGCTGCTGAAGCAGTTGTATTTAAGATGGACCAATACAGTCTGCTCTCTGCATTTTCAGCTGTTTAAACAACTTTGGTTTGCTGTGAAGAGTGTTAAAGATGCTGAATATTTCAATGCAACAGCCATTTATTTGAGTGCTTTGTGAGCTATGTAACTTCTTCCGGGACATTTGTAAAAGTGTTTATTGGATAATCTGTTACCCTAAATTGTTTATCGGCTAAGCTCTTACCATATATTCGGTGATATAACAAAGGGAATAGATCCAAATGTGTACTAAAGACAGAAAAAACATCTTGAAAACAAAAGGGAAGAAAACCTACTGTAATGAATAAACCATTGGACTATATCACACTTATTATAAACTCAGGGAAAAGCTCTAATATTTGATTTAGGAGACATCCATTCAAGAAAGCCTTTTGGAGTCCGCAAAGTCTCCTGTCAGTTATTTTAACAATTTCAGCTCTCTGTTCTCTACTGATGGCCAACTGTCCTGAAGTGGAGAAATGTGAGGGAGATAGAATTTTAAAGAGGAACTTAGATAATGAATGTCTGTTTTCTCCTTGATATTGAGGAAGAAAATGTTTTGCATATTGAAAAAACCTCCCTATATGATATACTTACAGAAGGATGTTTCAAATCCTAAAATTAGTCTTTTGTTAATTTTCATGTCAAATGCAAAGAGACTTACCAATGGCAGCAGTCTAGCTAATGCAAATCAGGAGAGCTGTGGACTAGTGAAAGTAAAAAGGAACAGCCCTGTATCTGCTGTGATAATATTCCTCCTGTTTGACAAGGCTATGTATTTTGTTTCATATGTGTAGTTTCTGTTTTAAATGAGCTGAATGTTCTCCTTGACTGCCATTGAGGAATACATTTAGTTCTGTTTTACCGTTATGAGGCTTTTTTTTTTTTTGAAAAAAAAAAAGGAAATTTAAAATCTAGATTTCCTCATGTTTCTGTCAAGATAAATGAAAACTTTTTGTTTTAAGGACTGACAAAGTTCAAACACATTTCATGTGAGATCAGACTTTAGCAGCTAAGTTTTTATCATGTCCAAGGCTGTGTAAGGGGAACTTATCTGGAACTGTTTATTGTTCTGGCTGGTGTCCTTAGGCAACAACAATAACAATGACAAAATCTCTGCTGAACAGAAAAATAAAACATGTAATTTGGTGATAGCTGAAGTACAGTGGTGGGCAAAAATGCCTGCAGAAATACATCAGAAGCACAGAAGAGTAAGTTACACCTAAAATAAAATCTTACCTTTTGTTGAAAGATCGTCCTGAATTTACCTGTCAGGGGCAGCAGGTGCAGTGCTGCAGAATTCTCTCACGGCTTCGGTGGCTCTGGTACATCTGTATGGAGCTCAATAGAATAAATCATTTATCTTGTATTGTCATTATTTAGAACTATCAGTTTGTGAGTACCTGGCCTCAACAGCAGCTTGGTGGCTGCAGTGGTGATACCTGTGTGTGTTTGAAGCAGGACAAAGGTAACAACACAGAGGCAAGAAGGGGAACTTTGTTGAGGTCGTGTTAAGGTGTGGTGCTGGATCTTGGAGTGGGCTTTGATTTTGCAATTTCCATGGGTGTTTCGACCTTCTCTGAGCTTACATCTGTACTACTGATCAGTTTTGCCTTGACTGCCATGAAACTTGTAGCTTCTGTCATGGAGACAAGGATTAGGATTAGAGAAATAGCCAATGGAAGAGAGCGTTGCACAGTCTGACATAGGAAGAGGTGTGTCAGAAAGACCATGAAGAACACAATTTTCTTTTTTTTTTTCCTTTTTTCTCCGCTGGTCCCCATTAGCTTTTTTTTGTAACAGGTACTAATTTCACTTGTAAGTGTTAGAATGCTCTGAATTGTTTTTACTTATTCTGGTATTATTTTTGAAATTAAAAACGTTTAACAAAAATATAAATATTATTCAGATAAAAGGAAAATATTTGGTTTGTATTATTGGAAATGTGCTCAACAAAGGTTTTTCTTGAAAAAAAAATTTATAGTAAAACTTGTGACTGTGCATTTTCCTAAGTCTTAATTAACAGCTCACTAAAAGGTAATGTGTGGTCAAGCAAGGTATTTTTTTTTTCCTTTTTCAGAATGTATGATTTCTTCAGAAAGTAAAATCATCAATGTATATATTTTATATATGTATTTGTCTTCCTGTGTCTCCATTCATATATAGATACATATATATAACCAGTTAAGAATGCAAACGCGTGTGTTCTGTAATATAATTATTATAAAGCAGTGGGATTAGATGTATTGTGTGCTACATATTTCTTGTTAGGTGAATATGTGAACTAAGAGTTAGGAATACAAAGAGCACATGGGATTAATGCTAGCAATTAATTTCCCTTGTCATAATTCTGTGATTTCCATTTTAAGATGTCAAAGGAAACTTTCAGGTTATATTTTCTTTCCTTACTAACGAAAATTTGTTACTTTAGATTTTCTGCCATCCACACTGAGTGAAAAAATCTCTTTCTTACTGGCAATAGTAGCAAATAAGAGATGGTGTCGTCTTGACAGCTGGTGCTTGGGACTTGTTGCTTAGCCTGTTAATGGTCAGGTCTTAATCTGAAGAAGTGAGTAGACATCTTAGATATGTTGTTTATCTCATTCTGAGTTTTAATACTACTTAAGACCTGCAGAAAGGCAAAAAAGTCATATGCATGCAGACAGGAATACTGATGTGTTAGAGGACAGTGAGATCTGGTGTAATTTCTGGCTCTGCCACAGTCTTCCTCTGTGACCATGAGCCATTTGCTTACCTGCTATTTGCCCCACATTCCTTACCTTTATTTAGGTGTTAGATTCTTTTCTCATGCCTTCTGTTTCTCTTGTCTGTTAAACATTGGACTTTTCAGGATAGAATCTGCCTTTTACTGTGCATCTTCTGTCTGTGCCTGGTAGAATGAGATGCAGCTGTGGGCTGGGCTTTCTAGTCTTTGGTCATTTTGTATCACACCTAAAAGTGACTGAATTTATTATGTTGGGGTGATAAAAATGGATTCCGAATGTTGAACAACTGAACAGAGATGAAATCTATTCCATATGTAATGAAATTAACATACAAACAACATCTATTTTTATCTTTGATGGTTTTGTTGTTCTTGGATAGCAATATAATGAAGTTAATTTCGCTATCAATGAAATTAATATTCACAATATTAAAATAACAGTTATTTTTTTAGGTTCTTTATATTTTTTAGTGATGAAAAAAGGTAAAGAAATATAAGGTTACCGTTTACTTATTTGGAAGTGTGTGATAATATATTGAAGTAAATTAAAGCTGCAACGTGAAAGGCAAATATTGTTGCACAATTTTTTTCTTTGCAATCTGCTTTAATGAAGTCTCTGTGTTCAACAGATATCTGGAAGCAAAGGGGAAAGTCATTGATAGTGAAATTGTTTACTTGGCTTATAGGTCACCTTTCCAACTTCAGTTCATAAACTTCTGGTAAAAAAAAAAATACTTGAAAATGTTTTTCTTGGTAAAGGCTAAGATAATAAGGTACAGTGCCTACTGGAATTATGTATATCTGTTATTTTTGTATGTTATGAGTAGCAGATTGGAACCATAACTATTTCCATTTTAAAGTACAACTTTTCACTGTGTAAATAGGTAACTGCTGTGCTTTCAAAATAACCTTAAAATTGTAAGAAAGACACCGAGAAACATTTCGTAACTATTTATAATTTAATTAAGAACTCTTAACTTCAAAATTTCAAATGTATAATTCCTGAGAAACGTACAGAGTATATATATACTTGCAACACTTTTAATAGTTGTGCAGGAGAAGATGTCCTAGTACAGGACAGTGTGCATAGAAGATTAACCTTCAGTGTAGGGTGGTTTTAAATATACAGACTGCCTATAAGCAACCCAGTTCATATGCTTGCATTGTAATTAGTTGATTTGTAATCCTGGTGACCGTTTAGGATGGAGGAATTTGTTTGGATTCCTCTTTGTTGTCTACCGGTTTAACCTTTTATCTGTCTTTCCTCTGGAGAGCTAAGATTTTGGGTGAGTTGAAGATGGGTTCAGTCTGTTAAAAAAAAAAAAAAAATAAGGCAACCTTAGTTTCTAGTGTCCTGGATTGTTGGTTATCTACTTTACAGTTTTTATAATACTAAAATAAGGCAATTTATATTTGCGGCACTGATATGCATTTGCAAATCTTTAATTCGCTGGGTTTTGAGGTTTTTGTTATTACTTCCTTTTTATAGTACCAAAACATCTCATCAGGCAAGGACACATTTCTTAAGGTATTATAGGAGTTGAGTGACAATCCAGCAGATTTTAAAAGATCACTGATTACCCCTGAATTCTCCCAGTGACCAGCACTCAGTAAATAGGACATTTGATGTCATGAGCTCAGTACAAACAGAGATCAGTGATCTCTGCCCACTTGTAATAATGTTTTAGATTTTAGGTAAGAAAAACATTAGTGTTTTGGAATACTATGAATGATTTAGTAAATTAAGGTGGTTACTTTATAATTGTATTATGGTAGTGTTTTCTGTATTTAGACCAGAATTTGTTGTGATATAGGACTGTAAGGAAGCATTCTGGACTGAACAAGCCCGTGGTACGCAGCATGGGGTAACTGCAAAACACTGCCTGTATCTTCTGCTCTGACAACAGCAGTTCCAGGCTTCACTCAGAGGTACACAGTTGTACACCCACACATACTGATTAAACAGACTATTGGTTAAAATCTGGGCACTCCACTCTGTGATGACTGGCTTGGATGAGAGTTGTAGTTTCTAGATTAAAGTACCGTAGATAGGAAAGCCATTCTGTGGTCTTTCTATTCTTATTCATATGTTTTACTACCTTTATGCTGTTAAGAAACTGTGCTTCGTTGTGTTTTGGTTTGTTTTGTGGGAGGGATGTGTGTGTTTTTTATAAAAATTTAAAAATTCCCTAAGGAAATACGTTGAATCTAATGAATCAGATGTTAAATTTAGTGAAGTCTATCCACTAAGTGTGGTTGAATCCTTGAGCTGTGCTCCTACAGGCAGTTTGAGTTCAGCTGACTTGATCTGCTTCAGTAACATGATTCCGGTTTTGAGGACTGCTACCAAATGTGTATAAACAGAAAGACATGGGATTTGCAGGAGGTTTTGTAGCTATATACCCAAAGCCTGTTCCCAGCTTCAGAGATGCCATCCTATTCTTCCCCATGTCATGGATCTTTCCCTTCCCAGGTTTCTTTCTGCTTGCTCAAAAAGACAGAAAGTATAGCAATGCTGCTAACAATGACAACGAATCAATACACATCCAAATTGGATTAACTCAACTGAACTTTGCTTTTACTATTTTGGCCAGGGCAGGCCAGTTATCAAAGCTTCAGAAATTGAGTTCCTTACCTTCCCTCTCCTGTACACAGGATCAACAGAATATCCCACATTAAACTTTTATTTTTGAGAATTTTTATTTCTAGAAAACTGTCACCAATAATTCTCCAAATCTGAAAATTTATTGATTGCATGTGAATTACTTTTCCTCGCTTTTCTCTTCTTTGAATTCCTCTGATAGTTGTTTTCCAGCATTTCCCCTTGTTATCCTTTGTACTCTTTCCTCAGTGCTCTCGACTGCTGGCCTCCAGAAGCAGGCATTTTTATCCCATCATGTGATCCAACGTTTCTGTTAACCTTTAACATACCTTGACTACTCTACTTAAATTTTGGAAATTTTTTTTGTGTCTTCATATAATTTGTACTCATTTCCTAAGTTATCAGCAGAAGAGAGGAAGATACATTTGCGCTCCCACTGCTGTAGTATCTGTAAATACTGATTTTATCTTAGATTCAAAGACCCGTCTGCTAGTCAGTCTGTTAGAGTCCTTCATTCTGGGCCTTCTTGGCAAGTCAGATAGTCAATATAAACCTTTCTAATCCTGTTTTAGGTGTTTTCTCCTAAATCAGTGACAGATTTTATCTTTCTTCCAACCAGTACAAGCTGCAAGGGGAAAGCTAAACCTCCTGACTAATATCTATTTATTTCTGTACTTGCAAGTAGCCTATTCTCATTCAGAAATTAACACACCAGTCCTTTATAGCTTCCCTGAAGCTTCTGTCTGCAATTTTCAAATGTGTCTTTTATAGAGATGGGTTTTTTCCTTAATATTGTTTCTGCAGTCAACATATTAGACTCTGTTTCTTTTATTTACAGTGTAACTGTAATATCAAAAATCTTTTTGTTGTTGATTTTTTAATCTCCTAAATATTTTTCTCCTTTCTTTTAAATTCCGGTTTTCAACACTTCATCATGTCTACGTAGTTGCCCTTACAAACCTAAGCCAGGTTAAATCTGTTTGTTCCAAAAACTTACATATCCTCAGGTAATGAAAGATTCATGTTTTTGTGGGTGTGGGATGGCAGAATTTAGATACTTGCATAGAGAAAAGGAGGAGTGTCTTCCTCACTCTAAATGCTAGCTCCAAGTGTTCTTGGTTTCAGTCTTTTCCAAGCTGCCTTATCTTCTCATGTCTGTGCTAACTGCATTGCACATCATAATACGTAGAATAATGTTTTATAGTGATGATGATATGGAGTTCTCTAAACAGTGAGTAATACTTACTGAAGCCACTGCTAAGGTCTTCCTCTCCGTCTAAAACTACACAATGAAAGCTTAGAAAGGAGAAATCTACTCACAGGAGTGATCTGTGTACCTCAGGAATGATTTGTCCTTGCCTGTTATGTTCTACAGAAACTCTGCTAGATAACTTTAAGACATGGGGCTTTTTTCTTGCTTCGTGACCAGTGTTTAAGTTAGGATCCTGATTTTATTTCTTTGGCATCTTGGTAATTTCAACTCTATAAACTTACTCATTCTTAGTATTTTCAAAGAAAGTGCAGAGGTTTTAGGAAGCTTGTAAGCGGTCAGGCTGGCTCTGGCTCTGGGTCCATCACAGCTGGAGTTGATCTAAGTTTGGGCTGCCTTGTCCTCTCCTCTATTGGCTCTGGCTCTGTGTTTCCACCTTCTGCACTGTGCTGGCACTAGCTCTTGTCTGATCATTCTGTGAACTGCTTCTTGGAGCAAATGTGGCTGAAAAGTCTTTTTGTTTCATTGTTCTTTTTTTTTTTTTTTTTTTTTTTTTTGGCTTTTGTGGGGTTAGCTTACAGACGAGCAGCCTCCCTGGGCTGGCTCCTGCACACTGTGTGGGTGTTAGTGCTGATGCAAGGGAAAGAATAGACAGCCTTAGCTGGGAGAAAAAGGATGCGAGGCGAGGCTCTGTCGACCTGAACGCTTGTTGGTTTAAGGTGCCATAGGATCCCACCCTCAGGCTGCAGTTCCACTCTTTCTTAAAGCTGACCTCCACACCAGCTCTCATTCACTCACTGCTGTTCCCTCTGGTGCCGGCACTAGTTTTTGTGCTGCTGTGCTATTCCAAATCACAACAGACCCCCTCTCCCTGCCCACCAAAACCACAGCAGTTTCTTCAGCTGACTGAATATGTGGCCATGTAATGTTGGTGCTGGCAGTGAGGATGGAGCGAGAAAAGTAAATATTTTTTAAAAAACATTAAAAAAAAAGTAAAAAAAGTAAATGTCAGTCATTAAGCTGTGCAAAGTAACCATGGATTTGCGGCTTGTGAAGTATATATGTTACATTTTACAAATGTAATGTTTTACAAATGTTTAGCCTTCACGTGGCTTTTAAGAAGACTGTTCTTGAATGGAAGACTGTTTCTCCCCACCTCCTCCTCCCACACACAACTCCCACTTTAATTCTTTTGGTAGACATCTCTAAGCCCATGTCAATATAAAGTCCAGATCTGGCATCTTTCATATTCCAGAAGTCTGTGATGTGTTTTTACAAATATATGCACGCACTTCTGTTTGTATTTACGTAGAAAATTAATAAATCAATAGGAGTATGAAAAAAATACGACTTTAACAGATTTTAATTGAAAAATAATATGGTTGCCTGAAGTGTGCAACTAAATTCATAGGTGAGGAATAGTTGAATCTCTACATGGTGTAAATGATCACTGTTCCTTTAGCCTTTTACATAGATAATGATCTGCCCTGAGATACCCATTCTGGAGTAACACAAAGCAGGGAGTGACAAAAGGTAAATGGTAAGACTAGACAGGGGTTGCAATAATTGTGCAAGACAGAGTTCATCTCACTTGCCTTAGTCTCTAAAATACAGGTACCTAGCATAAATTAGTTGTTTCTAGGTCCTTTTTAAGTTGGGAGAAAGGCACAGACTCGCCCAGTGCCAGTTTCTCTTTTCCTTCAGTTATTCATGGGCAAACAGGGTATTATTGAAACATGCTATGGTGATATGTATGTATTTCATTATAAAGGAATTCTGCACAATCAGCTTAAACTAGACAGCTACTTTTCATTTCCTGAACTTATATGAGATATAAACTAACATTGAGGCTCAATTATCATATGCACAAATTTTTATCCCCTTTAAGTGTGGAAAACCTTTATATGCCTGTCAGCTTTTTTGTATTAACTAACTGCAAATATTTCATCAACTTAGCAGTTACTCTTTACACAGATAGAACCACACTCATTTTAAAGAAGTTCTGAATTTCTAAAAAGTGCAGTGATTTGAAACAGAATGAAATTTTGAGCGAACATCTGAGAAACTATGTCATTTTTTTGAGTTTTACATTTAAAAAAATCTAAAATAATACAATGCTGGAAACTAATATGTTTTGATAATAGTTGCTTATTGAACATAGAGCTGTTTATGTTGTTCACTGATTATGTTCATGAAACCTTAGCAAGTAAAAACCTTAGAAGTAAAATTTAAAAGTATCATAAAACTCTAGCTGGTTAATAACAGGACATCCTTTCCACAAGTGTGCTTAAAAATAATAATTAAAAAAAAAAAACAAAGCCAAACGAACAGATTTTAAGGAGTTGTATCTCTGCATCAAAAGGGCAAAAGTCTTAATCTGAATGTAAGTATAAAAACTGGAAAAGATTGAACATATGTTATTTCCCACCAGCATAATATTAAATGCAATTATTTTCTTTCTGCTAAAATCTTGAATATATCTTGCAACACAACCTCAAAGAATCCCCTGCTGCTGTTGATTATAGTGAATCCCACTTCCTGCCACCCAGTAAGTCTTTGCAATTTTCTCTTTTTTGCCACCCTGTGGAGATAAATAATGTATATTAATGTGAAAATATCAACAGTAAAATCTCTTAATATTCTCCACAAAATAAATCTTCTCTCTAAATTAAAGGGTTTGTATCTTTTTATTTTTTTTGAGCAAAAAAGAAGCAAGTTCCTCATGTAAGGGCTTTGAAAAGTTTGAATCTCACTCTTGGAAAACAAGTGTGCCAAATACTCTATAGAAGAGGGTGGAGTTTTTTAGAATTGAATAAAGGATTTGGTATAGTGTAGTACATTTCAAGCACAGATTTTAGTATTTTCCTATCTCAGTCTTGCGTTAAATAGGCCTTGACAAATCCTTGCTTCACCTCTTTTGACCCAGAACCTCAGGAAGTGTGTCAGAGAATTTTGTGCTGTTTTTCAGGAACTGCTACCTGTGTTGAACACATGACTGCAGAGGATGTTCTATAAAAGGTTCATCATGTGTGGCTACCATAGATTCATGCTTTCAAATGTAATACACTGCTAATTCCACACTCAACCCACCTTATCATACATTAAAAACCATAACATGACCAATTTCCTTTGCAACTCTCAGTTCTAGAAAGGACAAGAAAAGCGAAGGCAGAAACTATGACTGAATTATGACTTGAACACCGCTTTACCATTGAGGCTGAGGTTCAGTACTTAAGTGGAAAATTGTCATACTAAATAAATGATTGCGTGCTGATCGTAAGAGTTGGGCATTTTGGGGGTGTGTGACCATATTGATTCTAAAGTGCTCTCTTTTTGCTTAACATGTTTTTCCTTTTAATTTCAACTTCCATGCAAACATGTCCTAAGTTAATTTAAAAAACCTGCTATAGTGATAACCTTGGGCATACCTTTCTATTGCATAAATAAGAAAAGCTGATTGAAAGAAATGTTTAAACCAGAAAAGAAGAAAAAATTGAAGGGGAAAAAAAAAAAGAAAAAGAACTCCCCTAGAACAGAACACTTAGTCACAGACATTTCAGATGGCAGTTTGAGAAATCTAACCATTCCATATCATTAAAATGCCATCAAATTAAAATAACGGCAAAATCCTGAGGCAGAGGCAAATTGTGACTCCTCCCCTGTGGTTGCGGCAGGCCAGCAGTCAAGGACCCAGCCAGGAGTATGATTTCTGTGGGAAGGAGGGGAGGGAGAAGGGAGGATACCTTTTGTGTCTCTGGGCTGAGGAATGTGGTACTAGAAGAAGTCAGCAGTTGTGAGCTGTGTTATATTGGCTGGTTTGGTACTTGGCATTAGTGCAACATCAGTGTGGGCTGTTACTCACTGAGGGAGAGGCTGTTTCCTTCTTTTGTGCCTTTCTGCTCTACCAATAGCAGCTGCTGGGAAGGTATTTTCCCCATGGTGTTTTGTTGAAAAGTAGACAAAATATTTTCAATTATCCCTTGCTGTTAGATTTCTGTGTAAATAATTTGTGTTATGGTAAAAATCCATCCAAGGCAGGAAGAGGGTTTGCTACTTTCAGCCCCATTTCTATAAACACTTGTATTCATGTTTAGTTTTCACCATGTGAGCAGTATCCATTTGGGTGAAGTTAAGTATGGCTGTAGCTGCGCGTTGGAAACTTGACCTACTTTGCATATCATTATGTATACAGAGCAATTTTAGTCCAAGAGAGTATCCCATAGATGGGAGGTCTGAGTTGCAGAAGAGACCATCGAGGAAATGAAACCTGGAGAACTAATATGAATTAAATATTTTGGTACTTTAGTGTAAGATATTCATTCACAGCTGAAGAAGTAGTAGGAATAACATAAGCATTAACAAAAATTAGGATTTATTCAGTGGCTGAGGCAAAAACCAAAACCAGCTTGCACGGTGGCAACACCCAGTTGATTTATGAGTACCATTTACGATTAGAACTGCAGGTTTTGGAATTATTTTACACGTTGCAAAGAGAGTTTGGTTTGAAAAAATATATGATAGCAAAAAATTTTTAATGTCAAGTCAGCTATGCATCCTCTTAATTCTACCGGAGCATTGTAATAGCAATATCCTAAAAAATCCTTCCATCGAATGCAATGCAGGACTTTAAGAGCATGAAGGCTGAGCCTCATTACTAACTTGTATGAGTATTTCTACACATTATCTATTCCATTAACTTAGTTCCTGATACCGCAGAAGTTTAGATGCCTAGAATTATAGAGAGTGAATAATTTTATTAGAGTAAATTGGACTACTACAAATGTGTGAAGTGAAATGTGCTTGTGAGTCTTTGCGGGGCTGAGGCTTTTAATGGTAATCTCATTACACATAAATATGATTGATATGTGAGGAATCTTTTATGAATTTAGTCCCCCAATAGTCTCCCTCCATGTAGAAAAATATGATAAAAAGGTGAAAAGTCCAAAAAGAGTAGGCCCCAGGTTTTTAGAGACCTGTGCCCACATTCGCACACATCCGATATAAGCAGATACAGATCTGTCTAAATTGAGCTCAAGGCATGCATTCTTAGCATTTTTCCTACTCAAGTGACTTGGTGTAAGTGACTTGTTCAAAAACACTCTATAGGTTTGTAGCACAGCCAGAAATAGAACCTGCATCTCCTGATTCACAGATATACACCAGACTTCTGCTTAAATTTGTGTGAGAAGTTAACTGGCCATGGTTCTGTATCAGAGGGAATTTATTAATATTGTTGCTAGCTTACAGTATTCCGTAATTTTCGTGGTGTGATCCCATTCAATAAAGGTGTAGAGCTGAACGTGGGCTTAGTCTCTGTAGATGCAGAGCATCTGGTTTATACAAACAAATGGTTTCCCACCAAAAAGGAAAACTTGGAACTGTAGATTTTTAATGCACAGATCTTGTGCTGTTGCAATGTTAAGAAGTCCTTGTTGTTATGAATGTGCATTATGAGTATATTGTACACAGTCCTGGTATGCAAATGTGTAGCATTCAGAGAAGTGAAATAATTCTGTGTTATTATTATCTTTGTAAATTGCATCTTAAGAGTTTGTTGAGGACTTTACGATGGCAGTTTTCTATAGTCACAGCTATACAGCACAAAGTGTTTCTTTCATTATTAACAATAACTGAGCCAATGAAAATGCTTTTAAATATACACCAGACAAGCAGTTATCCAGCTCTTCCTTCTTACCATCCACAAACCATCTTTTAGCATCTTATAAACGAGCATGTAAAATAGCTTTGTAAACATCTGCTTTTCATTGTTAATTGTCAGGGAAAACTAGAGATTTAAATGCTTCTTTTGTAGCATTCCTTAATCCTATCAGAAAGGAGAGCTCTAGATGCTTCTCGTTTTTCACTGCAGATAGCTTCCGTAGGCTGTGGGTTTTCTTCTTTTTTTTTCCTTTCCCTTTTTTTTTTTTGTTTTTAAATATTGATAGTTTGTATTTACTTACAAACAGCTTGTTTCACGTCTCAGCTTGAAAGGTCTTGCACATTCTAGTCTGTGTGGCAACTCAGTAAATTTAAACAAAATATACCATGTAATTATTGATTGCTGTGTAAAATGTGTTGAAAATCTAAATTTTTTTCTCATTACAATCGGCTCAGTATGTTCTTTCATGTATAAACTATTGCATTAGGTATTGTATCATACATATGCCATAAGAAATGAGAGTATATGTTCATACTGTCCTATAAGAGAAAGAATAAAAAAATAAATTTCACACTGCCACAATACAATTATTATTTTTTAAAAAACACTGCCTTTATTTTGGTAGGCTTTTCTGTTCTAAAAATCAAGTCATTAATGTCAGTTAAGTGTGTCTAGCAATGATTTACTTAAGGTAGCATTCATAACACACAGTAGCTGCATTATACAGGAAAAATAAATCTATTCATGTTACATTTCCTACCTCTAAAGCTTTTTTAAAAATCTTGTATTATGGTCTTGGATTTGTAACATTTGACTTTTTGCTTCTTGCACACACAAAAGCAACATTCATGATTTAAAACTATTTCATGTTTTATATTTCTTGAACAGGAATAAATCTTTTTTTACATAGGTTTTTTTCCAAATCTCCTTCATTGGGAAAAGATACTTTTTTTCACTTAAGTCTGAATGTTTCCGTAGCTTTTATCTTGTAATTTTGGTGTTTTTAAAGTCAAAGTCTGCTTAACTAGTTTCTCCAGCACAGTTATTATTTTAGAATAATTTAGATTTCTCCTTGTTTTGTTAATTAAATAATAATTGAAGGGTACCATTACCTATTAATGGTTTTGTTCCTGCTTTTCAGTATTTACTTCTAGAACTTCCTAAAAGAATTGTTACACGGACCTCAGCATTGCTGCACGTAAAATTAATTGAAATGACATATTGTTGCAGTTTCTATGACAACCATATCATGATGCCGATGCTCTCAAAAATTTATAAACTACTATTTCAACTATGCTAATAACACTGAGTACAGTTAACATTTATTTACTTAATATTCTTATTAGAATTAGGCTTTTAATACTTTATTTAAAAAAAAAATCAGAAAAAGGTGTATGTCAGTGTCTTTTGTTTGTCTGATGCTGGCTTTTTTGTGAAGGAATTCTGACTTTTTTGTGAGAACATTTTAAAATATAACTCTGCTACGTAATGTTGATGAAGAGCTTATTCACTCAAAACAAAGAGAATGTATATCATCACTCACAAACTTTTAAACATGACATTCCAAAATAACTCTTACAGTGTAATCCACTGCAATTGATTTAAAAACAGTCTCGATTTGCTAGTGGAATATTCAAAGCAAATTTATTCCCATTTCTGTTGTCCTGGAGGCTAAACCTCAAATGCTTGTGATATAAGAGAACTGATTCACTGCCATGACTTACATAAATAAAGTCACAAGCTTAAGTCTCTGCATGACCAGGCACAGAATTATAACCTCCCCCTAAAAATATCTACTTATATTACTGCCTTCTTTTGTTGTAAACGTTAAAAAGCTTTGCCTGGTAACTTCATTTTTTTTTTCCCATATTAAGTACATACCTTTAGTATAATCTCGTTATTCCATCAGTCTGCAGGCTCTTAGAGGTTAGCTGGTTTTAACAGTTTGACAGGGAACTCTATTACTCAGGCAACACTCACATTGGAATCAATGAGTGTTTTACTTGAGTAAAACATTTAGGACCAATGTAAGATGCTTTATTCAAGTTACTTCATAATTATATAGATTGCAATGACTTAAAAAATAGTGAACTTTGCTCTGCAAACATAGTAATTTTATTCAGTCTAACTTTTATTTATTAAAAAAGTGTGTTTTCTATTCAACATGCGTGATTCCCATGTATAAGACCTATTGATCACTGATTCAAATAGGAAATAAAGCACCTTGATCTTTGAGTCATTTGTCTTAGGAAGATTCCAAAACAGTCAAATAACTTTTACTTCGCTTCAGTTTCAAATTTGATACTACACTGGAAAAACTTTTCATATAATTGAATTATCGAATATGTTGAGATCACGTCGCATTTTAGTTTTTAACAGTATGAATAATTTCAGCAGTTTTTACCCAATATTCCCGGTTTAGTAAGCTATATTTAAACATGTTTTGAAAGATTTATACAGTGATTTGCTTCTTAGTCAACTTTGTTGCAAGAAGTTACTACTGCGTATTTGGGTTAGAAAATGTAAAGTGCCCTAAGAGGAAGGGAGGGAGGAGACAGCCATACTACCCATGCGATGTGCCACGGTATTTATAAGCTCCAAGTAAAACTGGACAATCTGAAACAACTTTATACCCCAAAATTTCTCTGTAGACATTTTCACCTTTTGTCTTCGTGTTTTCTCAACTGTTAATCCCTTCTGGATCATCGTTTTGTTTCTCTTAATAAGAAGCATGCACTTCACATGCACAGGACCTGAGCTTCTGGGTGAAACAACTGACAGTGACAGAAGCCTACAAGATCAGGCCATATTACCACAAATTCACAGGAACATCTTGAAACCAATGCCATTTATAAGTGCGCAGTGATAGTAACATGAAATACAAAATCATTGGCCTGTCTCAAGGATTCCTTTTATGTTCATGTGGCATGTACATGTGGCTTAGTGGCAATGCATTTATTTGCAGTGTGGGCCAGTCCTCAGGTCAAAGACAGCTTTGTTTATTTATTCTAGCCTCCAGGGTTGGATTTTTTTTTAATATATTTTTGTTTGGGTTTTGTTTGGTTGGGTTTTTTTAAACAGTATCTTGTTCATAGCACAATAGTTCAGTCAAGGACTTTGAAAATTGTGCTTTGCTGTTGGAGTTTTTTGTTTTTGTCTTCTTTTATTTGGAAGGGGAATGAAACAAAAATAAGATGATGGAATAAATACATGCTCTGTGGAATTTTAGCATGTGCTGTCAAAATGGGACATTGCTAGTCAAGAAATAAAAGCACTGTGGTGTGATGATAAACCCTTACAGTAATTCATAGGGGTTTGCAGTTATCACGTTTAGCAAAGGTTTTTCTGTGATTGAGGTTGTAGGGAAAAAATATTCTGTAAGTTTTATGTTTCTACCACTGACCTACAGCTTACTCTGGGCTGTGATATAAAATAGGACTACTGCGGGCTGCAAGGGGTTCCTCTAGCACGTGTCCCCTCCCAGCTCCTCAACTCTGTGTGCGGGTATAGCTATGCCAGTGTATCTTCCTATCCTTCCTCATTCACAAGACAAGCTCTGCTATTCTCAGCTGAAGCCGGGAATATCAGTATAATATGTGAGGCCACAACAGGTGTATGCTCAATGTATTATTGTGATGATTGCTTTAAACACCTCTTGTATGGCTTTGGGTTGCTTCTCAAAAAGTACATTTAAAATCACTGCTAATCTTGAGCTCCTTTTTTTTTATATGTTGGTGGTGTTTTATGTTCATCCTGTTGTACAGATACGAGAGTAGAAAATAAGATGACAAATAGGTAAATCCAGCTGTTAGGTTAAATAGCCAGAGTAGGAAGAGCAGATGCATTTCAGTGGAAATGCTTGCACCTTCCGCAGTCACGCTACTCTTTTTCTACTTTTACTCTATACCTACAAAGCATCAGGGATCCAGTCTTGACGTGATTTCTAATGTCAGCTGAATGTAATTGCCATTTTTTGAGCTTGTTATTAGTGTTCATTTGTGGAGCTTACTTGGCCAGTGCAACTTGTAGCTAAGAGTTAGGTGACTTCAACCTTGCCAGTGCAGTTAATGCTTTTCTGGGTGCCAGGATGCCCTGACATGATGGATGCTTTCCGGTGGCTGGGGCAGAGCATCCATCTCACCAGCTGCTAAAAGACCCACAAGAGGACTCCCCTCCCTTCCGGGTTAAGGCTTTTTGTTGAAGTAGAGTTAAGAACTGCACTGTGTTGTGATGTGTTTTGCCCCTGTATAACAGGATCTATCTGCTAAAGTAGATGCATTCCCATAGCTTTCACGTGGCTGGAGCATGCCTAAGAAACTCATCTTGCTGAGCCTTGTCCACAACTTTTAGCAGTGTCACCCCAGGTACTGTCATAACAGCCTAGTCTTTTTTATTTTCCTTTTCTTTTTCCCTTTCCCCTTCCATTAAAAAAAATACAAGTAAACCCCCAGCCTCAGACTTGAAATCACCTAAAAGACTGGAGAAGCAAAACCTTCTAGGAAAACCCGGGCAGTGCAACCGGCCTGATTTTGGCAGGGGAAGGAGGCATAATATAGGTAGAGGAGACAGGAGAGCTCCCTGGCACATGCTCCGAGAGGACACTGCCTTCTGGCAGAGGTGTCGGAGGGGGATTCACCGGGAGCGGTGCCGGCGGGAGGAGCGGGCCGGGGTGCGCTCTGCCCTGCTCACCCCCTAAACCTCCGGGGAGGACGAGTGAGACAGGCGAAGGGGAGAGGGAGAGAGTCTCGGGGCAGGTGGTTGAGGAAAACAGCGGTTGTCGGGGTTTCGCTTTGCGTCTTTCCATCTCCTTAAAGCCTCCCCGTCTTTCCCCGGCCCGGGAGAGCGGGCGGGAGGGAGCGGCGTGCGCTGGTCCCGGGGACTGCCGGCTCCCCGCGGCGGGGTGTCCGCTGCCGCCTGTGCCGGGCTGCGGGAGCGCTCCGGGAGCGCGGCGGGCGCTCGGTGCGGGGCCCGCGGCCGCCTCACGGTGGCGCGTTAACCCCGCGCACAGGCCCGGGCGCGGGGAGCCGGGAGCGCGCTCCGCTTCACCTTCGTCAGAATAACAGTCCCGTTAATGTTTTTGGGCAAATCAAGCCGCCCGCTACGGCGGGGCAAGGAAGGGGGGGGGCGCGAGGGCTTGCTCCCGAGG
>VZRE01004475.1:286211-507517 GCA_013396775.1 Cephalopterus ornatus | reverse complement strand
GCTATTTTCATAAATTCTTCATAAGTAGCAGAGAGACATCCTGGAAAAGACATCAGAGATTGAGACTGCAGTGAGGAGCAGGCAGGAAAAGACAGTTGTGAGATGATATGAAACAGGTTCCTAGGAATGGGAGCCGGCTGCAGGGTGAGGGGCATGGTGGGCAACTTGCTAAAACTATGAAAGATGGCTGAGAGCAGTTCTGGAAGAAGGGACTTGCCTCTAATGGTAAAACAGGGAGAAGGAGAAGATGTATGAACCTTCTGCCTAATTATTTATTTCTGCTTTGTCTTCACTTGTCACTTTGAGTTTTCTCTGTTTAAACATTTTTGAGACAACTGACTGAAAGGAAAACATCTGGGCAGCACCACCTCGAAGCTGTGATTTTCCCATTGTACTATGGGCAAGAGCCCCTTGGACTACACCCTGTGTTACCAAATAGCATCTGGCCTTGATATTGGGATAGTAGTTGAAGATGGGTCCTTATTCATGTCCTTTATGCTCCTTAGGCATTTTTCAAAACTCAGGTTTTCGGGTGGGTTTTTTCCCCATCTTTAGACTTCATATTTGCCTAATTCTTTTCCACAAATTGTTTAGTTTTGGACAAGAATTAAAGAAAACCCAAACAGATACTCAAATTCTACTGAACTGCAAGAGGATTTAGACCTCTAATCTATTTCTTTGTCTCTGGAAACCATAGCCTTTGTTTGTTTTTTTCATCTGGCCTTTTTAATTTTGTGTGTATTCTTCAGTTTATTTCCTACTTAATTGTTTAGCTGTTAATTTTAATCCCTTTTCTGTATAATCACTTCCATAATTGTCCTCACTGTTGTTCAGCCTGAGACTGATCTCACTCCTATTTAATTCAAAGGCAGTTCTGTTACTGAGTTTAACATGAGCCTGATCAGCTTCTATTTTAGTAAATGACATTTTCTTGGGGGTAAAAAAAAAGGATAGAAACAAAAGTTATGAGGCTGAATAGATCCTAGACACAAAATTATATTGTGTGCTGAAGCAAATGCACCACAACCTTGCCAAAGATTTATTAAGGTAATATTTTTAGAATGTTTTGCCTCTCCTTCAGTAGGACAGCAGACAGATTTTAGAACCTCCTTATAGAAAATGGAGAATTTGTAACATCTTTTACTCTGCCCACAGATTAACTCTGAAAAATGATCTAAAGTATATTAAGAAATCACCACAGGAGATCTCACAGCATGTGATGAGCCACTGTACTTAATTTATGTGGAAACAGCAGGATTCAATTCTATAACATTATTGTCACATTTTGCAGGAATCTGTGCTGGTGCCACACAAATTCTAAAAAATGTGTTAAGAGTCACAAAAACTTGTCAAAAATGTTTGATATAAACGAGAAAAGTATAATTCAAAGGGGTGAATTCATTCTTTGGGGTCTACTTGTGCCAACCTGCACAAGCAATTTTGCCATGGTTAATAGAAGCAGGATCACGATCCAGTGAAAACTTGTTGAGATGACACATTTTTGTTCATCATAATTGTCCTTTATGTGTCTGGTTTGCCAAGAAAAATAGAAGGTGCTTAATTTTCAACTCATGAGTAGTCCATAGGAATCAACATAATTCTTCTTAAACATAATTGTGCTCTCCAGGGCTAAACCCACAGCATGGTTTATTCTCACATTTGTCCCTTTTAAGTGCCTAAGTCTAGTACAGGATGCCTCCAAGATGCTCAGCAGTAATGTTCAACTGCAGCCTAACCCTGTGGGCACTGCAGCTTCCACCCAGTGTGTGTGTAGAACTGGCTAATTATTGATATTCCCTAAATTAATCAGTCTGAGTCTCATATATTAAGCTGGAGAGTGTCTGGAGCGTCAAGTCCTACAAAAGAAAGATTTGCAAATTTTTGTAAAAAAACAAAGCAAAGCAAATCAAAACAAAAACCAAAAGAAACCTAAACCAAACAACCCCCCTCCAAAAAAAAAAAACCAACCAAAACCAAACCCCCAAAACCAACCAACGAACCAAAAAACAAAAAAAAAAACCCTAATCAAAAACTAAAAAACCCACACACATTAAAATTAACATTTTGAGATGGTAAAAAATATATTTCAAGAATTTTAAATCTAAGTGATTCCACTACAGAAACATAATTTAAATGTTTTCTAAATGAAGAAAGAGTTCTTAAAGAATCAAGCTGTTTCACTATCCCATTCAAAAAAATTACCCAGAAAGCTCTGTTTCTTTATGGAGACACTTTCAGTGTTTGGTAGTTGTCAACAGTGTTGTTCACCAGATAAATGATTTCAATTTTTTTTAGTTATCACAAGCAATGCATCTGTAAGAGCTTCTATCAAGTAATTTATAAAAAACACAAATTCCTATGTGGTATTTTCAAAAATAGACCCTAAACCAAAATAGTGTAGTAAGTATAAAGGTAGGAGAACTAGGAGACTGCATTTTACTGTCTGTATACTTGATTGTTGTATACCAAATAACATGATTTCCTTTGACACTTCTACATTGTGTTTGAATTATATCGAACAAAATATTTGCAGGAGATATTCAATTAGTCAGTATATCCTAAAATTAATTGAAGACATGAGGAATTTTGTAATGACCTAACCATTTAATTAAAAAAAAAAAAAACCAGAATGGTTTCAAGTTTTGTTTCTAGTTTGGAATACATATTTAAATTCAAGTTCTTGTCTACTAAGAGACGTCTTTCCTGCTCATTTGGTGGGTACTGGGTGAAGGGTGATCTTCTTCAGCTTCTTCTGTCGAAACACATCATTATAAACTTCCAACATGAGAGAATTACTGATCAATTCTATAACATAATGGTCATGCTCTACAATTATTGGTGTTACTTTTATCATGTTCTTTCAAATGAGTGGGATTTGGAGGTATAATACATTTAATAACATAAATGAACAGATATATGAATTTCAGAGACTTCTGCTGTTTTCTAAATTTTTCATTTTGCCAGCTGCATTAATGAATTATAACAGAAAAATTCGAGGTAATTTTCTACAAAATTAAAAATTTATTTTCATATGAAACTTACCATCTCCTTTTTAGCAACAGTGAGCTCATTTTGACAAAATCTCCTGGTATGTCTCAGCTAGAATGTTTCCAATACAGACAGTGGTTATGTTACTCTAATATGCACAGTCCAGATCAGGAATACATAAAACTTTTTGAATCAAATATTCTAGAAATAACATTTTTCTGGATATTGAGTTAGAAACATATTATGAGCATAATTGAATTTTTTACCATTCCCAAGAGACAATTACTGTTTCAGTGAGAACAAAACAGTCTTATTAGAGACATGAAAATACCATGTATCTGTTTGCCAAATATATCACTAAACTGTACACAAAAGAGCTGAATACTTATTAATAGCAGCAAAAAGATTGAATGCTAAGTATGGTTATTGATATGATGTCAAAAAAATATGTAACTGGCTAATACGAACATGTTGATATGAAACGTATTTGTTAAATCACTCAGAGTTGATCTAATGATGGTTTTACGGAAGCATGATGTATGATAGTGGATAATGAGCAAAGATTTGAGAAATATTTAAGTTAAAAATAATACTTTGCTGACCTAAATGTCTATTCCTTTTTTCTTTTTCTTTTTTTTTTTTTTTGGTTAGGGATTTCTTTTTCAATATCACATTCAAGAATGTCACAAAGTGGCAAAACTCATGGAGTTTGAATCAAATAGCAATTGATTTATCAATTTTATTAATGGCAAGATTAACCAGCAATCAGTGAACTCTACAGTCAGGGTCAGTATAAGCAATGCAAAAGATAAACCACAACATTAGATTCCACTAAGATGTTAATATATATCTAAACAGTCTTCTATACACAATCCCAAACATTATGTACCAAATGAGTCTTATTTATCTATTTATTTGTTTGTTTGTTTGTTTGTTGTAAGGAACTACAGTAATTTTATGTCTCTTATTACTTTATTAATATTTTTGAATGTTTAATACTTTTTTTTCATATCTTTTCTTTCCTGCTTTGATGCCCAACCGCTGATACTTACGGATACTTCAGAATTTCTTTTCCACAGAAAATTTTCGGAGATCAAAAAAACCCATGTTTTCAATACAAAAATGGAAATTCTGAAAAAGTTTGGAAAGGCAAAAACCAGATAGCGTGTATTTGGAAATGAAGCATTTAGATTATTACTCATATTTATCTTAGAAGCCAAGTTTTGCATCTTACTAGAACACCTGGTTTCTCATCAGTATGCATATCCTGAAGTTACAAATTAAAAATCCCAACTTCTCCTGATGTTAGATGTGAAACTAGCCTTGTTTCCAATGAAAAACATTGCTTTTAGGTCATCTAAAGGTTATTTTCCAAATACTTTCTCAGAATGTGCTGTTTTCTCTAAATCAGATTGGTTTTATATCACAAAACAGCACTGGCCAAGGATGCATGATCAATACGGCCAAAAGAAGTCTGCCTTTCCCTTTTTGTAGCTTTCCCTTCCCTGTCTTTGGTCATTGTCTCTCTCCCATTTTTTTCATCTGCAAGGGACAGTATTTTTTTTCCCCCACTTCTTTCTTCGCTTTTGTGCAGTCTCTCTTTTTGACAGCTGGTCCATGTGGGTTCTCTAGAAAGAGGATAAGATTGTTCCACCTCCTTACGATTTCTCAGCTATTGGCTTCCAGCTCCATGCTGTGGCTCTTGCGTGGTCTTGTACCTGCTATGCTCTGTAGTGTCTGATTCATCTTCGGGGAAGAAGATGGCCTGTTGAGGGCAGAGTAGCTTTCAAACAGCCAAACCTATAGGTAATAAAAAGAGAACTTCCAAGGAATTAAGAGAGGGTTGTGCAGAACTTACTATAACTCTGAAAGTCACTGTCCTAGCTCAAAGCAAGTCTGAAAGCGAGGGCCTATGTACAAGAGGCTATGGGCAGGTGGGAAATTGCAGAAAAAAGCTTTTGTAACTTGTGTTCTCTCCTTCTTGATCAATTTGAAGTTTTTCTATTAAAAAAAAAAAAAAAACCCTTATTCTCCTTTTTACACTAAATATATCAGTTCTATTTTAGTTTTAAAATATTGTGGTTTTCTCTGGGAAGCTCACCTGAGAAAAATGTCTAGAGAGGTCTATGTCATGGCTGTGGCCATCTCAGGGTCCTATGCAAGCTCACCATCTCCTTTTTCTTAGGCTCCATTTGCTGGTATTGATTCAGGTCTTGTCCCCAGGGCCTGCCTACCAAGGCTATGCTCCTGTTTTCTTATCTTTCCAGAATGCTCAGGGTTTTCATTGAGTGATGCATACCTCACAGAGTACAATTTTATCTTATTTAGTCTGAATAACATCTCTATTTGTCTGTTCATTTCTGATCAAAATGTTGCAGTTAATATTAGCTCACTGAGTACTGTTTATAGCCTGTCTCTTGAGTTCCTTCACTAGTTCTTTTGTTTATCTGCACAGTACACAATAAAAGTGAACAAAATTGCAGAATGTGGTAAGCAACTTTATATATGAAAGAGATGGTTAATTCAGCATCCAGATTTGTTTTAGTTGGAGAGGGGGTGGAGGAAGGAGTTAAAAAAAACAAGTAAGCAATGAGAAATTCTGAAATGTCAACATTTTTGTGAAGTTCTTTGAATATTTTTTCTCGAGGCCTTGAGAAACAAGTTGGCTGAAATTGTGGTATCCACATTGTGTATTAAAAATTAAATGACTTTGCCTTTATTTACGTATATACGTTTTTAGGTCCGAACATGGATTCTTACAGTGGGATACACAACTGCATTTGGAGCAATGTTTGCAAAAACGTGGAGAGTTCATGCAATTTTCAAAAATGTAAAAATGAAGAAAAAGGTGAGAAGAAACAAACTTTTTCTTGTTTCTCTATTAATATAATTTTCTAAATGTTGTGCTACCTTTCCTGGTTGGCCACAGCTGTGCTGACTCTGTTCATGTGTCCCATTCAAAGATCCTGAATGGTTTAATATTGGGGCTTTCTTGATCTCCTTTTTAGTTTTTGAGAGTTGGAGGTAAGCGTCAGCTCTTCAGTCTTTATGATGAGAGGTGGTTATAAAATGTCAAAGTGAATTCGAATCCCCACTCTCACTTAGTATGTTGTTTTAGCATCCAGAGGGCTCCTTCTGGTAGATCCACAGCTGTTATGAAATGTTTTCTGATTATGTCTGGTTTAGACACAGATATTACACCCAGATTTCTCATGAATTAGTAGGAGAAGGCAAGAGAAAATGCTGTTTAAACATCTTTCTATTTCTAATTTTGATTGAAATTGCACAGATTTACTCTAAGACTGATAAGAATTGAACTACAACTGTCTCAGTCATTTTTGGTACAGCACATTTTCTGTAAACGATTAGGCTCAGCTCAGGAGTAGTACAGCACTTCATGTATGTATTGTTCATTTGGTATTTTTCCCGTGGAGCTTCTTTTCACGCTTGAAGTACTTTTAATCAAATGGTTTTATTTAAAAATTGGAAAAACGGTGAATAGAAATTATTTTGATAGAAAAAGCATTAAGAGAAATGCACATGAAACAGAGAAACAAAAGTAGTATTATTGTAGAGTAGTGCCAAATGCAGTTCCTATGTGCATCTGAATATATTTATTCTAAAAAGTAATAACGAGTCATTTACAGCCAAAATAAGTAGAATAATATTCCAAAATCTCGTCAGATTTCTCTTTTTGTTTCCCTCTATGCGTGTTCAGAGAAGAGCTCTATTAATAATTTTTTTGTTAATACTGTGTTATTTTTTCCACAATTACAATGTGTAGGGAGTCTGTCACAACGAGATACATCATTCCCTTAAAAGTCTTGGACTTTAGATAGACAGGAAGAGTTAACTCAGTTTCTAAGAGGATTTACGTCTGAGGTTATTAAGGAATTATGTCTGGAACTGGATCTAGCACTCTGGCACCCTAATAACACAACCACCTAGTACTTCCCCCCACTATTCTGTCCTGTCAGGTTTGCTTAAATGTTTGTTAATTAAATTCCAAATATAATTCATTGTAAAAATAATGAAGAATAATACAAAATATGTTAAAACAAACTAAAATTATAAAAAAATTCTGTTCCAGAAACGGGATACTCTGGATAGAGGGAATTGGAAACTACCCTTTCTGCACCTGTGCAAAGAGACCACTGTAATATATCAGTTTCTGCCACTAGAGTCTTCTATATATATTTTTCAAGGATCTTACACTTCCTATATTAAAGTTATTTAACCAAAGATGAGCCAGTATTTTACCTTCCTGAAAAATTAAATTTTATATTGCAAATATGTTTTCAGCTATATTGGTACAAGTCTTTGTAAATCAGTGAATTTGCACAAGATACTGACAGTCTAACACATAAAAGCATTTACTGAATAACCTTTATTATCCTCAGAATTTTATCATTTTCACGCTACCTACATTTCAAATAGGAATAAACAGGTACCACAATGGACTGTCACTGAGCAATTGCCTTTTTTTTTTTTTTAAATTCTACAGTGCCCCTGTTCTTCAATGGGCCCATCAACAACTGCAAATTGCAATTGTTTATGCACAGCTGGATGTTAAAAATTGTTTAAGATCAGTTAAAAAGATACCGACCAGTATAAGGGAGATAAACTTTCAGATATCTGGATGCTGACCAATGAGCTGCTTTACTCTGAGTGATACTGGAAATTCAAGGCTATTAGGGCACCCTATTCAATATTCTGAAATTAAGTTAATAGTGCATTTTGTTCTGTAAATTTGAAAGAATACTTTATTTGGATATCCCACTCCAAAACACAAGCATGAATCATAGAAGACGACAGTTTTCTTAATGTAAAACAAATTAGCTATCCAGGATAAATGTTTGCTAGTCATACATTTTCTGTCTGTGATTTGCCAGGATAGATAAAATTGGTTTTAGGACTTCACTGAAAAATGTGGCACTCTTCACTTGCATCTTGCAAGAATGACATTTCCATTTTCTGTAGATATTAGTTACAGTGAAAGTATTTTCTATCTATGAATGCACGGACAATAGAAATTTTCACAAAGAGTATCTTTACTGACAAACAAACAAAACTAGTGCTGCATGGAAAAGTGCATTAAATGTTTTTTGAATTAGTTGTGCCATGACAGAGCAGACTGGTGTTACAGAGGAGTACAAAGTTCCAGAATTATTTAAGTACTGTGGATCCTATTTATTTGTGATCGTTTCAGTTACTACTTGTATATAAGTATGACAGTAAAATCCATATAGCATTTAGTCATACCACTTTTGCCTGTCATCCTCAATATTTTCATCAGGAAAATTTTTCCCAACAGTGAAATTTCTTCACAAAGTGGAAGATTTTCTGTTCAGCTTTTGAAAATATTGGTTAATTGATTTCATGAGAGTGGGCATTAAGTAAGGGAGAGAAGAATATGATGAGTAAATCTATTTATCTTCATCAGATAGGGCAAGCTCGCTTCCGTACATTTATTGGGCACTTATCTTAAGTGTACAACATGGCTTTGTGAAGAGATGCATGGATTTCTGTCTCATTGTGAGAAAATATACAGATTTTTAAATAATAAAAATACACTATGGCTCCATTTTAGTGCAGTGGAGAATGGAACTAAAGGATTTAGAGTGTCTTGAATTAGTTGAAGATTCTTATTAACTGTTGTTTATAAAGCTTTCAAAAATCTCTTTTATTTTCACCCATTTATACATCCACTCCTCTTTTATTGGAAAATAATAAACAAAAAAATAAGAATACACTCCTTCTGCTATCAGACCACTAACGAACAAATTTTGCAAAATTCCCAGAGCTTGGTTACCATCTTTGATCTTGCTAGGGCTTAAAGGAAGCAAATTAAAAATGCATTAATTTTAGCTGGAACAGAAACAGAGGGGTGCAAGGGAATCGATTTTGTCAAATGGAAATTACAAAATCAGTAGGGGGAAATACATTATTTTTTAGTTTTGAAGAGATTAATAGAGATAATGGAAAGTAGAATAGAATTAGTATTAAAAATAACTGTAACAGTTATAATTGAGGTGCAATTCTGGTTCTGATATGTCTCCTTTCTGTTGTTTTGGGCAGTAGAATGTCTGCTGCTCAGTGAAAAGTGGGAACTGCTTTTATGTTTCCCTCAGCAGTGGGAGGGCTGGCAGCAGATGAGAGGAGGAGAATATCAGTGGCAGGAGAGCATGTGATGTCCTGGGGAAGCTTTAGCTAGCTGAACCATTTAAGAAGCCAGCCCTTCTGGGAAAAATTTAGAAGGATAAGAAGATGTCTGTTTTGATGGGAACTGCACTGTCTTAGGGGTTTGGGGGTGTTAAAGCAATCCTGCGTAATGACTGCTCCTGCACAACTCCTGCATGCCAAATAAAACCCATCCACTTCTGATAAATACCAGAAGAGTAAGAAATTCAAAGTTGTGGTATTTAAAGCCTCCATACGTTTTATATGTTCTGGTCCTACAAAGACAAGCATTTGGCCATTTTTAGATGGCTACAATAAAGCACAAAGATGATCTGGGTCACAATATTGCTTTGTCACGGTTCCTATTTGAAAGTACAATACATCTCAGTTGACGTTGTTATGATAAGCTTGTCTTACCCTTAACACAGTACATTCTGGCTTTGTCTATTTGGAATTAATTCTTTAACTGTGGCATCAGAGTGGGGATTTTCTATGTTTAATTATCACTGAAATATTTTCCTTCTACTCAGTTATTACTACCCCTGTAGACTTCTGGTGGCATATGTCTTTATGCCGACAAAAGTTGTTACAAGATAAATACAGAATATAGTTACACAAGGGCTGTATAACAGCATCTTTTCTTGAGGCTTGTGCTGCTATAGTTTTGCCAACATTAGTCTACTCCTTCATAAGCTTTTCTCTGTATTGGTACTATCACAGGGCAAGAAACCAACCACAACAGAGAAAAATGACTTATCAATCTGACCTGACTTAGCAAAGCTGGTCAGGCTGCCATCTGGCAAACTTATTTTCATACATTTGGCCTCCTAAGTCCTTAAAAGACTACTGAAGAGAGCTGTGGTCTTCACGTCTTACAAAGATGGGTAGGAGATTGTACAGACTGTGTTGTTGACACTAGGACGTGAGACTGGCACTGCAAGCGAACTGTAGGGCCAAGAGGTTGGGAGCAGGAAAGAGGCTGAAGATGAGAAATCCGGTTTGCTGTTAAGGGCTTCAATAGGGAAACCTGTCCATATAAAAAGGGTAGAGAAAAGCTTGGAACTGTATACTGTGAGAAAATGTTGAAGAGGGAGACTGAATTTGGATTAAAATTCCCCTAGAATTAAACTAAGTTTGAAAGCCAGCAAAGACAGGAAGGGCTGTAAGAACTGATGAAGAAAGCTGAGTATGATGGAATGTAGAGCCTGAGTTTGGTATTTAAGTGGCAAACTAGTTGAGGAACTAGATCTGATTTAAAATTAGATTACATTTGAAATTTAGAGGCAGGATGGCAGGCCTGAAAAGTAGGGACATAGACTGGGAAAGGAATGTAGGAATGAGAAAGGAGTAAGAGGCAAGAAAAAAGTTGAAATTAGGACTGGCAAAAATGGTTGCACAGGAAGTGTGGGCAGAGCATAAAATCTGAACACAAGATTTTAGATTTTCACTGTTCTTTTTCCATTACTATGTACCCATAAAACCTACAGGCAAAATATGTACCTTGTCTTCCTATTATGCAGTTCTACAGCTCATGATAGCTGCTAGTGACTCTTTTAGCTCAAGCTGATGAGGTGTGCAAAGATGTAAAGGCTCCTTTTGCTGATGCGTGCAGCTCTTTATAATTGAATTATCTTTCTTTTAGTTTTCTTTGTGAAGAATGGGCTCATGAAAACATTAAAAGTTTTATGTTGTGGCTAAATGTCAGTAAATGAAAAACTACATCTTGCTCAGATCTCTACAACGTCCATTTCTTTCCCAATGTGCATTCCCCAGTTCAGCCTTAGTTTTCTACATAATGCCCCTGTCGTGGAGCAAACACGGAGCATGTTCTGGGCATGCAATAGGAATGTGTAATAAAAGAGACAGTTTTCTGTTACTGTCTTTTTCACTTAAACCAGAAAAAATGCATAATGAAAAAGGCAGTAGGAGTTTTGAGAAAAATAGTCTCGTGTAAGAGAGTTAAGTGCCAAATGAAGAAAAATAATTACTTTACATAATTAGTTGTTATGCTTTAGGAATCTCCCTGAGCATAGTTTTCAGAAATCATTCTTTTGTTTCATTGTTTCTGAGAAGCAAATTTATTACCTGAGTGTAACATAGCAGGAATTCTCAAAATTGTAGCTCGTTGCCTTCCCACTCCATGTTTAACATAAATCTGGCCACTCCACCTCCATAATTTGTATACTTAGTGTCTCATAAACAGGCACACGGGAAAACTGGAAGGAGTAAGGCCATCCAGGCTATTTCTGGGGTGCAGGGCACATGGATTACTCTGAGCAGCCCCTGGTCCTCATTCCCCAGGTCAGGGTGGGCAGCAGCTGGCTGTGTGCTCCTATACCTGCATGGTGCCAGCTGCAGGGAAGCCACCAGTTCCTGCAATTGCACAGTGCCCCTGGGGGGGGAAGAGAGATTAAAGCAGTTGGAGTGTGCCTGGTTATCAGCTTTTTTGCTGCCACCTTCTCGTCACAACTTGTCTCTGTTGATTGCTATCTCCACCTCTCATTTGACAACCTCTGTGAGAAAGTTTATAGAATGAGTGTAATCTCTAGATATAAATTTTCTAAAAGTTTTTTGGGCCACCTGTGGAATTTAGAATTTATTACAACCTATAATTTTTCTCATCAAAGTCGTAGAGGTTTAAAAAAAGTTACCCATTATCTTAATCATTTAAAAATAGATGAAGCCAAGTTCTCCGGATTATATTGACAGAGGGTTTAGGTCAGAACCTCACAGGCCATGTCTCATTTATTCACTTTAATCCTTTGTAGACATGGTTCTGTATTAGCATGAATATAGTTCATATCATCCAATAGTTCTTTCTGTAGCTACTGCTATAGTATATTTTTCCAGGTCAGTTTTCAGACTGTAAATATTTATACTTTTCCGGAACATTTTTATTCCATCTAGCTAGAGCTTTTTGTGTGTATAAAAAAAAGTTATATGATGGATTTCCCCTGGGATACACAAGTGTTCTACTAAATATATATGAGAGATCATAAGTCTGAAGACAAGATGTGTCAGAATCCAAAAATTTACTTTGGGTAACCATACCAACAGTATAACAATCTATTAGGGACCATCTGCTGAAAATGAACCAGCATATGGATACCTAAAGCAGTGTTCAGTGTTATTGTTCAGTCCCTGGGAGTAAGAAATAAGACAGCAGTTTGAAATATGCTTATGTTTAGGATTTCTTTTTCATTATGAATATTTACCACTGGACAAAGTAATCTATGATACTTACAGTGCAGTGTGTAAATTATTCGGGTGGCTTCATGGGTTATTAATATACAGATACAGTACTTCCTAAAGTGATATAAGTGGAAAGCAAATTATTTTTTTCTCCCAAATAGCTACAACTATAAATTTTAAGTCCAAAGCTTAAAAAATAGTCAATGTAATCCTAGAATCCATATTTAGATGTAAAATAAGCATCCTGGTTTTCATAAGAGCTGATCAGCCAAAATGCTAACCAAGGAACAATAAGAATCATATCTCTAAAATTTACAATCATATAAATATGGATCAGGGAGCTAAATCTCAAGCTCCTGTCACAGAGAGAAACTGAGCTAATGAACTGTAGATCTAGGAGAAAAATCTGCTTTTGAAGTAATTTATGTATGTAAATTTCTGCATGGTACAGTTTGATAAGGCTCAAACTCAGTAGTGACAAAAACAATGAAAACTGTGTGTGAAATGTAGTTACAAATGCTCACAAATGGTGCTACAACCGTAATTTCTATGTATTATGAGACTAATGGATGACAGAGAAATAAAGACATGTCGCTATAAATTATGAGGCAATTTTTTCCTGAATAGCTTGAAATTGGATTGTAAATGTAATCAAGTGCATTGATGTTCCCAGCTATTTGGTAATGATGTAGTATGCTTTCCCACAGAATTTTTCATTAAGGAAAATATTAAGGTCTAGGTATTTTAATGTTATCACAAACAAAATCACAACATTTCTTCTAGAACATTCAAATCCTTTATGCACTTTCATTTCTTTCCTGAAGATTGGGATTCCTTTTAACAGTGAGCTTGTGAATTCACAGCTCTCACAGAAATTCCTTCACCCTTATCGCCCATGTGATGGTGGGCTCAACAGGTGCATTTCTCTCAAAGGTGAATTTGACCTGCTGTGTTGATGGCATGTGCAGCTCTCTCAAGGCAGAATGTCTTGCTTTATTTATGGTAGTGAGCAGAAGTTAACACAATATTCAGGAGCGTTTGTAAGACTGTTCTCTAAAGCACAGTTCAGCAAAAATGACTGGTTCTGATTTTGTCAAGTTAGATTTCTTTAGTGCCATTCTTAAACTAAAATGCTTTTTATTTTTGTCCTTTCAAAAGAGTTTTGTGAAAAATAGCCATGTTGTATCACTCTGTGTGCTCATTATGGTTGGATTAGCAATGTTAGTAAAACAATCACCTCTCCAATTCTCTGGTGCATTGTAGTTGTAACTGAGGCTCAGGCTTTCAAAAATAAGGATTTTTATAACTTTTTTTAACCCATCACTGAATCCCTCTCCTTCTCTAACATCTGTAAAGTTTCTTTTCTTTTCCTCTTCTACATCCCCTAGGGAGCATTACCACTAGGGTGTTCTTACTCTCTTTTATATGAGTTGGAAAAGAGGAAAAGTGTCCTCTGATTGGATAGCTTCTCCTGGCATCAAGGCACAGAGTCAACACATCCACATTCGCAATACCGTTATTGAGAGTATGAGTCTGCACAATGATGCAATTCTCCTAAACAGGAGTCAGCAAAGAGGATGTGTTTCAGAAATACGTACGTTAGCAGGCTAGTGACTGTAGTTATGTAATTCTCAAAACCAAGCTTTTTGATGATATCCAATTGTCCATTCTTGTCAAGAGTATCACACACTCCAATATCCTGGAAAGCAGAAAAAGTCATCAAGTTCTTAGACTAGAGGGATCACAGTAGATCCTCACAGGAAACAGAAATGTATATTTTTTTATTTATAAGTAGATATACAAATCTTCCATCAAATTAATCAAAATACCTCTAAGAGAGTAAAACTTAGCTTTTCACTCCCAGTGACTTACTGGTCGAAAAACTTTGTTTCTACAAAACATGCTTTCTAAAATGTTAGTATTCACTTACTAAAGCTAGTGTAATTGCAGCGTGAAGTGTTCCCAATACTAATCATAGAATCTATTATAGGAAATGCTCATAATAGCTGTTGAAAAAAAACATTGTGGAGTTATTTGGAACAATGCATAATGTGTTTTCAATAGTCCTTTTTTCTCATTCCATTACACAATAGAAATTAAGAATGTATTATAGTATAGCTCTCTAAATTATTAATGGCTTTAATAACTCTAAGATAGATATCTCCCTCAGCCCACATATGGCAAAGTTCACCCACCTACCACTGACTCTGCATCACCAATCTCATGGCACCATCCCACTTGTGTCAACCCACTTAATATTGGGGAACAACCCAAAGGTGTCTATTGATCATACTAAGATAAATGAAAGAGTAGCTTATGCAGTAGAGAGAGTATCCTGAAGGCAAATTCAGGGGTGGTTTTATGGTCCCTTTCCCAGCCTTTAAGACTTTATAATTTTTTGCCCCCAAAACTCTATTATTTTTTCCCTTTCCCCTCCAGTCCAGAGGGAGGACTCTTATCAGCATGATTTCTGTATGTACCAGGGAGAGGAATATTTGGTTTCAGATTTCTGAGGACTTTTATAATTGCTGTCAGTGCTATTCATTTAATTGAATAATGTCAAGGAAGCTTCACAGAGGGATCCTTTAAAAAGGTTTTTTCTCTACAGATTCCATCCCCGGAGTCTGGGGAAGAGACAACTGAAAAAAAGTTAATTAATACCATTAAGTGTTTATCCAGCTAGTGCCACAAGGCAACGGACAGATCTGTCAGCTAGACTAGAAATCGTTGATCTACATGACAAAAATCAGAATTGCCTTCTTAAACAGAAAACCCCCTACATTTTAAATGAAAAAGAAAATATATATTTTTATCCAAACCTATAAATAGATGCAAAAATACTCCCAGTCTTGCTCTGCTTCTATGAATTTAGTTATAAAACCCAACCAACAAACCAAACCACCAAGATTTACTTAATAAATCTTCCTTTAAATTTGAAGATACTTTCTTCTGACAAGGAGAGGTGAAGTTCCTGGTAACAAGAAACTAACTCTGTTACCAGGAACAAAGAAACTAACTCTGAAAAAAAAACAGGAGTAAATTAATTCTTCACTCCATGTTGAAAAGCTATTTGTGGAACTCAGTACATCATTAGTGTTGCATCCTGGAGAAAAGGGTAAGTCTTCATATGCAAGACTCTTTCTTCTTGATTTAGAATGGAGTTCAGCTTTAAGTTCTATGTCATATACATTTGCAGAGTTGATTTCTAATAAGGTAAGAAATAACAAAAAGTTTTCTCTAACCTTAACTATAAAAAACAGGCCTAATGTTTAATTACTGTTGTTTGCTAGATTACCAGGTGATCCAATAAACTGACTGACAATAGTATCCTTTAGGGCACAATGGATGTGCTTTAGAAAGCAAAGGAAAAAAAAACCCCAGAAAAGGTCTGTGAAATAATAACCAAATGGACAGTTGAAGTTACCGTGGCACGTAGTATAGCCTGTGATAGTTCTAGAAAATCCTCTGAAGTTTCCATGAACAGAAACTTTATCTCAGAGCTTTAGCGAGATTTTATATTCTCCTGTGATTTGACTGCAAGGTCTGTGGAAAGTAAGGATTTTGATCTGTCTTCATAGGCATAAGTTTTCAGAATAATTTTGATTTGCTCATGCAACAATGTTGCTGAGAAAAGAATGGCCTACCAGTTTCTCTGCTGAGTGAGTTTGTTTTGAGGACATTGCATCCACATATATAGTCCAGACTGGTAGCAATGGCATTTATAACAGTGGGCAGATCTGCCAGGATGAGACAGATTCACCTATCCAATCACAGATGGTAGAAAATATGACTCACAGATGCTGCTGTGTGAGAGCTTGGCTTCGGGAAGGATTCAGAAGCACTTGCAAAAATGGATTTTATTAGCTACTGTTCATTTCTCCAAAAGCTGATTTACTGTATGCTAGGAGGAAAATGAAAAGGGAAAAGATAAGAGCCTTCCTCTTAAAGAAGAATGATATATTTGATTGTGAGAAGCCTCAGTTGCTCGTGACTTTCTTTTGTCAGACAGAGAATTTGTTGGATTCACAATATCTGAGTCAAGACTCCTTCAGTGCATCTGGTGTTTCCCAAGGAGTGAATGTACTGAACTTAAGGAGTGCTGGTGGGTGGGAGTGATGGCTGGGGAGAGGGAAAGCTGGGCTTCCTGCAGGTGGAGGGGGGAGAGTAGCAAGCCTTTTAGAAATGCTGCTAGTGATATACCAGCAGCATTTCTCAGAGCAAATTTATGTTAGGACAAGCTGCTAATCACTGGCAGAAGTAAAAAATAATTGAAGTTCAATGTCTCATTCTGAAAGCTAGCATTTTGTTGGAGAGTTCTGCTTCAGAGCTTTATTCCAGCAATGGTTTTGCCACGGATAGACCAGCACTGTGATGGGTGTGTGAGGCAGTCCCAGATGCCCTGCATTCAGCCTTCTCACCCTGCACACAGCATCAGTACCCTGGTGTTTTACAGAGCTCATTACAGTAGTGCAGGACACTTTCTAGGGCTGTCTTTTGGGCTTTCTTTTGCTTGCCTTCTTCCTGCTGTCTGGCAGAAGTAAGGGATGAATAATACCCACTGCCAGTGACAGCTGCTGTTAAATAACTCTCCCCTTCTGTCCAGAAAAGGGCTATTAACAGAGTAATGCAGGAAAAATTGCTCCAAGATATATCCAAAGAAGAGCTCGACTGTTTGCTGTATTGTTATTAGAACTTTTACTTGTTATAATAACTACCTGTCCCAAAAAACGTTACCAAACTTACATGTCAACTAAAATATGGACAGTAGTGCAAGGTCAGGTATGAATGAAAGAAAGATGTACAGGGGCAAGGAGGAGTGGTGAGCAATGTGATCATGAAGTGATTTATTTTGATCCTATAAATGGATTATCAGTATTACTGCTTTAAATAATAATATCCTGTCATTCTTTTGCTTCTGACATTGCTGTACCAGTTTAATTAATATTACCAGGTGTTGGTAAATCTACATCTAAAATGTTCACTATTTTCACTAGAAAGATAAGATGTTTTGGGGCTTTTTTCCAAGGAACCTTTTGGGTTTAGGAGGGCAGAGGGAAATATTTCTGGCAGATGCTTTTCACATAGCTTTAATTTTCTCAAATGCGTATTTTTAGCTGAAGTTAATTGTCTTCACATCCTCTTGGGGTGTGGGAAGGGAAGAAGGGAGGGACATGTTTCAGAACAGTAATTTTTCTAATCCTAAACTGTACCCAAGGTAGGTGGGATGAATTGTCCTTTAAAGGCTTCTGTCCTTGGCCCACTGGCTACTGAGAAGGACTAGACTTGTAATAGTTCGACAGCCAACTTCAGTAAAATAAACCCCATCAGTTAAAAAGAAAGACCAACAAAAGTATGCCAATACAATAATTTCCCTAACCATTTAAGAGGGAGGAAAAGAAATTTGAGTTGAGGTGTCTACAATTCATCTAAATCCAAATTCTCTTTGGACTTGACTCCCCATGGTTTTTCTCTTCCATATCTCCACTCACACTAGGAGCAGCATTAGGTATGTTTCACTCAAGACCTGTTTAGAGGCATTATAAGGGAGATTAAAAAATGCATGGGCTTTTTTTTTACAGAGGATAACCTGACCCTTTTCAGCTTTGATTGTCTTTTGGTAAACAACTAAAAAGTTAGGCATTTGTTTTCCCAAAGAAGACAAGGGACCAAGCTGTGTCTGAGAATCTTTGCTTAATATCAGCTTTCATTTTAGCTAAATAAGGAAACACATTTCAACAGTCTTTCTACCCCTGCACATCCCACCAAAGCGCCTTCTCCTTGCAAAGTTCATCTTGCCAAGCCATCCAGCAGCAAGATGTATCACCATGAAGGTTGCACTCTTCCCCTTCCTCTGTCCTCTCCAGGCATGCCTGTGCTATCTCTGATGAGGTGGATGTACTGCTTCATTACTGCTGCAAACATGTGGAGAGCATAATTTTCCAGTCCTTTGTGATGATGGTAGCTACATGGATTTAAATAACTTATCTCAGGAAATGAAAATAATGTATTGAGTCCTTTAACTCATTCTGATTGCTGGCTTAGTCTACTCCAAATTATCTATCAAATAAACCAGCAGATTAACAAAAAGCAGTTGGAGAATGTTGGAGAAACATCTTTCAAAATAAAGAATGTATCACACCGAACAATATGAAAACCGAATTTTCTAGGTTTCTTCTTACATTATTTAAAGTTTTATTCCTTTTTTATAATTTCCTTAGGCTTGATAAGAATTCAATGCAAATACAGTTTTTTCTAGGTAGAAATAGTAACCTTGCATGTATTAGCTGACATTTCTGGCTTTGTAATGCATTTTCAAAATCCTAACAATTTCATTAAATTGAACTGAAATAATCACAACTTTATTAAGCTTCTCAGACTTAATATTTTTGAATATTTCATTTCGATTAAGCCAACTGTTTCTGAGAAACAAAACTTAGGAAAAAATATGTGGGTTTGTCCACGTTAAAGCAATTTGGCAATATCTTTTGACTGTTGGATGAGTGTTCATTAGTAATAGAGGTACATATTAATCGAAAAACCGAGAACCTAGGTTCACGAACACTGATATAAAGTTAATTTAAACCTGATATTTCAACATGTTTACAGCTTTGCAACTGAAATAATGTACTTGCAGTATATTTTTTGTGTTGCTATGCGTATAACATAGGGATTGCATGAACCTATACAAGACTGTAATACAAGGTTTGGCTTGTTATTTTTATCAGCAACCCTTGTCTTTCTATTTTGAACCTAAAGTCCATGCAGAATTAAAAGCATGTTTTACATTGGATGTGCATTAAGGTCTCTGACCTTTGTAATATAGGAAAAATACATCACTTTCTGCTCCTTAAGTAACAAAGGCAAATGTTAAACACATAAACACACAAAACGTCCAAAATAAACTTATATTTTGATACCTTTTGAGTGTGTTTTCCACATCCAAGAAGGTTATGAAGAAGTGAGCACTGTAAATCTTAGTGAAAACTATCTCAACTCCTATTACTCTGAGAGGTGAGATGAACACTTTTCCACATTTGCATACATAAACACAATAGTAGCACCCAAAATTTTTTTGTTGTTGTTTTCCAGGAGTTAATATTAAACCTGGAATTCAATATCAATATTTAAGAGTCCTCCCAGTTTCTTTTTAGAAATTGGGAAGCACTTTAGATACTTCTAATAATGATGAAATGAACTAAAATAATTTATGTATTCTTGCTTTCAACTTTCCATATTTCTGAAACTTTTCTTTGTTCATTGTTAAAAACCTTTATTATTAGCAACCTGTATTTTTCTCCCTATATAGGAAAAAAGCTGTACAGGGATCTATCTATGGCTCATGGGAATCTCCCTGCTTCTTTTTTCTTTTTTTTTTTTTTTTTTTGTCTCTCCAGATCATTAAAGACCAGAAGCTACTGGTGATAGTTGGAGGGATGCTACTGATTGATCTTTGCATCCTGATTTGCTGGCAGGTTGTGGATCCTTTGAGGAGGACAGTGGAAAAATATAACATGGAGGTACGTCCTCAAGCCCAAGTGATACTTGTGGTTGCATATCAGTATCTACAGCTTTCTATAAGACCAAGCTAAAAATGTACTAGGTTATATGAAAGCAAATCGAACAGTGTATTTTGGGGGAGGAAGGGTTCTGTTTTTTAAACCAAATAGAAATGAAATAACTGCAACCAAAAGGAATTGTATCTGTAGTTGAAGGTGCCACATTTCTGTTGCTTGTGAGAGACTTTATTTGTAAGAGTTGTAAATACAGGAGAGTCCTCTGCTAAGACTCTCTATTAGAGTCTGTTGCAATAAATAATAGATTATCAGAAGCCATTAGTGGATTTCAGTAAGAGCTCATTCAATATAAGTGCAGGAGAGGTCACTGCTTAGACTGCATTCTTTGTGGAGATGGTCAGGAATTATGTTACCTACTGCTATATTTATTTTTAGTAATTTTATATTCATACACCCATACTGATTGTTCATATTTTAATGTCATTCCCAGAAAGGTCACACTTGCGATTTTGATAAGAGAAGGAGGTAATAGCTTAATGCCAACTGTACACATTTTCCAGCATTCTGGTTGGTTTCTAGAAGTGGAGCTGAAGTAGAGCTTTCTGGACAAACTGACAGCAAGAAACAGGGCAGCAGCAATGCACAACTAGGAAAAAAAACCACCTATCTTTATGTAGATAAGCGGTGTTTGAGAGTTTATTGTCTCCAACATGGAAACTGGTGATTTCTAAAAACTAGATCATACGAGGACAATCTAGAAGTGTTATTCTCTTCTCCAATACTTGGCAATCAGTAAGAAAAAGAATGGGAGTTTTCTGATGTTAACATTTGCAAGAAAAGATATGTTATTTTCCTCCATTGCTTTTACTTTGTTCTTACTTTGCAGTGTAGCTCTGGAATTTTATTAGGAGAAGATTTTAATTTTTATTTTAATATAATTTGTAGAAAATATCTTAGAACAATGCCTCCTAAACTGCAAGGGTTGCCTTTCAAGAAATCGTTTTAGATTCTGAAAAGATATGTCATTCCCTAGAGTTTGAACTTTTTTTTTTTAAAGACTTCACAATTAATATGGTTTTCAATAAAAAATGGAAAATGTAGCTGAAATTTGTCTTGTGGAGATGCTTCTGCTCTATGTGTCTATAGCTTGAAGCCATAGCAGCTTGTTCAGGGCCTTGTTTACATAATTTTGTTCCAACTATATTGCAACTGATATTTCAATTGTCAGTGTTAACTGTTTCTCTGCTCATCTAAACCCAAACATGAAAAATAGTCACAAAATCCGACTGAAATAATGCTCATTTAGAAGGAATTTTACTTTTTACTGTAGTATAACTAAAGATCCTGATATGTAGTCTTACTAGAATCACTTAAGTCAAATGTCCATAGACAGCAGCAGTAACTGTGAAGTTATCAAACCATGAATACCATTATATTTGAAAAATAATGTTTACTGCCATTTTAAATTATTGCAATTTCCATCTGAACTTTTCAGTCTATATTCTTTGATCATGTAAAGTATAACACTAAAAACTCAGTGCAATTGTTCCATGTTTGGGGCTGACTAGACCGCAGGGCTGCACCCCAGTTGCCTGAATTTCAGTAACAGAACTGAAATTCTCTGGAAACTATGTAATCCCATGCGAAGTCATGTTCAGGGAATGCACACATGAGAATGTTTAATATTTTGAGCACTCAGCATAGAATTGACTTGAACATGCTGTTAAAGCTCTTAGCTATTACTATAAGTTGTGCAGAATGTTTTTTAAGCTAATGGATTTGGGGTGGGAAGGAAGTAAAAGTATTATGCAAGCAAGTCATTAAAATATTGTATGTGCATAAAATATGTTTATTATATAAACCATGAGGTGAACTGCAATTTGCTTTCCTGAAGCACACCTCTTCAGGTCTAAAAAACTCCTTAGTAGAAGCAATTAACAAATGCTTTTGCTGCTGTTATTATTATACTATAATATAATTAGTATCATATCATATAAATAAATTTTAAGTGCAATGGTCAATTATTTAGTTGAGTTTGACTGTGCAGGTATTATCTTTTCTGTGTTTGAAAAGTACTTACCACATAGTAAACACTACTGGAGGCAAGTTTCTGTTTTATTTCGGGAATATTGTGTAACATATATTCCTTGTCCCACTTGCTTCTATGAAATAATTTCAAAGGGATTATTTCCCTCAGTTAGAGCTAATCCAAGTGATAAAGACTAAGCTAAACGTGGGCTCCAAAGTTATGAATGCAATCAGTCATTCCAGCTAATGAACCATTTGAGTGCTGTTTATAAATACTCACCGGCTTCCTACATGATAGTTCTGCATTTGCCTACTATCAAGTGGTTCTGTCTTAGTTGTGTCTTCATAAACACATCAATCAAAGTAAGCAAGACAAGAAGCCTAAGAACTGGCAGTGTCCTTTGCTGTTTGCCATTATTCATGAAATAGTTTGTTTCAATGAAGGAGCAGCAGTAAATTATCGAGAACTTTTTAAAATTTCTTAAATCCAGAACGTAAAAATGCAGGCCCCTTTTCTGGAGTAGTTTGCAAAGTCCAAGCAATTTATGCCTGAAAGCAGAGGATGGGCAGTCTAAATCTAAAAATACAAAGGGAAATGAGGGCTTTTGTGGAGACTTTCTGGCCCCTACAGAAGGCAAAAATCATATGGAATGTTGAGTCTGTCAGTTTTCAAACTTGTCTCTGGTGTCCTGACCCCAGATGTATGGTTTCTTTATGAAAAGCAGATCTGTGGCTGCCATAAGACACCATGTTAAAAGTTTTAATGACTGAACCATAAAGCATCCAGCTCCTCCAGATCCATCAGTAGGGTGAGCAGTTTCTGGTATGTAATATATAGACAATAAAATTGCTGGATAAAAGCAAACAGGTTAAAGATAAAGGCAGGCACAACTTTAAAATTTCCATAACTATATGTTGATCTGTTGAACTGTAAGGTTGCCCCTATGTACATTTCACAGAGGCTTGTGAAATGGGCTTGATTTTCACATAACACAAAAGTTTGCTGACAAAAAATGCTTCTCAACTTTAAGCAGCAGTGCAAAAAATGGGAATTAATCCATAATATTACCCCTATTCATCTGTTTTGCTAGTTGCACTGGCTGTAACATTTCTCCCTTTGCTAATTTTTCAGACCAGTGGAGAGACCAATCGCTTTTTTTCTCACTAGATTCTTCATATGCTGAACTAGGAATTTGCTTTTTTCATCATAATTCACCTTTTTTTTCATAACTAAAATGCTCTGCGGTTATGATCAGATCTCAGCTAGATTCCTACCAGACTAAGTTTCTCCCAGTCGTATGAACCGGAGTGCATCCTTCCTCTCTGTCTTGCTGTCTGGGTTCTTGGGCTTGACAGACCATGAGGAATTATGGTGCTTCTGTGTCTGCAACTGTGCAAGAGATTGGCCTCGGTAGCAAGGCTTTACCATCTTTTCCCAACCATCTGGATTTTGTCCTGGTTTCTTAAGAAGGTCATTTTTATGTGCAAGGTGCTCTGTGTGGTTTTTTCCTACAAGTAAAACAAATTTTGCCTGTTTCAGTCAAAATCTGACAGATTTGGGCAGTGGAGTCTGTGCAGTAGCCATATCATAGTTCATTTAGGTACTTAGTACAGTTCAAAGGGTCTGTGTGTAGACATACAGTCACAGTCACCTCTTGCTCATAATACAATGACGTAATAACTCTTTTACTCCATAATTTACCTTGAAAGCCTCTGACTGGCTTATCTTCTCCCGACAAATATCTATGAAACAAATTGAATCTCTGTGGCCTTTGAAGATAGACAATGATAGTGCTTAATAAATAATAATTTGTATACCAGGGGAGATGGACTAGATTTTATAATTCCCAAGGTAAAAAGATCTTGCATTAGTGTTAGATTCAATAAAAGTAGTACCTCGCACACTGGATTCTACAATATTTCTTGAAGAACTTTAAAACCTGTTAGTCCAGTGCAGCAGGCTTTCCATTCCTTGACATCTTAGTACCAGTTACGTAGTTATCTCTGTGATGTTTCCTCTTATGCATTCTGCTGACAACAATATCAATATTTAAAAGTTAACTTCATTCTGGTATCTGGAATACCAGTATTTAATGTTTCACACTGAATTGTCCTGGGATGGTAATAAATGTGAAATGAAGAAAAAGTGCCATTTTGGAAGACACAGAAGAGAAAGAGATCAATTTGGTCTTCCAGCATTGATATAGATGCAAAGTGAGGAGACTAAGAATGCCCAACCTTATATGAGGACATTGCAACAAGAAAAATACCAATATGCAGGAAAGATTGAGTATGCCACGCCAGCGTCAGAGTAGTGCAGTATGTTAAAGAAAAATCAATTCAAATTACCATATTAATAATTTCTGTGAGTGAGACAGAATTCCTGTGCATTCCAAGTGTATAACTGTGCTGTTGGATACATATTACTAACCAACAAGCTAGAAGGCCAGCTTTGACTGATAAGTTGAGGGAGTCATAAACATCGCAGAAGCAAAAAAACCTCTGTGTAAACTAAACAAATGTGCTGCTCAGACTAACTCATTTGGTAACTGCTTTGTAATTCAACAGATTAGAGAACCCCCAGACAGAGAATGAACCCTTCATGTCATTATGAATAGCATACAGAATCTGTTCCAATGTCTTGATATCTGAAGGAGTTTTCTGTAGCTGCAAATATATTGTTCTTAGTTTTCATAGCTTTGAAGAAGCAACAACCAAAAAAGAGCAGTAGAAGGGTACTCAGGCTTCAGAAAAGGGAACAACACTAAACTGAGGAGAAACTAAAGAGGACACTGTAGAGAGTTAAATCTTTGTGGCTGGTCTAGAGATTATTAAGAATATCATAATTGAGACACAGACTAAATGCATGCCACACATCGAGTAAGACTTGAAAAAGAAGAGACTCAGCATGACAAAGCAGCAGGAAGACATCCTTCAAAAAAAACCAAAGTTGTATCCAAATGAGGAAAATAGACAGGATCATAAAGTCTGCTAAGTTAAATGTAGAAGACAATAAAGCAGTCTAAAAAAAAAATCTTGCACTGAATGAAAAATTAATAATAAATCTTTCTATAATACCGGTAGCAGGAAGTTTGCCAGGAACCTTTGCAACAATATTTGATCAGAATAGGAGAACATTACTTGCAGAAAACAAGGCTGTGTAGAATGATTAAATGACTGCTTTGCTGCTTTGTTCAGCAAAATTCTTAGTAGAAGAGTTTGTGGAGATTGCTGCACTAGAACCCTTCTGATGAACCCACTGAGGAGTGACTGGAGTTGCTAGTAGGAATAGAGAAACTGATCAGAAATAAATCACTGCAAAAATATTATATTCTCCCAGGCTTTCTAAAGTAATTCAAAAGAGTAATAGTCAAACTACTGACAACAGTATGTAATCATTAGCTCAGAAATTCTTTGATATCTGAGCAAAATGTTGCAAATGTCTTGCCACGTTTTCAAGACAGAATGGAAACCTCAGACTTGTAAGTTAAAGTCTGTAGTAGGCCACCTTATAAAAATTATAATCAGGAATAGGATTAGTAATTGATATGCTACATTAAGGAGGAGTTGACATAGCACTAGTGAAGGAACAAGTCATTAAATCTTATTAAGTCCTTTGAAGAAGCCAGCAAACATGTGAATAGAAGCTGACACAGCCTGCTAGGTCTCCAAAAAGGATGCATCAATTTCTTTCATCAAAGGCTCTCATGGAAATGAAATAACCATGGAATAAGAGAGAAATCCTGAAATGGGTATTAAGTTCTTTAGAATAAGAAAGCAGAATTAATAAATAAATAACAATTCATTTTCTAGTAAGGAAAGATGTAGCTGGTAGAGTACTTCAGGACAAGTTCCACTCTTTCTGCTGGTACCTGTGTTGTTCAGTGCAAGACAAGGTGAATGACAAGATGACAACGTTTTAGTGGTTATAGTAAGTTATTTCAGAAAATAAAAATGAGGGCTGATTGTGAAGAATTCTGGACAGACGTTGCAAAGCTCAACATAAAGTGGAATTCTCTTTCCTTATTGCAGCTGCAGCAGCAAACCTAAGGGTTTCTCTCTCATAACTGAGGTGTGATGTAAAGAATATTCAGCAAGGAGTGCATATATTAGGTGTGATAGAAAAGGAAGGGTAGAAGCATGTCCAAGGTAAGCATGGTTCTATACCCTGATGGACTAGTTAACTAAGAGCAGAGGCCATCAAATATAAAACTTGTCTTTTGGACGGACTTTTGTCTTGTAAAATTAATTTGTGTCTACATATTTAAATGAAAGTTGTATGAAAATTTGGATTCGACTGCACAAATGTAGATTTTTCTCTTCGATATTCATCTTCATTAATGACGCTGTTGCTGTAGGAACTGGAAAATACCATGGTCCAAAATTATATAGAGAGTGAAGAGTGTGTGTGTGTGTTTGTACACACATGATAAAAATGTGGGAGTAACATAGGTATGGAGTTGGTAAAGATGTCTGTTTCAAATTCATGTGCTCAAGTAAATTTATGTAGATTCTTCACCATTTTGAAACAATCAGATCATGTTCTTTTCTCTTTCTGCATATGTATATATGCATATGTATATATGCAGAAACAGATGTGTTTATGGGGTGTTGTTTAGATTGTGCTGTTGAGCTATTCAGTCAGCTAACAGCTGGATTAGAGAGAACTTTGTCAAATGTGTAATATGAAATGAAGAAATTAATTGGCTGAAGTAGTTTCTGGGGGTGTTCAGCCTAATGCAGGTCAGAGCTTGTTAGTCAATTTGTTCTCTAAATATCATTACACCCATCTGTTTCCCCTACTATTTTTTAAATAAATTCAATTTCTTTCCTTCCAATTTGAAATATTACAGACTGTGGGAGCCAAATGTCTCCTGAAATCTGTAGCCTGCTTTAAAATCCTGCCACTGTTGTTCTCAGCAGGCGGCCGCCAGCAGTAGCTGAAACTAAGAACTCTTACTTGCATCTGCTGGGGCCCACTGGTGGCTGGCAGACGTTCCAGAGGAGAGGAAAATGAATGGCTATTAAAGTCAGCTCTAAACCTTCCACCAGCCCAGAGGATCTAGAGCAGGTCCAAAGAAAGAGTTACTATTAAAGAGTAAAAACTGGTTTACTTCTCTTTCTCATCTGACATCAGTTTCCAAGGAAACAGAACAAAACGTGAGAACTGGGAGCCAGCAGCTGAGATTGACTCAGCTGGTGGCTAGTCCTGCTTCTGTTCCCATGGAAACACGTATCAAATTGGGAAAAATAAAGAAATAGGGCAGGGTCAGTTCCAAAATGGCAGGACAATGGCTGCTGCTTCAGCTACTTAATAAGACGAGGCTTGCTGAAATTTAGTCCTCTTCAGTATGCAAATCCAATTTTAATTTTGCCTCTGTTATTCAATTCCCAAAAAGCACTACTTCCCAACCTCAGGAATGTAGGAACTACTATCATTGACAAGACTTGTAATTCCTCTTGTCCAACAGCTTGTTTAAAATAATGACTGGCTCAAATACCTTCAGAAGTGGATGATAGAAGTGTGTACTGCACATTTGAGAGTTTATCTGTCACACTTGAAATTTCAGCCATGATTCATAATGAGTAGTGACTTGAAATGTATGGTTGAGTATATCTCATAACTCTTTTATACCCTTACTAGTTGGACACTTTTGTTATTCCCATAAATGTCTGGGGTTTTTGACTCTTTCTGACTTTGCACAGTTCAGTGTAATTGCTGATTAGGCAGTGTGTGAAGAAGTTCCTTCTTCACTTTTGGAAATATTGTTTTTCAGTCTCACTGAACATACAGTATTTTTATTTTAAGGAAAAAAAGAGAATTGAATCTTCCACATATCCTTTTGCAGTACCAGCCATTACTATGCATCTGTGTGTTTACAACATTATTTTGCTTTTTTCTCTTTGGTTGGCAGTCCCAATGTTAATAAGCTCTTTTTCCTATGACATAGAAACTATAAAAAGCATCCTTTTTAGTTAGGATGACTAATATTACACATTTTAGAAGATCTGTGTAATATGTTTTATCTATTATTCATCCTCTTCCTTATATTTAGTGTGTTATTTTTCACTGTTGCACACCTTTGAACAAAAATTTGGACTTTATTGTCAAAGTGATTCCGAGATCACTTCCATGAACTAATTATGACTCTGAGAAAATATATGAACAGTTTCACTGGTTTTAGGTGAAAATGGCATTACAGTTACTGAAATAAAATTCTATTTATCATCATATGGCCCACTCAGTTACTCTCCTTACACGACTCAATTAACTTCAGTATGTTGTCTGCATATTTTTATGTGTGTGCTGTTGAGCAACACTGATTTTAGTATGGAATTATGGTTCTTAGAGTGGAAGAATTATTCTGGAATATGGAAGCATGATAGTGGAGGAGTTTTAAAATACAGTGCTACAGTTATGTAGTCACACTTCTGGCGTGTCACTGCTGCTTTGTGAACACTTTGTGATCCACTTTGCTGTAGCTTCACCAGTTGTGAGGACTCTGCTACCAGAGGTACCCAACAGGATCCATCCTTTCAACTGCATTTGGAAATGCAGATTATTGTTCTTCCCTTGGGAATTGAAGGTATAATCCCTAGTTCTAAGTGAAATTAGTCTATTGGATGAAAGGAAATCAGATGCCAGAATCTGACACAGGAAGTCAACACATAAGCACAGATTAAAGCAGCCATTTACCTCTTTTGATGAGGGTGTAAAATACACAATTTTGGTTATACCCACATAGTGATAGACTGGTCCCAGCCCATGTAACTAGGACATAGACTCAGTGGCTATTCCTCACTTTAAACTTCAAATACATAGGATGCAATCATTCAGATTTTTTTCTGTGAAACCTAAAGCCAGATCCAAAGTTAACACTGATTTTGCGCACCCTTAAAAGCCTACAAACAGCTACAGAGTTGGTATAAGACAACACTGATACTTTTTGGCAATTAGAAACTGACTACCAAATAGCAACATACCTTGTTTTAGAATATTTCAGCATTTGTTAAAGCAGTGCCTGTAAGACTCCAAGCCCTGGGAGCTACCAGGTCACCAGCTTGGCTAGGAGTTTTACTTTAATATATGGATAAAGGGTTCCTTAATACCTCGAGATATCGTCAAGAGCATAAGCCACGAGCTTGTTCTCAAGGGATTTCTTTATTAAGTTAGGGGAGCAGATAAAGGAACTTGGCCTAAGTGCAAAAGGACACCACACAAGCTAGACAAAAATATTCTACCTCAATACTGACTCAGCATATACTATTAATCCATAACGCTTAAGTCAATGTCCAACTAATTCACAACACTTAAGATCCAATAAATCCACAACACTTAAGGCAAAATCCAACCAATTCCACAACATTTAAATCAAGATACAATCCCTTCAGCTCCAAGCCACGCTAAGCATCAAGAAAGGAGCAAAGGAAGATAAGCACAGGAAGCAAGAAGAGAAAAGGAGAAAGAAGGAGAGAGAGCTGAAGCCTTGCAGAAGACCAGCTCTCACAAGTCCACGTGGCAGGGCCATGCCATGAGGCAAACATATGTCTATGGTTTTATCCAGGTGCGGTCTCTGACTCCCCAGCCACTCTGGGGTTCCAGACCAGGGTGAGGGGCAGTGTTCTCATTGTCCCTGCCAATCTGAGCCTGGCTTAGGGGCTCCAGGAGGTGTGGTGTGTTATAGTTTTCCCAGACTGTTTGTGACTGACAGCTACTTCAGGGATTCCCCTTGTGGGCTCCAGGGGCCTGCCATGAGGGATACATGAGGTTTGGCCTATTACTTCCACCTCCACACACACACATGCTCCCCACAAGGTGGTTCTGACCCAATAATAACGGATCTGGTGTCAAACAGTGCCACGTTAACAAGGGCTTAGAAGCTCATGTCCTCATGTGCTTTCCATTTTCTTTCAGAGAACTTGAACTGCATATTGAGCATCAAGATTTACAGGCTTTATAATCCAAACAGGAACATTTTCTGCTCTTTTGTCAGTGATTTGAGTTTTCCTAATATCAGAAGCAAAAAATTTTAAATCACCAAAACCTGATTTAAAAAACTTCCAGAAAACAGACTCTAGGAACTGATTAATCTTTCTTTTTGCATTCTATCCTTGCAATTCAATGTTCAACCCTTTCTAGTATTGTAACATCTCTCTTGTTTTCTGAAAGCAATCCCCACTGTATAAAGAAAAACAGACTTTAATGCTTATGTCAGAAAACAGATGCTGATGTAGATGAAACAAACCATAATGAATTACTCCAAGAATATGCTGAGGCTGCAATAGAGACCAATAAAATCCTTCTCTGAAGATAGAGAATCCTGAATTAAAATATCTATTAAGAATAACAAATTGTCTAATGTAATTAATACTTCTTTGAGGGGAAGAATATTCCCTTGTTCCTTTAAATGTTTAAATAGGCTGATACCAAAAAGATACAACATAGGTATCCTCGTACTTCTTTAAAACCATTCTTTCAGTTAAAGGCAATCTTGTGGAGAAGGCAAGCCTCAGCTTATAAGTAATAATAGTCAGTGTTGCTCACTTGGAATGTCCTAAGTTCTGGCCAAGACATTGTACTGGAATGGATTAATGGCAGCCATTAGTCCTGTTGTCAACTGGGAGAAGCAAGCCATCGAGTCACCTACCTCAAGATCTTTACGCAGTGCTTGATCATCCAAAAGGTGCACATTGGCTTTGCACTAAAACCACTTCAGTGCTGCTCAAACTTAAAAGGTACTGATGTACTTTCACTTACAGGTGAAGTACCAGGTGGAGTACATCTGATTCTAGCATACTCGGTGAGGCAGGGAGACTCCGCTAGACAGCATGGGCACACACACAGGCAATAAGCAGATGGTGAAGTGATGCAAGTGAAATAGATTTTCTGCTGGTGGGGAGAGGCTGAAAAAAAGCTTCCATGACCAAAGCCATCCACTTTATGTCTATGCACTTCAAGTCATTTCACTTCTGTATTTAGTTCTCCTGGATTCCTCATTGTTACTAAGCTCTGTTACAGAGCAGCATTCGTAAGCAACGTACTATATTTGTGCCCAAACCTTGAAGACTCTGTCATACCCTGGCAAAGGAATGCAGACGCAGTTGTTTAGACCTTATCATCTGCAAAACACAAATACAATGTATTTGAATGTGAAAATATAGATATATTTTGAAAATTATTTTTAAAAAAAAGTACTAGTGCCAACACAGAATATTTACTGCAAGTGCCTTGGGCCATTCTTTACTTGAGTTTCCCATATGGTAGTAAATCAGAGCCTTTATATGCCTATGTTATGTAAGTAAAGCTTGCTTTGCTTTCGAGGTTAAAGTTGTTTCTTCTCTGATAAGCATATTCTAAAATTTAAATAGATATTTCGTAAGTGAGAAAAAGCTTTTTTTTTTGGATCTGCCAAACAGAATGAACTTTTCTACAAAAACTGCAGATTATCACAAATCTCCTCGCTCCTACAAAAGGAAAGATTGTTTCTCAATTAGCTTTCTCCAGCATCAACATCCAGCAGAATGCATTTATGCATATGCATTTTTATTTTAAAACATCTTCCTGTATATACTCTCTGTGGATAAAAGAGAAGAAGCACATAATAGCTGTTAACCACATTGTTAATGAGGCCAATATGCATTAACAATACTTCTATGACATGTGTATTTTTTAAAGCTATAAAATCGAAGATGTCTTGCTTTTTTAAAGACTTCAGTCACCCTGAAGTCCACTTTCCTAACTGAAATACGGTTAGTGCATGCCTTCCTTCAATGCTTCTCTATCCTCCTGTAATGCTGTCTCCTGCCTCTGTCCATGAACTCTCATGCTTACCAAATCTTACTTCATGCTCATTTTCACTACTATAATCTGCAGGTCATTTGTAAAACTGACTTTGTGAAAGGACAGCTTAGGTCAACTCAGCTTTAGATTGCTACCCACTCTTGTGCAGTTATTAAAGAGCGGTAATGACCTAACTGCAGGTGACCATGGGTCGGGACTAAGGAGAAAAAATGAAGAACGGATGCAGATTTGACAATTTTCCAAAAGAGGTTTATGTTTTGTTAAGAATGCTCAGACTGCTCAGATCCAATCATTCATTTTTTCTTTAAAGAAAGAGTTATAAATTGCTCATCAACCATGAGCTACACAGGTTGGTACAGTCAACCGAAGGCTTCCCAGTAAGACTTGATTTAATGGTTTTAGTAAGACTCAAATATAAATGCTTACTAATTTAGTTATGTGGAAGACCCCCACTAGCAAGTTCCTAGTGGATGAGGGTGCCTCATAAAGGGAGAGACCCATTCCCCACAGCTGTAGCTGCAGGGCAGCTTCGTCCATTTTTATGATGGTGATAATCAACAGTCCTTTCACCAGAAAATGCTGACAATTCTATAGTCATCATTACTTCTCACCTTAAATCCAGCAATGTCATGTATTCAGTGTTTTGATTTTTCAGGTACATTTAAGGAAACAGCGTTGTATTTTAGATGTCCTGAAAAGCTGTATTAGCCATCCTAATTTTTCTCATGTAATTTCTGCTGTAATATATAACTTCCTTATTATGACTGTGTTAACTTCCTTGTTATGACTGTGTTATAAGAGACTCTTGGTTATCTCAAATAACACTTTGGTTTTAAGTGATTGGTGTACTTATTTCTTTTTATTTATTCTACGGTATCCATTCACTCTGAGATATTTGCATCTGTGACCCAAGTAAGCATTTTTGAGAAATTTAGAGCTCCAAGAATCTTTCAAAGCAGTTGATAGTTCCTTTATTGCTATTATTATGTCAGGTTAGAGTTTACAAGGCTAGAATCCTCATTTTATGGAAATACCCTGCTTACAGTTTAAAATCATTATATCTGTTTTTTTCATTAACAAATGAAATATTGTGTAATTTGTACTGGTGTGGAAGAGTCTCTTCTAATGTATTCAGAATTAGATACTCCAAAAGACACATATTTGTGGAAAAACATGCTTCTCTAAATATGTAATTTCAGTATGGTGCATATAAATGTAAATGTATATGTATGAGTGAGTGTTAATAGATACATACGTATATATTTAATGTTTTGATGATATTTCCGTTCTGGCATCTGGTCAGGGATAACTCAGATGACCAAATGTCCAATTAAAGAATTTATTTTTTTATTATTTTTTTCTGTTAATGTGTTTTTCCAAGAGGCACAGAGCATGGAGTTTCTCTTGTTTTATGTCAGTCTTGAATGTGTGAGCTCCTAGCTTATGTAAATCTTCAAGAATCTTTTATGGAATGGTAGAGGACCCAAACATAATTAAAACAATCCATTTGTTGTCCAGATTGTGGTAGGTGAAAGCTGGATATTCCTTCTGTTATTTATTTCTGTGTGCTGGTTACTTCTCTGCAGAAAAGGAATTTTCGATTTAACAGCTCTGATTGGTCCTCTCTCATTTTGTGGGACTGTTGCAAATAAAAGTGGAACAGTACACCTAGGACCTAAATTTGTAGAGCTAATGATAGAAAGTTCTATTTACTATGACAATTCTGTTTGCAGTACTACCATGGAGCTAACATGTAACTTTATGCAGCAGGTAAAAAGCACAATGAAAATTTCTTGCTGCCAAGGTGGAGGTATTCTTCAGCTTTGCTACACAGATTGAAGGCACACATCTTTAATGCTTTCTTTGGAGTCAAATCCTACAATAATGCTGTTAGCAGTTTAAAGCAAAGTTTTGTCATATTCTTTATTTGCATACATTAAAACAGAAGAAAGAGCAGCCAGTTAAAGCACTGTGGAGAAACATTCAGGATGGAAATATATGTGTGCTGGCAAACCATCAAAAACATTATAAGAAATGGCATTACAAAGGAATTAGGCTGGAATAAGAAGGAAGAGATCACTGTGGGGGCAACAGTATTATAATTTGGATATTCTTTCCCTATTTTCCAGTGTTTGGAGGGTTTATTTTAATAAATTAATAAAATTTTAATTAATATGAAATGAAATCCGTGTCAGAAATTATCAAAGTAGTTATTTAAGCTGTTAAAATAATGACCTTTGACAAGTCATTTCCACAAGTTCCTATGACACTGATTTCATAAATTGAAATGCCAAGCAAGATTTCTGGTTTAAGTGAAAATGAAATGATAGGTGAAACTGAATGTAAAAAAATGCCAGGTGATGGTTAGATCTTGATAAAATAGCACATAGTTATAAGAAAATGTCATCTTAATGCACAGTAGGAGTCAGAAGGCAAACCAAGTATAAGGAATTATAAGAACAGAAGTAGGGAACAAAATGCAAAGCAATATTATGCCAGTGTTTAAATCCAGAGTGGAGTTATACCTCTACTGTGTACAGTCCCAACACACACCTTCAGGAGATTGAAAACATATAGAGCTACATAAAGCCTTGAAAAGTGTGGAAGAACCCCCATCCAAGGAGCAGGCTGTGATCACTTCTGTCTAGAAGAGAGATAGATGAGGACAGGGAAGTATAAAATCTTCAGTGGTTTAGAAAAAGTGATTAGAAGTGATCACACATAGTCTACTCCAATACAAGAGCTAAGGAGCATGCAGTGGAACTGGCAGGTTCAAAGAACAGACAACACACAGTGCAGATGGAGAACTTTTTCTGCAAAGTGTTGTCCATCCTAAATGTTTACATAGGATTTAATATAGCAACTTTTTTGGGCACACCAATGAAAGAAAAAGATATCTCAAAGTGTTAAATAAGAAGACATGACCTCACTCTGAAGAAATTATTGAGTGACAGAATATTCTAGAGAGTTTTTTCTGTGTGCTTGGCCTTTTTCAGATCCTTCACTAGGGAAGGGACAGTTTGGTAGGACTTGAGACATGTATTAGGCTAGATAGATCTTTGTGAGTAAGTATACCTCCTGTTATATGCATCAGCTATGGAGAGAGGAAATGCCTTTGTAATTTTCTACTTCTCTTAACATTTGGCATTTAGTTTTATTTCTGTTATTTCTAAGTTTTCATGGAATAAAGAGAGGTGTTCTGACTAACTGCACATAGCACTTCTGAACTTTGATGGAAGAATGTAATTCTCAGCACCAGGCTCCCTGCATTCTTTTCTATGTCACAATATCATATTTTTAGAGTACTTGATAGTAGTGCTAAAATAGGAAAACATGTTCTTCTAATATGTCATAAAGAGGAAGAGTGCTTACCCAGTTTTTATTTAATTCATACAAACTGACTTCTGAAAAGGAAACTGAAGTTAAGAACTGAAATATAGAATTATAGAATTGTTGAGACTGGAGGGGATCTCTGGATATTTTCTAGTCCAATGCCCCTGCTCAAAGCAGGGTCACGTTTTTCAAGACCATGTCCAGTGTCCAGTCATGTGTTGAATATATCCAAATATGGACTTTCTACAACCTCTCTGGGCAACCTGTTACAGTGTTTAACCACCCTCATCATAAAAAAAAGCTTTTTTTTCCCTGATGTTTAATAGACGCTTCCTGCATTTCAATTTGTGCCTTTTGTTCTTTCATTGAATACCACTGACAAAAGTCTGGCTTCATCTTTACTTCCTACCATTTTATTTTTATGCACATAAAATGCTTTTCTCTAGAATCTTCTTGTCTAAGGTAAAACTGCAGCTCTCATCCTCTTTTCATGTCAGATGCTCCAATACCTTGAGCATTTTAATGCTCTATTCCTGGACTCAATCCAGTGTGTCCTTGCCTTGTCACTATGGCATTAGGGATCCCAGGTTTGGTCACAGTACTCCAAATATGATCTCACCAGGGCCGAGTAGAAGAGAAGAATCACTTTCTTCAGCCTTCTGATGACATTCTTCCTAATGCAAGGGCACACTGCTAGCTCACAGGCCACTTGGTTTCTGCCAGGACCCCCAGGACGTTTTCAGCAAAACTACTTTCCAGCCAAATACCACCCCTTTTTCCCTCCACAGCCTGTTCCTTCCTATTTATTTGTTGGAACGCTCCAGTCGTGGGGGCATTCTCACCACATCTCTGCGACTCCAGTGAGGATGCAGCCTTGCAAGGGCATACATACCTCCTAGTTCCACCTGGTTTTCCTCCATGCTGCATGCATACATTTATGTACAGGCACTTTTTCAAAGAGATGCTCCATCATGCTGACTTCCCAGAAAAAGTGTGAATGCTTCCCCCAGTTTCACCCTTTTCCACCTGGCATTTGCATGTATACCCTTTATGGGGGCTTCCTTCCATCCTGTTTTGTTATTTTAAAGCCTTTTCTTGTCTACCTCACCTTGCCTAGTCTTCCACTGTTCAAGAAAAAAATCAGTGACCTATTGCCTATATCTGGTGAAATTACCCGTGTTTCTGGTAACTGTTCCGTGCTTCACTGAACTTAACTGTGCTTCATGAACTTTCAGAAACAGAAGTGCTGTGTGAAAGCCAAAGGCTTCCAAGATTCAATACAAATATATACAAGGTCTTCTTGCTCCCTACAACTACCTGATAGGAGGTTATAGCAAGGCAGGGGTCAGTTTTTTCTCCCAAGTAACAATCAATTGGACAAGAGGAAATGGCTTCAAGAGGAAGTTTAGGTGGGATATTGGGAAAAAATTCTTCACTGAAAGGGTTATCAAGTACTGGAACAGGTTGCCCAGGAAAGTTTTTGAGTCATTATCCTTGGAATTGTTCAAAAGGTATGTGGATGTGGCACTGAGGGACATGGTTTAATGGTGAACTTGGCAGTGCCATGTTAAGTGATTTTAGAGGTCTTTTCCAACCTAAATGATTCTGTGATTCTAATTATTGGACAGAAAATCTAATTTCCACAAATTTTGTTAATAAATTCTAAATAATGGCATTTTCTTTAAGTCTGGTCACCTCTGATAAAGATAAAAAAATAAAAATGAGCTCATAGAGGAACAGGTACATGCAAGAAGTCTTGGGTTAATTAAAAGAAACCTGAAAACCACCGTTAGTAAAGAAGTTGAAAAAAGTATAACTTGCTTAATTTTGCAGAACTGATGACAGAAGGATATGTGATTACTATGTCTAAATTTCATGGATTTTATATACCAGGAGGGGAGATGAACTATTCAAACTGTGTGTCAGTGCTGACACATGAGAAAAATAGTTAAAAATTGATCGTAAGTGAACATACACTGGAGTAAGACTATGTTTCTAAGGCACGAGATTAGTTGAAGATCTAGAATTGTCTTCTTTTAGGGGAGTAATGATTTAACATTTGAAATTCAGATTTTGATAATATGAAGGATCTTATATCATGTGTCCACTGGACCCATGTTTCTGTGTTTAGGAATTGGTCCCTAGATTTTTACAAAGATCTTGCAAGAACTGCTTGCAGTCCTTTTATTTTCCAGTTAAATGTTGGCTAGCTTCATCTGGATTTTGTGATATTTTTTTCAGCCGCAAATGGCTAACACAAGAGAGAGAATACCACAGCTATCACTGCATCTTCTTTAAAATGGTTCATTTGCCTCAGGCTTTAGGATTTAGCTGTAATGAAGATGAAAGATTGATGGCTGACTGCTGACCTACTTTGAGGAAATGAAAGAGCAGGTGGCATGCTGCTGACTAGGAAAGTAAAAGACTGTACTAAATGCAGAGAAATAAAGCATGGCTAAATAAAATTATTTTAGATCACAGCTTCTCTTCAGTAGCCCAACACAGAATAATACACATCTGGAAACCTCAAAACCTCTTTTACATCTGTGTGTGTGTAAATATATTTAACCTATTTGAAATAGTTATCTTCATTTTACAAAAGAAGGCTCTGTGAGTTACTGTTAGGGCTCTGAATGTATCAAACTGTCACAGCATATTGTAGAATCTAATAGGAAAAGCTAGACAAGGCAAATTAAAAAAAAATATAAGGCTTAAGATGTGACAGATGTGTCAATGCTTGTAACAAATTGTTCCCCGAGTTTTGTTTAACCTTTGGCAAAAGAGAAGCATGTTCATCTAAACTTGGAATTAAGGTGCTTTCAGCTGTGTGACAGAAATGTTTAATAGTTGGTGACAACCAGTCCTTCAGCAAAGAGCTGCCACCTTTTAACTGGGAGCAGTGTACTCTAATTTGTCTCAGAAACTTCATACATGAATCACAAGAAGGGACTACATGAAAACATTTTTTGTTTCTTGTTAGCAGTCTTGTGTTTGAAGCAAACTAGTAGTACATTGGGGAATGAACCTAATGTTGACCATCAGATAAGTTTGCAGCTTCTCGTAACTGCCAAGTTTATAGAGAATGACATGATTTTTATGCTAATTGCTTTAATTATAAAGCAGTTATCTTCTGTATTTTGGAGCAGGTAGAGAAGAAAAAAGCTATATTGCCTACCAAATGGGAAATGAACTGAGATGCAAGCCAAGAAACCGAGTTGTTAGTGATTGTCCTCCCTAAACCTGTTGCATTTCTGCACTTCCAATGGCCCGCTTTGTTAACTACAGCATCATGCTGACACCCTGAAGTGAAAGGAAATATTACAAACTAAGTAGGTCCCTCTGTATTCAGCTTCACATTGCAATAGGACCCCAGGATGTCTTTTAAGACATCCAATTCTCATTCCTGTGGAGAAGAGTCAAAGGTGTGTGCCATTTGGAGAATACCTGAAGGTGTGTTGCTCTGACTTTCCCTTCAGTAAATTATTGTAAAGGTTCAATAGTGTGATAAAAGGCATCTTTGTCGATCTTGACACTCTTGTTCTTTTACATGGAGAGCTTTTAGTTTAGTCTTTGGTTTCAATTCAGACGTGGGAGATATCAAACTATTAGGGAGTCCAGTCTGTAACTATTTCCAAGACCTTTCCTTTTTTTTACACCTGGGAATAAAATCTGATTTTACTGTCTGAGATTTATCCCATATTGTGAAACACCTTAGTGAGTCATAGCCATTTTTGTAGTGTCTTCCTTTGTTTCTCTTCTTTGAAAGAGGAGACAGCTAGAGGAAGTAGCCACATTCTTGTGGTGTTATTCAAACCCTAATAGTGATTTAGAGGGATAAAGGGGAAAAAATGTGTATTTGTGTATCAGGGAAAGTTCCAAGTGTAGGTGTTGAACCTTTTTTTTTTTTCTTCTTATCCTGTAAAACATTCTAGTTAGAAGAAAATTTGCATTTTTTTTTTTATATTTGTGGTGGACAGAGGAGAGCTGCAAGATATTTTGCCTTTGTATCCAAATACTAGCAGACATTATGTATGTGTATCCTGTAAGGGATGAAAGTTAATTTCATAATTTTTTTCTCAAAAGAAGTTTGCTTTCCAAGTTGTATTGACAATTATGGGTGCGGTTGCCTTAGGGTGTAGGAATTATGCCATCAGGACTTCCTTTTCTCTGGTTTTTGATCTAGCTCACCAGGTGCCTGGTAGCTGTTCATACAAAGCAAACTTGCTTGCTTGCAATCCTGCCACCCACCTCATAGATTCTCCCTCACATGTTTGCACCATATTCAGCTCACTGAGAACATAGCCTTGTTTGAAGCTCAGCATAAAAGCTCTAGAAAGGGCAAAAAATTAGTTACTTTTATAATAGTAGGATTAATCCATAAAACAGATTGAAACCTATATATTCATCTTTTAAAAATAATTTGATGTTAGGATTTCAGAATCTTTTAATCTTTCCTGAATTGTAAGGCTGCCTATATACAATAATGACATAGAAAAAAGAGAAACCCTTTTTCTATTGGTCTTACTTAGCAGAAAAACATGAGAAACGGGAATGAAGGTAAAGGTGACTTCAAGAAAAAAGATAAAAGGAGCAGAAGAATATTTTTTTGGAACAGAGTCCCAGAAGCCAACAAAGAAGACAAGGCAAAAGTACATGGCTACCAGGGAAAATGCCTGTGCCTGGACATAACTCATACACATCTATAAAGAAAATACAAAGATAATTCTTTTATTGTCTTAAACACATACTGCAAAGTATAACGGAATATATTCCTTTTAAAAGATTAATGAAGTATAGCCATTAAAACTGTGGGGCTTGGAATGTGTTTTAAAAGTTAGGACTGTTTTAGTGCAGTTTGTAAATATAAATTAAAAAGAAGACTCTTGCCTTAAAAGATCTATTCAGAAAATTGCATGGTGAAATTATGTCAGTATTATTTTGTGTTAGAAGTCATAGAATCATAGAATAGTTTGGGTTGGGAGGGGCCTAAAGATCACCTAGTTCCAAACCCTCTGCCATTGGGACATCTTTCTCCACAGGAACATCTTTCACAAGACCAGGTTTCTCAGAGCCTATGTTTCCTCTATGGGAAAGAGATAAAATTTTACAAAATTAGAATCCACGGAAATTTACTTCCATTGATACTGAAAGATTTAAGATATGTCTTTATCCTTAGATGTAATTTGCATATGAAGCTGAGAGGGTTTAAGTAAAGGCGAATTCTAAAACGGATATATTTTGTGACATCTCTAAATTGATTTTGACCTAACTTATAGCCATTTAATTCACATCAGAACTCTTGCCAGTGTACAGTTATTAATGTAAAACCTTTTTCTAATTCTGCAATTTTTTTCACCAGTTTAACTGAAATATTTTTAACTAAAATAAATTAAGCCAGTAATGTTTATTATGCAGGGAAGATACAAATTTCCAAGCTATCAAGTTACCTGTCGCAGAAACATATTCATTCTAGGTGGAATAAATTGAAGGGTAGGAATCTGGTCTATTAGACATTTGAATACTTAGATTAGGGTCTATTAGCAAAAAAGTATGACTTGTGAAAATTTAGTTTGCTTTGGGATTCAGTTTTTATTCGATGTTGTCCATGGAATTACTCATCATAAACAATTTGTGGGATTTATGATAGGAGTGGTCTGCACAAAAAGCATTCAGTAGTAATTTGATTCCTTTTTTGCCCACATTTTCAGTCAGGACACTCCTTTTTCTCCATGTTTGCCTAACTCTTTCAATGAACAGAACTGTAGCTTTTTCTCTTTGATGTATGTCCCTTTTGATTAGGAGATCATCAATTATTTAGATTCTTCCAAACCTTGCAGCCTAATACTTTGAACATAAGACTGTAAGTAGAGCATTTTGAAGATCAGTGTTTAAAAATAGGTCATGTTTTTCAAGAGACCAGTGCTTGAAAATCTGGAAATCCTCCTGATTAACATTCAGTATTTGTTAACCTAATACGGACTTCATTTTAAAACATTAGCTGTATTATTTTCTCTATTTAGAAAAGTCACCTAGCTTATGCACAACATTTAATGCCAGTTGTATTATTAACAGTATCTATTAAAAAAACAAGAACAATCATATTCAAGTGGTTTTGCTGAAGGAAAAGAAGGTATTTTCTCAACATCCCATTTCAAACTGTTTGGGAACCTTATAAATTATCAGTGTTGTTTTGCTATGGTAATTATTTGGTGCATGTGCTTTATTATTATTATTAATAGTAATAATAATATTTTGCATTTCTGAAGCACTTTTCATCTGCCGACCTCAGTTCTTTTTGCAAACAGCTAATTAGACTTCAAAACACAGTAAGTGGTGCTATACCCACTTTTCTGCAGGGCAGTACTGGAGGGCAAACCATGCTGCCTCTCAGTATGCAGTCCAGGATGCTTGAGAGGATGAGTAGGAACCCCCATGAATATGCATTGTGAATTAATATGCCATGAGGGAAGTTTTCGTACTTATTCCAGCTAATTAGCTCACGGCCTGATAATGAAAAGGACAGAAATTTCAGACTGTTTCCTGCAACTGTGTGCTTAAAAGTTTTCATCTTATCTCATCATATGGCAGTACAGTCATGGCAACAACAGAGCTTTTCACGGTAACTTCATACACCAGAGAGAAGTTCAAATAAAACTGACTACTTAAAGATATTTGTTGATTAAATGGTATTTTCCATTCTAACTTCTTTAAATGGTGATAATTCTATTTCTTCCCACTTTCCTTCTTTAGTTTAGTTCTTTTTCAAATGAGTGCTGGCCAAGTGCTTTCAACAATATAGCTACTGATACTTGACTGGTTTTGGTGGCTCTCCAAGCAGTGGTTGTTGCACACAAGTATATTAGCAATTTTCACTGCACATAAATCCTGATAGAGAAATAACTATCTCATGAAACTACAGATTCAGTTTAACAGCCTCCTTTTAAGTAAATGAGGGAAGAGCAGTCGATACCGTCTGTTTACCTTGACTTTAGTAAGGCTTTTGGCACTATCTTCATATCTTCATAGAGAAGGTGTTGCCGTAGGGGCTGTATGAGCATATGGTGAGATGAACTGAAAACTGGCTGAATGGCTGGGCCCAGAGGGTGATGATCAGCAGCACGAAGTCCAGCTGGAGGAGAGTAGGTAGCGGTGTACCCCAGGGTCAATACTGGGTCCAGTCCTATTCGACATCTTCGATAATGATCTGGCTGATGGTGAGGAGCACACCCTCAGAAAGGTTGCTAATGGCATGTAACTGGTAGGGATGGCCAATACACGAGGGGGTTTTGCTGCCATGCAGAGGGTCCTTGAAATTCTGGACAAATGGACTGACAGGAACCCTCAGGCAGCTCAGCAAGAGGAAGTGCGAAGTCCTGCACCCAGGGAGGAACAAGCCTGGGTACCCTTACATGCTGCGGGCTGACCAGGTGGAAGCAGCTTGGCAGAAAAAGAGCAGGGCTTTTGATAGACACCACATGGAACAAAAAACAGTGGTGTGCCCTCGATACAAAGGTGGCCAAAGATATCCTCAGTTGCTCTAGAGAAAACATTGACAGCAGGTGAAAAGAGGTCATCCTTCCCCTCTACTCAGCACTGGTGAGGCCACACCTGGAGTACTGTGTCCAGTTCTGGGCTCCCCAGTACAGGAGAGACATGGACATACAACAGAGTCCAATGAAGGGCCACAAAGATGAAGAAACTGAAGTGTTTCTCCTATGAGGAAAGACTGAGGGAACTGGGAGTGCAGGGGATCTTGTCTATGTATATAAATACCTGAAAGGAGGGGACAAAGCGGATGGAGCCAGGCACTTTTCAGTGGCACTCAGTGACAGGACCAGAGGCAAGAGGAACAACATGAAGCACAGGAGGTTCTATCTGAACATCAGAAAACACATTTCACTGTGAGGGTGACTGAGCACTGGCACAGGTTGCCCACAGACATGGAGGAGTCTCCATTCTTGGAGATATTCAAAAGCCACCTGGGAAGCCTGCTCTAGGTGGCCGTGTTTGAGCAAATGAGTTGAACAAGATGACTTCAGGAGATCCTTTACTACCTCAGCCAATCTGTGATTCTTCAAGTTTGTAAAACAAAAAGATGAATTTCCTAAGATTCTACCTCAGGGCTGCTTGGGAATTCCTTTCTGTTACTAATTTTACCTTGGTTGCTATGAAACCAAAGGCAGAGAAGCAGAAGAAATCAAGTAATGAAGCCTCCAAGTAGTCTTTCAAAGGAATGAGGAGCTGAATAAGGTAAATTGATAATAAAAAACAGAAACTATTGCTCACTTCACGGAATGCTTGAGAAAATAACAGAAGTATATATTTGAATGCAGTATGGTCTGGATTGGTATTTTGCATCTTTTTTTAATATCTGTATTTTTTCCCTGTCAGTTTAGATTTATTACTGGTATCATATTTACACAATAACACCATTTGATGCTTTCTGAAATATGTTGTGGGAACAAAGAAAATTAATAAGACTAGTGAAGCTATCTATCATTTAGGTCTTGTTTGAAAATCAAAATAAGCCTTCGGTGACTGTCCTGCACACAGGTGCATTGCAGTGTAATTTTTTTACTTATGGTTTATAAAAAAAGTATTCACTCTTAATATTTGTCCTGAAGATTGGGTAGAAGATCATCATGAAACAAAATACATCGTTAACATGGTCAGCATAATCTGTGAAATTTATTGTACCTAATGTTTACCGTTTGAAAAAGAGTAGGGTAAAAATACTGATAGAGTTTCCTGTCCTTAACAACCAGAGTACAGAATGTCGTTTTGTTGTCTGTGTCTCATGAAACAGTTCCTCATAGCACATCATAAATTTTTGGTCTCTGTCTTTTTTTCTTACCAGTAATACTGCTAATTCAGGCCCTGACTCTGCAAGCTATTGTGCGCAGCTACCAGCATGTGCTCACTGGCTGAACTGTGACTTTTCTAGACACATGCAGTATTCGTTTTACCACCAAATTCTGCTTTAAGATATTGAAGATTATTCTGGGAAAAGTGGTGGGGGTTTTCTTTTCCTTTTTTTCCTTTTTCCTTCTCCTCTTTTTTTTTTTTATATTGCTTCTCTTCAAAGAAAATAAATACTCACTTGAGACAGTCGAAGTGAAAAAGTACTGCTTTAGGGCTCCAATGGTAAGATACAGTTACAGAGGGCAAAAAACATTAAGGTGGCATATTGTAAAGTCAGTTGCTACTGGGAAAACCCCAATGAGAGACTGTTTATCAAAGATTGTAATGTCTTATAAGGAAAAGCCTTAGGAAACTGGGAAGCTGACTAATTTATTAAGATCTCAAGAACTCAAAACCCACTAAGAACCACAGTAACTGAAAATTACACGGATCATGAAATACAGATTATAGACTCTGTGAAAACCACTATTCTGCTGATTCCTTATGGACTTATGTGAAATTTGGATGAAATAATTCACCTTATAAACCCTAGGAAGAGTGGCTTACCTTAAGAGAGTGGCTCCAAGGTCTTCAAGCTACAGAATAGTTGTACTCCCTTATGTGACCTATTTTCTGTGGTTTGGCTGGTACGGCTGAACAGTTGCAGTTCCTCTGTTTGATCTCCTCTGCTAGTTTTGCAGAGGAAAGCTGTTGGGTGAGTAGGGATGACCATTTATCAGGCTATCCCTAAGCTACCTCAAGGGTAATTCTGATGCAATAAGGGCTATAGCAGTAGATGATATCACCTGCTGAAAGAACAAGCTGTGAATAATAAAAATGATCAGAGAGCTTTGTTTAGGCAAACTACAAATCTATCTTTTTCTTCTCTTGCTCATTGTTTTCCTGTAACATGTCTGTTATCTTCTTTCTCACATCCAGCAATATTAGAAACTGGAAACAAGAATACAGTACTGTGTTATTTTGACTTTTTAAAATTTTGAAAAGCATTTGGTGCATATCCATGTTTTGGCAAGAAAAAGGTATTTTTTGGGTTTTTTTTTTGTTTTTTTTTTTTTTTCATTTAACATTATGGCAATACCTGTGGCTCTCCCGTCTGGGATACCAGAATGATTAACACATCAACTTTTGCTAACTTGAAGTAGTTATCATGTAATACCTAGCCATAAAATATACTGGGTGTATATTGGCAAAATTCATTTGATTGCAAGTGTATCTGCTGAATTGCTTCCTGTAATGTAGAGCAAGCGCAATGGCACTCGGTGCAGGAGCTCACACTGGTCAGTGCTCTTCCTAGAAATCCCCAGGCTATGTGTTGTAGTTTTTCTGAGGCCCAAATGGACTGTTGTCCTGAGAAAGTGTTTTGGAATGACTTGTAAAAGACCTTTAACTTCTTACACATGATATTAATATACTACAGGTTTTGATTTTGCATTCTGTTGTTACTGTAAGAAGTCTAGACTGCTTTCGTTCTCCCCACACTCTTTTTTGATTCACCAGTTGAGCAATTTATTATGCACCCTGGGCAACTTCCAGATCGGATATCTCCTATGAAGTCTGCTCTCTCCCTCTTTCCCCTGTTTCCCTCCTAAGCACCTTCTCCCCAGGCACGTTGCACCTACTGGGAGAGGGCAGGAGGAAGGAGCAGAGAGGTGCGACCAGTTTTTCAGAGAGGGGACTGTGGGGAGAAGCAGTCCTGGTACCAGTTATCCAAGGTCTGACTCTGTCACTGTTGGTGTAAGTTACATGTGCTCTTGAGCTAGGTTCTCTGCAGTTGTGGACTTTGGTGAGGCAACGTAATGGGTCTCTTTCAAACTTCTCAGAAAAAGGAAACTTGGCCCTTTGGGTTGATTATTTGATTTGACCTTGAAGGATAGTGGAATTTGAAACTTTTTAGCCTGAGATTAGGGGGTCTTGGATTTTTTTTTTCTTCTTTGAGTGGAAAAAAAGTATAATAGTACCTGTCACTAAACTGAAAGAACTCTGGATTTTGTGTATACCTAAGCCCTGAAGGGTAGTTTTCTTCCAAGCTTTTCTTCACTTCATAACACTTTTAGTATACATTTCCATCTCAGCATACATCAGCTCCTTTTATGTTGTATCTGATGAAATGATACCAGAATTGTCTGCTATTTCTTGCTTCCCTTCCAGATGCAACTTGTCCTAAATGAACTTTTATTCCAAAAAAAAACAACCACTAAAGGAGCGATGAGGTGTGTATTCACCACATCTGCATTCTTTCCAACTGAACCCACATGAAACACACATCAATCTAGAATATGCTCTAAGCCATTTTATTGCTTATGTGGGCAGAATTGTTTTCCTCCAGACATGTCAGCCCAGCATTCCTGCTATTTTGAAACAATCAGATCCTCTTGATGCACACAGTTTTTTCCTCTTGATGCACACAGTTGCATGTCTAACAGAAATATAAACTCAAGTACAACCCTGAGCCAGTTCCTGTTGAAACTAATGAGAAAGTATTACAAAATTAGTGCCTTTGGACCTACTACATCTCTTGACTCAGCTTTTGCCATCGAAAGATTCTTCTTTCAAGGAAAGATGCTTGTTTTTCTCCCCTCTGCTGAGGACACACCTGTGCTTGGTAAACTAGAGTGCTTCCTTTTCTGCTACTGTACCTCTGTAACTAGACAGATGTGCACTAATTTCACCCAGCTAGAATGTTCCATAATGTGATTCTACGGCAAAAACCTTAGGATCACTGCTACTGTTTCTTCTTATTGTTGAAGTTTTGAAGTTGACCATATTGCTGCAAAACAAGCTGTAAAGCATACCCCCTGTTTTTTCTCTGAAACATCTACATCCAATACAAATCAGATCTTCATCAACCTCTGAAACTATCTATTTTTTCCCACTTTCCTTTCATGTATAAGTAGATATAGTTAACAGTGAGGCAAATATATGTGCACCTACAACTGGGAAGTCACTGTCCTCACAAATTTTTAGAATCTTAACAACAAAATAGAAATAAAAATCTAAGAAAAGGAATTGATCCTTGGGGAGTTAACAATGCACTTTCTTAATAGAACTCCATCATAAATGCTCACACATGCAAAAAAAATGCTTGTTTGAAGAGAATTGTAGAAGGGCACTATTGCTGTTATTGCGGCGTCAAAAGTGCACTTATTGGTGTTGGAGCAAACAAAGCCCTTGTTTTTCCAGACTACCCTGCTCAGTATGCTGGTTCATTCAGATTCAAGCACTACTATAAGCCTTCTCCAAGGCACTTTGGTTGAAAGCTTTGCCAGCCATCGACAGTTGTCTTACCCAATCTTCACTTCCACTTAAACTTTTATACAAGCTTAACACCTTCCCTGGGCCTTTGATTCATGTGTCAGCCTTCAAATATGTCTTCTCGTGCTGAAAAATAATATACAAAATATTTGATCTCCTTCAAACTGAGAACCCCAAAATAAACAGCAGAAAGAAATGTTCCATATGACAGCCTATCTCCTACAGAAAACAGAGTTGTGAAGTGCAGAGACAGATGGCTTCTGCAGGCAAAGCATATTCTCAGTGCGCGATAAATCAGATTTTTTATAAATATTCTTGTCATTTTTTTAAAAATTGCTGTTATATAAAGATTATTATTAACTTTGAAGAATGGACTATCGATTTCATCCTCACTGCTGAATGGGAGAACACCATATTTCACTTGAGTCTTCTCACTGGCAAAACTCTCCTGAAGCAATTTAGAGCCAACCACCTTTGACAGTTCTAACTGCATTCTTTCTGTTAACATGTATATTATTAAGTTATAATATAGCATAATATAATATATATAATAATATAATATATAAGTTATATAAGTTGTATTAATATATAACTTGTTATTAGAGTACAAACATCTGACACTTAAGGAAATGCCTATTTATTCTTCCCTAAAATACACTGTTCATTTATCAGCTCATACCAACAATAGGGAGACTTGTGAACCAATGATATTTTAAGGTATGACATTTTATAATGCTTATTTTTTTTCACTTTACTCAAGTCTCCTCTCTTATTATTGCATATTTTCCATCCATCAGAATTAACTGCTCACAGTATCAAATTAGCACAAACACTCTCTTTAGTGTGAAATTTTGCACAACTGTGTCTAGTAATTTAGTAGTTGAGTTGAGCAACATAGAAAATCTGCTTAAATAAAATATATGTTGTAAAAAGTTGAACTACCTGGATGACTATGCTCTGTAATTATGAATGCAAGAAAACTTACGTTTTCATTTTCCCAGAGGGAATTTGCTTTTCTGTTTGGTCTTCCCAACACAGGACATGAATTGTTTTATTCCACACTGCATACTCAGAAAGTAGAATCCAGTGGACTGTTTTCCCTTCTCCTTCTGTTCTTAATAGTCCCCTTGGCACTCCAACACATTTTGAAAGAGCCATGTCTGCTTCTCTAGCCTGGAGGAACTGTCAGACCTGACAGACTGCTGAGCCTCTTCCCCTTTAGCCAGGCAAGCCAGGTCATAGATTGAAAAAAAAAAAAAAAAAACCAAAAAAAAAGGCAAAACACATTTGGGAAAACTTGACACTGAGGCTTTACCCTGATAAAGAGGAATCCTGAGCCAGGCCTGAGTGAGAAGCCAGGAAGAAATGGTTCAGAGAAAGCAGTGTAAAACAGAAGTGCTGTTAAATTTGTGGTGGTGAACGTAGATAATAACCATGGTTAAACAAGGTCAGTGTTTGTCAGCACCATTCAGTAGCCTGAGATGAAAAGCCTCTCACCAAAGACAGAAACAGTTGCTGACCTAGGAGTCTAGGAGGGAAAAGAACTGTCACCTGCTGTTGCAAATGTAATTGGCTTTGTTAATCGTGCTCTCCATTCTTCTGAGGTATTAGTTTTGTGTCTCCTGCCTTTGCATCATGTGTCGCATGAACTAATTAATCATCAAGCACCCCCCTGACTTCAGTGGTGAGATTTGGAACAGTGATTTAGGTTTTAAATTGTGACTTTTCAACTAAGAACAATGTGTACCAGTCAAAGGCAAGCTTGTTACAATAGTGAAGCTATTGTAGGAATCCAAATCCTACCCAAAATCTTCCACATAGGTAAAAGTGCTATCCCTTAAATACTACTTTGCGACTTTATTGGTCTTTAATAGTGCAGGTAGATTTGTACACAAGGTATATGTAGTAGCATTGTATGCATGCACTGAAACAGAATCTGCCAAACATCACCTTTGTCATTCTGCCATTAAGGTGAATTACTTCCCTCATCTTTTTATTTCTATTTTATTGTTAAGATCCTGGAATATTATGAGAAGGACAGTGCCTTCCTGTTTGTTGGTGCTCAATGAGGAAAGCAGTTAGGAGCACACAAGTGAGAAATAGGAAGAATACAGACAAAGAAGAGCAGCAGTGGTGCTGGTTGATTATGGTAACTAGCAAAGGTGAACAAATGAGAATTGCAACTCACAAATTCTTACATTTAGTAAAACACATGTATTTTAGGGTATGATTCAGGATTTTTAATATGCTTAACTCTTAGAAAGCAACAGTAGTATTCCGTCTGTGCATGCAGGACTTTTCTCAGTGGCATGTGATCCTTCACCGGTTTTCTGAAGTGCTTTCATAACCAAAATAGTGGTGATTTTTTGCAATTATTTTATGGGTTTGCATTCACTCTGTATTTAGTTGTACTCTTCTAATGTTACATTATTTGCTTTTCAGCCTTTGAGGGCACACTCCGTGTGTACTCAGTGTAGCTAGTATATTTGTCTAATTTACACTGCATGTGTAAATTACACCATAGTTTGCACCTCTGATATTTAAGAAAACAACAAAATGATCTTCTGTTACTTGTTTGATATTTCCTTCATTTCTGTCCTTTCCTGTTTCTCAATTTCATATTCTGAAAAGACAAAAGATTTGTACTCCTGGGGAGCTTTAGCAGTATTTACACTTCATTTAGAAATCCCTTGGTCTGCAGCCCCTTGGTCTGCAGCCACCTCAGTTTCACCAGTTAGTTCCCACATTAGTTCCCTCACATCTGAAATTCTGTATCTGGGCATACTCCATGTAAATGGATGTTCACCACCCATGTTGTATCTCGGGCCTTTCTCTACATATATCTCTTTACGTATTCAGTCTTGTGTCTGTTGTCAGAGCAAGTCTAATTCATTCAAGTAGAATAAGGTCAGCTGAAAACACAGCAGTGTCAGATGCTTCAGTTAAAAAAGTAGAGGAACTGTTCTCGGTTCATCCACCCTAATTGGGATGTGCCCCATCAGCCTGCCTGTTGTACTGTACTATCTTTCTCTTTGTAGCCCAGCATATCCAAGATGGTTTCTGTTAGGACCAACAGCAGTTTCTGCAGCTGAGACTGAAAGTGGTTAAGCATCTCAACATCTACAGTGCCCTGTGTCCTCAAGAAGACATGTATTATACAACTGAGGTGACGACTACAGCTGGGCTATCTGAGTGTCCCAGTTCAAAAGATCGGAGTAAAATCACAGATTTTGCCTGAAGTTAGGAAGCTGGTTTACTGTACTGGAGAGATGCCGATGTGTGATTCCCTAGCATAGCTGATCCTCTTCTGGGAGTCCAAAGCCGAAGGAAGGTGTCATTTCAGACACACCTCTCTTGTTAGATTTTTTCTTGGAGTAGTGTTTGTGGCTCACTGCTCAGTGTGCTCCTGCTTTCAATCTCATTCGGAAAAGCACCGTAAGACTGTGCAGGCAGCTGATGTGGGGTGGTAGATTGCACTTCAGAAGCAGATGCCAACCACTTCAAAGTCAGGCACCACAATGCCAAGTCTCACACTGTTTCTGCGTCCTTTTGCGTAACACACCTTTACAATTTTAATTTTAATCTTTTAATCTGCCACTGACAGAAAGCACTTCAGTCATCTCTTTCATCTATTGTGCATTGCAGAAATGCGCTTCACGCTAAATGCCTTCACTCTCCATTTCAGCCTGCAGCAGCTTGAGGCAGCCTGTCCAGTCATCAGCTTAGTAATCAGGCAGGCTGGCAAAAGGTGGAGCAGGACTCGGCTGCCTTTGGATGAGCGACTTGGGCAAGCCAACAGGCTCCAGACGTGTTGAATTCCCTGACTGGAATTCCCTTTTCTTGTTGAGTCACGGTGTACTTGTTAATTGTCACTTCCCACTTCTGCTCCCTTGCTGTGCTGGGTCTTTCCTTTGTGTGCTGGTGCTCAGAAATATCAGACACACAGTGTAAAATATCTTCCAAAGTCATCATACTTCCCAGACCATTCCACAGCTGGAGACACATCACTTTTCTTAAAGTTTCTGCTTTCAGCAATCTGAATTTTCCCTTGTTTTACTTTACTTTTAATCTCTTTTTAGATATATTATTAATATAAATATAAAAAACCACTTTCTTGAAGTTTATTTCTTTTAAATTCTTGTAGGTATCCAGGACACACTTAGTCTTCATATAATTTTGCTAATTATGTTTATTTCTAAATTCAGTAGTAAAGTCCTGTCCATGTTAGGATCATTTGTGCTCCTGTTGCACTGCTCCTCCTATTTCATCAACTGTTCTGGCCTTAAACAGAGAGAGCCATATGCTGAGGATGTCATCACGACTCTTCTGGAAAGAGAAGCAAAACAGAGGGATGAAGATTCTGTTAATATTTCACTAAAAACTTTTATCCACTTGGTTCACTCTCTCCACAGTTCTTCTCCTAATATTACTGGTTTCTGACCTGCACAATTTTTATGGGCATTGTTATTACAGGTATCCTGAGGATGGTTTTATCTTTTTATTCCCCTGTATTTCACACCCCTAATCATCCTCTGCAAGTACCATAAGTCTGCTTTCTCTTTACTTTTGTATGTATACTAACACTTCATAGTCTTATATCACCTCCAGATTTGGCACAAATTTTTCTATAAAACCATTAAGGAGTACATTAGTAATTCAATCCATATTAATATTCTGGCAATACCACATGCTTCAGAAGATGGTGTGAAATCTTCGGTCACACACACACACATCAAGCTGTTGTGTGCCCGTACAGAAATTTTATTTCTTTACTACAGCAATCTGTTTCTGACTTATTGCCTGCATAGTCTCCTGTCACAGGTCCTGTGTCCAGTCCTGCTGAACTTGCAAAAGTGTCACCTGAAAATATCTCCTAATATGGTCTTATTGAAGACCAGTGATGGTTGTGTTCCTGCTTCCTTTGAAGTCTCCAGATTTTGTCATTTCAATAACCTCTTTTGGTAGACTTTTATTCCTCCCCACCCCACACACCTACTTGTGAAATGGCACACATTTCTGCAGAGATTTTAGTGTAGAGATTTTGATAGTGTAATTTCCAGGATCTGAATGAGGATATAAATATTTTCTGGGAAATTTACTGAATTTCTCTCTTCTCTGCCTGGGACCATACTTGACCACACAGTAATAAAGGTTAAAGGGCAACTCTGAACAATTTCAGCCATATTTCAAAGCCACAGAGATTAATAGTTCCTGGTCAAAGGGAGTACTAGCTGAAGAACAGGATTAAACATGAAACAGATTTTTGCTAATTGTGTCAAAGAGACCATTTTTTTCACCTAACCTACAAATCAAAGACTGCCTGCGCTTACAATAGCAAAATTTACTCTTTCAAATTCAGCAACTAAATTTTTTAAATGGAATGATGAGTATGTGTTTTGCTAAGAAATACTTATCAGTTTCATTATAGAGAAGATAACCTTATGGCATTTTGGATATCAGCTGCCATGAAAATAGAGGGGTTTGGTTTTATTATATCTCAAATATATTGCTTTTCAAAGATTAATACTTTCATTTTTAATTTCCATAGGTTTAAGATTTTAAATTGTCTTCAGTGAAAAATGGGAGGCAATTACAGATTTTAAAATCTTGATATTATTTATAAACATTTTCTTCATATGGGAAATATGCTTCCTATTTCTGAATGTATTTGTTTGTATTAGTATTCGAAACAAAAAAATAGTTCCAGTATGATTCCAGCTATTTTAAGGCTGAAAATGTATTCCCAATGCTGACTTGTATTTCTTAAAAAGACCAAAGTATATACAGCATGAAGCAGTAGACTGTGATCCAAACTCAGCCATTTAAATGCATGTGCTAAGAAAATGTTATTTGATTTAACAGCTAAAAATGCTTCCATACCAGAGACAGATCTAATAAGACCTTAAAGGATGTGAGGCTAAATTCAGATAATGTTTATGTACTGAGGGTAAGATGTCTTTGTGAGCAACAATCTCTGGCAATAACAACAATTTCTTGGGATGGAAAATGGCAAGACGGAGGTCAGCTCACAGTGTTGTGAAGAAAGGGTGCTTCAGTGCCTTGTGTTTCACTCAGACACTGCTGAGCTCACCACTTACCACCCAGCTGATATATTGCCTTCTGAATGGATCACACCCCTTCTCACCATCTAGAAACACTGTAGTTGTAGATGGGTTTAGGTAGGGGCATATTAGTACTCATGTAGGCAACAGTGATCTGTAACCAACTACCCTGAGCTGCACGGTCAGAATTTTTTAATAAGATAGTAGTACAGAAAATGAGATTGAAATACAGATCTTTTCACATGACAAACTCAGCTTTCTTTGGGTTCATGTTTATAATGGTAGAGATAACTGAATGTATTTTCTAGCAGAAAAAAAAACCTAAAAAATCTTATACATTTGCAACTCTCTGTCTAAGCTACTGGCCACTATCACTGCAACATGTCACTAGCAACCTAACCTACATGTTGTATAGTTTTCTCACCAATTGAAAACTACTGTTTCAGTAACTCTTAAACAACAAAACATTAATTAACACCCAGTGTTCTTCACAAAAGCATTTTGTGAATGTTATCTGATGAGTTCTGACAAAACCAGTAAAGGAAAACAATTATTATTTCAAGAGGGGTGTATTTACAGACAGAGAAGTTTAGTGATTTGTCTCAGACCTTAAAGAATTGGCTACAACACCCTAATTCCATAACATAGGCTGGGTAATTTTGCTTCAGTCCAGTTGCCTACTAGTTGCACACAACTATTCATTCACTATTGTTGTGTCCAAATTGTTATTGGGATCCTGTCTGTTGCCTGCCTAAAAATGTCACCAACCAGCTAAGGAGGGTATGACTTTAATGTTTACCTAATATATCATCTACCCAGAATTGTACTGATACAGCGCTTTTGCCCTGGGTTATGAACCTCTGAACATGAAGATCTAAAATAAAACTGATGATGCAGCCTTATCTACAGGAAAACTCAAACTCATTTCTCTTACAACACAAAGTGGGAGCATTTTCTTTTCCTCTGCAGCATTGTGGCATGCTTGGACTGAGTCATTTCTTTGATGTGTAAATGCACCTTAAGAAGGACATTAAATATTTCAAGTAATTGGTATGAACATGAAATCTCTCATTAGTGGCTCCTAGGCAGCTGCAAAGTGCAGATAAGAAAATGCATGTGCTAGTACAAGAAAATATTCCAAAATTCTTGAGGGAAGCTTTCTGTCTAAAAATGCCCCGCTTCTTTTTGCCCTTCCAGTCTGTCTGTGCACTATGTCTACTGAAAAAATTCTGGTTACACAGAAAAGTGAAGCACTGTGTATGTTAATGTCCTTGCCACAAAGGCTTTTCCGTACAGTGACATGATATCTAGGATCTAGGCTGCAGACCAAAATTATTTTCCCACCTACTTGCAGAATCAAATTTGAATGGTGCTTATTTGAAACACTTTAATTTGTCACATGTTTTACTTTGAAATGCATTTTCAATAACATCCAGTGAAGTCCATTCTGAAACTGATGTGACTGTCTAAAATGAAATGACAACAGTAATTAACATTCCATTTCATGGTTAATTAAAATAGATTATATACTAAGAAAACACAAACTTCATATCATAAAACTGGTTAATTAGTCTACTGAAAGCTGCCTTTATGAAGTCTGTTGCTTTCACAAGCTTAAAATCTGTCTGCTAGTATATGCAAAGAAATCCTCTGGACTGTTTCTATGAAAGAAGAAAGTTTACTTCCCCACGTATACTTCTGGCAGTTTCCGAGAAAGTCTGGATATATAAAGTCATCCTTCCTGAGACTGAGCAAAATGTCATTGGGAGTTAAGGAAGAACCTTGGAAGTGAAAGGAATTTCATAACAGACTGATTTTCAGCATTTGTTGTGGTTATTGCACTGAGGAGAGAAGGGCAGTCAAGTGTATACTGGCAATATAACCATTTTGAATAATCTAGTTTAGTGGGGAGACCAGAAATGAAAGCTGGAAACAGAACTTGAGACTTTCAGAGAACTGGATGTTTAGAAGATACATGACAGGGTAGAGTTGCTCTAGTGAAAATCTGATGTTTTTTAGTGGTGCTCTGAAAGCAGGGTAGGATGATGTCCCTTCTAGTGCAGAATCCCAAGGTACTGAGAGCAGCTCTCCCTATTATCTAATGTTGTGGCCTGCATTATGCATTAACCACTAATTATTTTTCAAATTTTAAAAAAAAATTGCAGATTTCTCTGAAGATTACCTTCCTTCATATAGATTTTGTAATGACGAAAGAATGCAAGTTTGGTAATTTTGATGAATGAAGCTTTATGTCTACAGACTGGGATTAAGGCTAATTTTTCTTTGACAGTGGTCTGTGAACAAACTAAAACCAGAAGGGAAGAGGAAATTCTTCTGTAGGTAACAGACATTTCAATCACAATGATTTTTACAGCTCTGGCTTTCTGGTAAGCATGCAGACCATGCTGATGGACAGGGAAGCTGAATCTGACAGCCAACAAGGTCACCTCCTGAGTGTTTTAAGCAAGAACAGCTCTAACGTCCTACTGAACAGGGCTGCAGTACAGTAGATATTATACGGAGGAAATGTTCTGTTGCTAGTGAGGCCAAAAGAGAATGCTAGTTTAGTGTTGCTCATAAATAAAATAAATTTTAAAAGACCACAATACATATCATCAGGTAATCCAATTCTAGAGCAATGTTTGAGCTAAGCTTGAGCTACTCCTTAGATCAATCTTCTTGCTTTTATGTATCTTATATCCTGGGGACATAAGTAATTTTTCCTCTTCTGGAGCTCTCTGGTATTCAGAAGAAATGTTTTCCTTTAATGCTGTAAGAAGAACCATAGCACAGCACCTAGTAGGAAGTACAATCATAAATGATGCTGAGATAGTACATTAGATATTTGATGCTTGGCTTGCTTTCCTCAATCCAGGAACAAGCAAGTGATAAAAATACCTGGTTTAGCCATTAGTGCTAACTATCCATTTGTCTCAAATTGTCTTAAGTACATAACAAAATTCAGTTTAACTCAGAACATTTTTTCTCTTCCTGCCTTAGTTTGAAGTTTTTGCTTCCTTTTCAAACCTGATGATGAGCTCATAAATCCATAGCTTTATTTGATTTTTCCAGGCAATCTGACAAAATGTATCCCCTCCTCCTACAAAACCTGCTTTTCTATGTCATTAAAACATTGAAGCTGGAACAACATTAATATTGCTTATCTTTTAGGAAATTTGTTCTGTGGTGCATCAAGGGAAAACATTTGTAACTGCTTCATTAAAACCTGGGGTTTATGCTCAGCTCTGCCGAAAATATCCTTATGTAACCTCATGAGTGAAATGCATGATAAGTACTTACTCCTAAACAATAGCACTAAGAGGCCTTGCCTGATGCTAAGGGGTTTGAATATTCAGAAATATTACCATATGTAATTGGGAGAGCTGGGACTCCACAGCTCAGTGAATATTCCTCTGAGCTATAAATAGCTTTTGGAAAAGGTATCAAATGCAATTTAAGAATGCTCACGTACACCCAATTCATAACCCTGTTATCTTGCATTACTGAGTAGTTTTTATCTTCTTGGAGTCTGATCTAACTTTTGTGTCAGGTACTACAATCTGGGTTGCTTATTTTCCAATACAAAATTAAGGCAAATTCAGAAATACCTTTGCTGAGAGAAAATTTATCTAGCCTTTTGATCTGGCAAACAAACAAAAAAAAGATTTACTGAGTGACAATCAAAATTATCAATGCCCACATTAAGAAGCAAGACAGAACATTTTAAATACACCAGTAATGAGCCACGAGGCCATTCCTCTTTTTTTTGCAACCTTCAGTTCAACAGTGCCCTGTAGCACTCAAACTGCAAAAGACAGAGTGATCCAATTTTGTGTTACTGTGATTAATCTCCTTCTAGTCATCCCAGAATATAGAAGTTTTCTTGCCATTTTTATAATCCTTTTCTTTTTCATCTTCCCAATTACATTGATAATTATCTTCTATTTTTCATTATCCTGGTATAATCTGTAAATCTTTTACATTGCAAACTTCACACCATTTCAGGTCTCTAGAAAGATCTATCTTGTTTCTAGCTTTGGTTCCAGACTAAGATAGTATTTCAGTATGTTGTGCACCTTCAGCATATGGGTACTCATACTGAAGTCAACAGGTGACTCATATTTAGAGAAAAGCATATGGCTAAGTAGTGGGTTTTTGTGATTTTTTTCCAGATTTGGATCTAAAGCTGGAGAAGCTTGAATGTAGTGAAACTGCTGTTATTCCACCATGTGGAAGAGCAGAACACCTGACATATTTCCACATTTTCTGTCTGTGTGCCGTGAAGCTATATTTTGCAGGATTTCTTTCTATATAGGTGTATGAGGTTAGAGGAAAAGCTGATGTAGCATCATCCTCTACAACCACAAGCAAATTTCGTAGACTTCATTATGTAACTGGAAGGGTGGCTGAACAGTTTGGCTAATGCTTTGCACAGATTATCTATTTAAGTTCTGTGAAGACTGACAGCATAATATCAGGTTTTGTTGCATAGATACTAAACAAGATTGTGTCCTACTCTGCATTACAGGTTTATTTCTTTGTACAGCTCTGCAAAGAGTTTCTATTCAGGTCATGAAATAGTGCTAGGTTTTCACTGTTCATTCTATTCATTAACTTTGAAGGGGCTGGATTCAAAGGCATCAGTTTGTAGCTTCTCTTACAGATTCATTCTTTATCTGTAATTGTAATAGATGAATTGTGTTAGAGTAATCTATTTAGCATAATCCACTCATGAAATCACTTTTTTTTTTTTTTGTATTTTATATTGCCCATTAGTGTAATGGAAAGCAGAGAGGTTTCTGGGGGCAGGGTCAAAACCCAGCTGCGTTCTTTCCATCTTGGATTTTAGCTAAGCGGTGAGTTTTTACTCTCCTTGGCATTTGTCTGTAGACAGGGCCATGTCAACAAGAATACTGAGGAATTCCTCTTTTTTGGTGAGTTTGCAGCTACTCAGTGCTGTTGCTTACCATCTATGCAGTCTTTCTCCTGTTTGAAAGGAGATGCAGCTAGCTGCAGAGGATTCTCAGTTCTGGATCTGAGCAGACCGAAGTGCCTACCATGGAACCTTCATTCACAGGCTGAAGCATCTGGGAGGAGTTGGTGGTCAGGCACAGTTTAGCACTCCATCTAGGACAACTTCCACTATGTGAGAACATTGAAATGCCTTTTAAAAGCACTTCAGTTGATGTCAGTTGTGCTTTAGCAGATGGTCTCTGGGCAATTTACTGCCACCAAACATCCAAGCCTGATATCTGTTGGCGCTCTCCAGATTGCTAACAGAAGTGACAGAATGACATTTTGGCTGCCATAGTGTGCCACCTAAGTCATTAACCTAAAAGAAAGTCAGCAGTGATTTTAAGTTAATGTGTGAGAACTGAATTGCAGCAAGTATATCATCCATTCTGCCATGTCTGCTACAGTGGCAATAGCCTGTGCCAGAGGAGAACAGCTCAGATTGGTGACCTCTTGAATCCTCATGAATTCCAAGTGATTGCAGAGAGACTATAAATCTGCCATTGGCTGCACTGGGAATTTAAATGTCTAACTTGGATAGTTTAATACTTAGGTACTTTAAATCAATCTCTCTTCGAAATAGGAAAAAAAAAAAAAAAAAAACCACAAAACCAGAAAAAAACACACCCTCCTCCCTCCCCACCTCACTCATCCCTCACACCCCTATACTGAGCTTTTAAAGCAGATATTTGGACTATCTTTCTGCAGTTCACTGCTTTTGCATGCATTTTGCCCATCACCTCACAGCTTTGCAGTAACCTCTCCTGTAGAAACTTGGATTTTAAAATGAAATATATTAATTTTTTCTCCCATAGCCACTATTCTACTTGCAGTCAAAGAATAGTGCGAATCCATGCCAATTATATCCTGTCATCAAGCCTGGTCTCTCAGGTCTCTTTTCATTCTGCTTAATTTATCATTTCAGCCCTTTTGACAGGTTTAGATGTGAGATTTATTGGCCTAGAATTGCCAAGATCAAGCTCTGGAGTTTTTTAAAAACACAGGCATAAATGTGATTATGCTTAAATAGGGCTTCATTTTTGTAACTACTTTTCAAGTGTATCTGTTTCCAGAACAGACTTTTTCCTCCCCAGACTGCAATATTTGAGAGATGTGGCGGAAATATGCGCTGAAGTCCCAGCTGGTAGCTAAGGGAATCAGTCACTGAAATTTCTCAGATTCTTTTGTAGTCTTGCCTGGACAGAGAAATTCCAGCAGGACAAAGGCTTCATATTAAGGTACAAATTACTGTACTGAGGTTGACAGTCATATAAATGGAAACTGTGATCTGCCATTCTAAAAGGTATTTGCTGAAACACAAGTGATTGTAGAGGATGAATCCTGATCTGAGCACCCACAACCTCTGCAGGAATATGCTGGTTTCATCCCCGTGCTCTTCAGCCTGGTGTGTTCTGTCATTAGGTTTTCAGGGGTGCTGAAAGTGCTGCCATACCTGACAGTTCAGCTCTAAATAGGGATGTGTCAGCGTTGCTGACTCGTGTGTAGGTCTTGGCTATTGCATTGAGAGTTTGCTTCATTCTGATGTTCTTCTAAACACAATACATTCAGTAAATGCACTTCCAAATCCAATAGATATTTTAACTCATGTGTAAAATGTATTATTAGGAATGAGTGTAAATCACATCCTCTCAGGTGCCAAAGTATCACATCGCAATAAAACTCCTCTATGGTGGATTATACTGTTCCACTAGTACCATAAGGGATCCATAGCTGGCTATTTCAATGCCATCACTATTGTAAAGGGATATGTGGAAAATATTTAATGTACACTGAGGAAGAAAATCACAGAACTTTTACTGCAAGATTTGGCCTATCCAAGTTCACACAATAGCAGTTCAAAGCTGAGGCACCTTACTAGTCATATTTAAAGAACTCTTACCAAGACAGTGAACAAATTTAAACAAATTTAAAACAAATCATTATAAAGTGTTGCAATTTTGACAATAGGTGTTGCTTCAGTCAGCAGCTGGTTATATTCAAACGTTCAACCTTTTTATCAGCTGGTTATTCAAATACAGCTGATTTTACATACGCTCTTTCCCTAATCTCAGGCAATGGGTAATGGAGTTAGGCTTCCATTGGAAGGCTCTGATGGCCATGACATAAACCTGTACAATAATACATTTGAAATAGTTAAACCTAGCAGATTAAGTTAAAGAAAAACGCAGCATTCACTTGCATCTGTTGCTTCTGGTGTAGACATGTCTGATGAATTTAGCCAGAACTGTCACATTACTTTTGTCGCTTTCGAGCCTTGTCTCTAATGTTAGCTCCTTAATATTTTAGCTCTGCTCATTCTGGGATGCCTGTAGCCATTCTCATTATTAGTATAGTTCCCTAATAGTATGTCAGTGTTAAATCAGTGAGGTAGAAGAACAGTTTTGGCACAAAAGAATAAGAGGGAATCTTTTGCTGTGGGTACTAAATGTTTCCTGTGTGCTGACCATGAACGCTGCAAATTACTATCTATGATGTTCCTACATCTAATACACTTAAAAACTGTGAAAATATTTTCTTTATATCCCTTAAATGTGTAATAAAAACTTGATCGCTATCATTGTTAGCAATAAGGCAGAATAGCAGGGAAACTTAGGACTATTTATCTCAATTAATTATGATTAAAAAATATGAAAGAAATAAATTATTACGGAGGAATATCTTTTACTAGCTAATTTATTGCTCATCCCTCTGTCTGAGATTGCTTGTGGACCAATATACCTACTAATATTGCTATTTACTTGGACAAATATCACCCATATATTTCTCTTAACCTTTCAGTCTATTTAAAGCAGAAAGGAAATAGATACTTATTGTTTGCCAGCCCTTTTTTCTGTCTCATTTCACTGCATATGTTCTGGAATCCAGTTTTCTAGGCAAGCTGACTGCATTCATTCCATTCGCCATTCTGCCATCTGTGAAGTAATTAACTTTTGACTTATGGAAAAAAGAAATCAGGAAGAATTACAATCATTTTGTTTCCCAGTAACCCCAGAAGATAAAGAGTAATACTGTTTCTATTTAAGCCAGGGGTATGCATGAACATCCAAAACCTGGAGGTTGCTCACAGTTTCTTTTACAGTAGCCATTTTAATTTTACTATAGCTAGAATTTTACTGTCATAACTATGTAGACTGCTACTGTGAGCTGTATTTCTGCATCTGGGTTGAGGGTGGCCCTGAAACTTAATATGAGAACTGAACTAAACAGTTTGTTACAGATGGACATCCTTCTCTGCCAAACCACAGCACTCCTATAACCAAGATTTGCAAAAGTATTTAGAGATTTGTAATGCTTTATGTGATTTGGAACAGGAGAAAAAGATATTATACCTTTTTTGTTATTTACAAACAGATTTATACTACTACCAATATTAAAAGAAGATGCTGCTGATCATCCTTACATGATGTTAGTTTTCAGTTAAAAACACTTTACAGGATTGTTACAGTGTGGATGACATCAGAAGATCCAAAGGCATATTCTGTTAAGAGAAGGAGCAGAGAGCTGGTAAAAATTCAGTTTACGTGCTTTGATTATACCAATTCAGAGTCTGATGAACTAGCCTGAAGCATTCAAGTTTACACTATAGGGCAACCATGTGTAGCTACTCATCCAGGTTGGTGCAATAATCACCTTTCTCCCCTTCTGTTTTAATCCAGTTGAGTTCACACAGGGTGAATTAACAGATACGGAAAAAGTTCATGTTGCCTTTACCAGTTTTCCCACTTCTTGCCCCAGGTGTTGCCCCTTCCAACGCAGGTGTGGCTGAACCATACATGAAGTTTGCAACCCAGAAGATAAACAAAATTATAGTCTCTGTCAGAGCATCTTCTGCAGCTGTTTAGGCACTGCTGCAGGTACGGTTCAGCCATCCTTTGGCATGGTTATGTAACAGCTTCAAGCATCTTGCTGCGATCCTCACTGTGAGTCAACAATATCAGAATTACAGTCTTTCCTTCAGAGCTGCTAATGTTGCAGAAAACATTTCCTGGGATGGTAATTTCATGGCCTTTTCCCTGCAGTACTTTCTGTGAAAGAATCTCTTGTTTTGGTAACAAGCCTGTCAAATATCTCGTTCTCATATGACTGCCAGGGATATTTCACCTATCCAGTGAGTGAACTGAACAGACTTTATGGAGAATAACTGAGGAAGCATGGTTTCAGGCCAGGGATGACAGCAATTTTACCCAAATTAGGGCACAGCATTAAAACTACCCATAAACCAGCTCTCCTGGTGTACTGAAGGCCATCCTACCAGCCAAAACAAAGAACAAAGATCGGTAAGGACAGTCAGAGTGCAGATGTTCTAATCCACAGTCAGGCTCCATGAGATGGGATTTGGAACTGCTGTGTCTGCAACATGGCTGGAAACAGAGTGGCAGAGCCACTGCCACTTTCCACTCAGCATATTCTAGAAAGAAAAAGATTCATCACAAGTAACCATCAAAGCACAGAAGCATGCCAGCTACTCATGTCTCCAGCCCTTGCAAATCATGTAGAGAATCATAGGTAAATTGTTAAATGGAACAGGTTACATATTCTTTTTTTGTAACAGGTTCTCCATCCCAGATGCTCTGAAAACTGTCTAGCTACATTCAGCAGGTTTTTTATGAGGGGACAAGAGGGATTTTAATAAACTGTAAACAATAGCTGATTTTTAGTTTGACTTCAGATTTTAAGTGGCTGGTGAACATAACACTCCAAAGTTATTTCCTGTCCAGGGGGCCACAGATTTAGGTCTTATTAATAAAATTCATAAAGGCAGACTTGCTTATGTGCATTATCTTACAGCTCCATCTTGTAGTTTCAACTATGCATTCAAAATTATAAATATATGGGTCTGGATAATATTTTTGAAAAATATGTATGGGTGCTGTGGAACTGCTGGAATAAAAAATCTGGCACAGTATTAGCTGGCATAATCTTTTATCTCGGTTTTCCCACCTAGTTCATTAAATGTGTTTATTCATACTCCTGCACAGTCCAAACCAAAGTAAGTTTTCCAGGGATTTAGTTAATGTTGGCATTATGCTTTCAGAAGGTGAAAAGCTCATTTCTGTAACATCTGGTGTAAGATGGTCCAATCCCCCCAATTTGTTGCAAATCCTGCCGTAGTTTAAGTACTTTATAGTATTTTAATGTCTGAAACCACTTAGCACAATCAGCAAACTCTACTAATGCACAGTCCAGTTTTATCTTGATATAAATATGTAAAATAAGTATTCCTTATAATAACTCTGAAGGATATAACTTTTTGACCTTTAAGCCTGCTGAATAGTGTGAAAATGTCAGTTTTCTGCCATTCTGTGTTCTAAGCTAGTATTAAGCTAAATGTATTGTTACTGGGCACCCAGGAATGGGACTGGCTTTTTGGGTAGAGACTGCTGGTGGTTGTTGCAGAGACATTTCACATAAGAAAAGTGCTGTAAGTACAGGCACATTTGAGGGAGAACAAAATGTGCCTAAGTTTGTGCTTCTTCTTCTCTTTTTGTTTGTTTTGTGTGATAAATCAGATGTTAAATTTAATCATCTAAAATTGTATCAGCATCTTACTAACTTATAAACTAGATCCTTAGACCGTTTTCCTGGCTCTGATTTAAGTTGCCTCTGTCTACAGATTACAAGACTGTCTTTTTAGGAGCAGCTTTGCTATCTTTGGAAACAGTTGCTAATTTAAGAATAACTTGCATACACAGTAGGTTTAATTGCACTGAATTATGCACAGTATTTTCTGGATATATGGCAGAGCTAGCTCAGTACGCACAAGTGCCCAGAAAAAGAAACAAAACATGTTTTCTAGCTGCTAAATGTTAGGGATTGATTTCATCTTCAATATTTAATCAGTTCTTATTGGCCAGCACAGCATGGTTGAAATATATGTACATCTCGTGTAAAATTCTATGTATGCTGCCTATTGAAATAGTTGTTATCAGTCTTAAAGGTCTGAATGCCAGATATTAATATCAGTTTCACATATGTTTTTACCCTTTAAACCTTTTTGAGTCTTTTGTATTGAATACTGGAATATTGTGCCATATGTAGCTATCTGTACAGACTCGGTTCCACTTCATTATTGCCATCATAGACCCAAGGCTGCTTAGTTCTTAACCAGTGGTACACTGGCAGTTAAAATATCAACCCCCTGCAAATGTCCTTCTCGGATAATGTGATAAATAAGGTGTGACATATCTGGTGCTCCTATAAGTTAGAACATTTATAAAAGTCTTCATTTATCTGTTTATTTTTATTTTCTTTACATTCAGCTAAAATTTTGTTCCCTACCATTGCTGACAAGAACCTTATGCTAAATTTTGGGCAGATAAAAAAAGCAAATACACAAAACTCAGTCCAAACTTACAGACCATATGAGACCATATATAAGTCAACAGCAATAAATCATTTATCACTTAACAGAATCTGAGTGAGTTTCAGGGACAACTCACAGGGAAGAAGTGGGTTTAGTTCTGAGGAATCATACTCTTTACTCTGGGATGGGGCAATATTCCCTTGGGTAGTCCTGTAATCGTGTGGCATAACCTTGCCATCAGAGTTACACTGTACCTGTTTGCAGATTAACATCAGCCAGTGCCCTTTACACTGGCACATCTCTTACTAGTCAGAGTTTTATATTTACTTCATAGATACAATGAATCCAGCTGGAGCCATGTGGCTTTACTGTTTCAAGAAGGAACATTTCTACTAATTTTGCTATCTGAGATTGTGGTAAAGTTTGAGAGTTTCATCTTGACCTCTTGAAACCGTTTTCTCAGTAGAAATCACTTGATAAGAAAGTCAAATTTTCTGCAGAATCCAAATGTGTTGAATTTCAGAGTTACAGTGTAAAACTCATTCTTTTTCTCAGGGAGCAGCAAGGACCCAGAGACCAGAACTTGCTCTTGTGTCACCAGAGATCGGTGGACAACTGTCAGGGACTGTTCAGTATGCTGTTCATTCTGCTGAGAGAGTCAAACCTGCCTCTTTGGAAGCTGCAGAAAAAATATCCTCTTCAATACACTCTTTCACATTATTCCTTTCAATCCTTGAATGAAATACCATCTGGTCCTGATGACTTACTGTAATTGCGTCTCTAATTGCTCTGTAACTTCCTCCTTAGAGAGTTCAATCTCAGTGAAAGACGTATTCTGATTTACCATTCAAATTGCATTCAGTACAGCAATTCAGTTACTGGGTCTCTCTTCTTTCTACATCTCACTGTATCCAAATTGTGTAGAAGAATAATGGCTAACATAAGGATTTTTCTGGCCCACAGGAATCCTGCTTTGGCTAAATAGAGGTGTTTTTCTTGGAAAATATTTTATGGATCAGATAAGTAGAGAAAGAAGATGGATTTGGAACTTCTTAGCATTGAAAAAGCTGATATTTATTATCAGTTCTGTTGATTACATCTTTCTAGACTGATACTACCATTGGCATTACCATTGTCAATCATATTGACATTATACCTCTACTATGGAATGCTTTCCTGCATTTAAATCTCTGTCCCTATTCCTTAATGCTCTGTTCTGATGTTGCTCAAAGTCACGGTGACTTCCCCTATATTTTTAAGAAATCTTCTTGAAATACTGGAAATTACAAAAAAATGTGCACACACATTTTTCCATCAATTTACATGCATCTTTCTGGCCCTGCAATTATGGTGTAATGCCTCATGCCTCATAGATAGAAGTTCTTGAATCATTCCAATTAATGGCAGATGTCACCAAAAGGTAGGAATTTCTTTGTGAAAGCTAGACATCCATTCTTTTATAGATTTCAAGCCCACACTTCAGTTAAAGGATCAGACAGAGGGAATGTTTCTTGATCCATTAATCAGTAACAGAGATCCTAACACAATACAATCCTGCACACAGGGAAGACACAAGATATCTTTTCCTAAGAAAAAGGAGCAAGTTTATCCCTTCCGCTTGCTTTCCATGTTTTTCTGCTGCCATTTCTTCTTCAATTTCTGAAATCACTTGCAAATAGGTTTTGTGAGCTAATGTATCTTACAGAAATGTATGCCTTACTTCCATCTCAGAGGTACAGGAGAAATTCCTGTTGCTATCTGTATCACTTCCTTCTGCACGTCCAAGAGAAAATGTGATAATATAACCAATATGGCCCAGTTGGTTTTCCCATATGGATCTGCAGCTCAGGACAGTGACATCAGCCTTGTCATGCTCATTAGGATCTTGGTATATTTTTTTCAGGTGTTGTGTTCAGCTCCATTCTTGGTTCCATAGGAACTGTCCTGGGATCCTGAGCAACTTCAGCAAGAGTTTTGGTCAATATCATCAATGTGGTCAGCTTAAATCCTTGCACTGCAGCGTGGTTATAATCATCATTATCCCATATGGCTTCACTTGCAAGATTTCACCTGAGGCTACTGCAGCGCTGGCTGCCAGTCCGGAGCAGCATGTGGGCATTTATAGTATCACTTCTCTAGCGTTGTCTTCACACGGGAGTGGTGAGCATACACAGTCTCAGTGTCATATTTCCCTCCCTTCAAACGTATGGTCTTAACACGTGCCTCAACACATGCAAACAGGGGGCATATGGACCCTCAGTCGTCCACTCTTCCTAAAAATGCACTGAAACTCAGACAATCCAGTTCTCCTGCAATGATTTTGTTTTCCTAAAAGAGAAGTCACACTTTGCATCCTGACAGACTGCACTGTGCACATTACATTGGCCATATTCACTGTGTAAGGGAGCAGCTTTCACCCTTATATGTTCAGCATAAAATAACTTTCACAGCACTGCAGTTACCAGGTGTAAACAACAACCCACCAGACTATTTTAAACAGTCAGTAATCCCCAGGCTTCCAGGTAATGTGAAAGACCAATTCTGTCAGTACAAGAAGGAGAATGAGTAATGACTTGAAAACATAACCCTTTTGTGCCATAAGAGGCCACACTCCTGGCTCTTTCTGAGATGCCCTTTGGCATCCTTACAAAAAAACCCATTATTACTAGACTCTAAACCTATTTGCTCTTAAGAAATGGCAGTCATTCAAAATGTTTTGTCTCTGTGGACCCTATTATCTATTTTTCTTTCTCTCTATTATCACCTTGCTGTGCTTCCAGGGTGACTCAAAGTGGTAGATGGAATACAAGTTTCTAAAGACTCTGAGATGGGGCACTTGAAGTCCTTAAATGTACGTGCCAGTCAAGGAGTATGAGAGATATGAGAGTGCCCTTATGTATAAGGGATGCATAAAGAGTAATATTCAGAAAACTATGGTTATAGTAAATTCCGTGAACGTGTGAATATCATCTGTATTGGTTGGTGGGAGGAGGGATTATACAGAAATAGCCTGGTTTATTTAATTGCTTTTTGAAGTCCTCTCCCTCTTCTGGAGTTTGTGTATGTGCAAATCTGAATGTTAATTGTGCAATTCTTAGTGTCTCCCCTGTTGAGCTATACCACAACTGCGATGGCATTTATACTGTTGACATTATTATAAGTAGTATAATGGGGTAGCTGTTGTATAAGTCAGAAAATGCTTCCCAAACTAGATTTATATTTCTGTGATTTGTGAGGCACTTACTTATTCTTGATTTTAAGTTTAAAAGACTTAGGAAAATTATTCTCTGTTCTAAAAGCATTGAAAACTTTATGGCAAATTAATATATACTAATAGAGCAAATTTGTTTTTCCAGAACACTGACTGTCCACTATTTGTTCTCCTTTTTGTAAAATATTAATCATCCATGCAGGAAATTCGAACAGTGCTCAAATGATAGGCGATAAATCAGAAAACACTATTTCTTTCTTATTTTGATAAGCGGCTCACTATTTGTTTTCAGGTTATTTTTGGTGTGAGGGAAGGTGCTAGCATTTATCTGGATTTGTTCAGCAAATGTTAGAATGGAATATTTTACATTAAACTGCTCAACACTATGACAGTTTAAAACCTATGAAATTTATAAATAATTCATATTTAATAAAGAGAAGGAAACGTGCTGGCAGAAATCTAAGTTATGGACCTTTGCTTTTAAGATACAGAGACAAAACACATGATTTGTCTTCAGACAAGAATAATTGATATGTCATCTGAGATCCATGCACGTTGACCGCTTTTCACTGAGTAACACACCAGTTGAATGACAGGTACATTTGAAATATTAAATTTTGATGGAGCTGGAAAATACAACTAGAGCTAGATATATCAGCAGATATGTATGTCAAAAGAAATGAAAGACATGGCTAATCTACCAGGAGCAAAAAACTATTCTATCCACTTCAGACAGAGCACCTGATCAGATATTGTATCACTGGAATGGTCATAAAGTTCCAATCAGTTTCTCTGATAGGGTGATGAATTCTGTCAGATTTTTACAAGCAAATGACATGAACTCACTGGTCTGGGATTTGAAGAGAGAAGTGGTTTTAATCCAGAAGTAACTGACAGCATGAGGGATGGAAAGGGTCAAAGGGGGAAAAGCAGAAAGTGCTTTCTTAGAAAAGTAATTTTTTTCCAATATAACTAAACCAATCTGGATGAGCCTTCCAGAGAGTCAGACTAGATAAAATATTCAGACAGGCTATTTTAATCTGGTCTCTGTCTATTCTGTATAAATCTGTTTTTAATCTATGCTCCCTTTCCCAATATAAATAAAATAAGAGTAAGATTGTACAGCTGAGATGGAAATATAAGGCCATAATAATTCCTCAGTGATCTCAAATCCAGCCTAAATGCCTGGATTCTGAGGTCACTTTCTGAAACCATTGCACGCCTGCCATTCTACTGGTAGCTCCAGTGGGTAAATGGAGGCGAGGTGTTCATTACTGTACAGAGAAAAGCCTGATTTTTAAGGCAAAAAGGAATTTTTCCAGAAACCTCTTGGTTATATACTCTGATACTCTCTTTGCATTGCTAGAGGCATGTCTTTAACCACACTGTTACTAAAAACAACAGTATGGACTGTAATATGCAGTCCATTAGCCAGAGCAGCTCTGCAGAAGTGAATGTAGTGGGAATTACAGACTGAGAAGCACGTTATCAGCTGACACGATGATATTTTGCTGCACACTAGCAGTATTTGCCTCTTCTGCATCACCCAAAATCAGTGATCATTGCAAACCAGACTAAGAAATAGTTTTTTAGTTCTGAAAGATAACTCCCTTTCAAACCAAAAAGCACACCACTTCTCCAGCTGTACTTACCTGTAGAAGTTTATTGGTGCCAACTTATCAGGGATTCTTTCAGGCACTACTTAGTCTTATTTGAAGAGAAGCAAGCAGTGGCAATGGTGTCTCCCTGCTGTGATGGAATAAAGTAGCAGGAAACAGAAGCTGAGACTCCATCCTTCCGCTCCAGAAATATCTCGGGCCAGAAAGACCAGCTATCTTTTTCTGATATCTGCATCAGTCAGTGTTAAGCTCCTCCGTTTGATGTTTTCTAATATCTTGGATTGGTGTGCATAAACATCAGTCCAGCTGATTTCACAGACGGAGTTATATTAGGGTTGAGTAAATTTGGTTAAGACTTGAGGCTCTACGAAGAGAAGTTTGAGCCTACAGAATAATATTACTGATTGCCTTCTTTTATTCTTAGTTTTGCAAATCTGAGCTGACATGCACTATGAAGAAAAAGGCTATGTTAACAGACAAATTAAAAACTGGAATTAAAAAGTTCAAGCATCTTAACTGAAACTTGAGCAGTTATGTAATTAAATCCAAAACTGCTGAAGACTACTGTGCAGCTGTGGCCTAAACCAGTAACACTCCATTTGTTACTTCAAAATCTTCCATAATGATAATGCATATGATGAGTTGCTTCAATTTTGGGAGAATGGAACAAACACATACATTGTTTTACACCAGTACTTGGAAGGGAAGCATCATTCCTCCTATTAAGTTTGAACAAATTAATCATTAGGTTTAACTCACTATGACACACTTAGACTTAAGAAAAACCAACAAAATTCTGTGACACTTGCCCCTTCCTTATAAAACATAACCTTTTATATAGCACAAGATGATGCTGAGCTTGTTTGCCCAAGAAGTAGAACACCAATTTAATTCCCTGCTCAGAGTTTAAGCTCCCAGTTCCAGGCATTGACTCTTCTTCGTAGGCACATTTGTCTGTCTCCTGGAAACTTGTCACTTTGTATTATTGGACTGGAGACACAAACTGCCTTTGTAGATGATTGATTCTTAATCTCAAGGTTACTTTTTTTTTTTTTTTTGCATTTTATTCAATGAACTAGGAAGTGGTTCCCCTCTCCCTGATCAGAGCTCAAAGACACCAATTTTTAAGTGGAATTGCAAGACCACTTCTTTTGTAGCTTTGTTTTTAAAGAAAAGCTCAGAGGTAAGTTTGATGAATGTATTTCATGCTGGAGAAAGAGAAAAAAAAAAGAATGAGAAATCTGGATGATGTGCCTAAGAGGCAAGATTTAATGATCCTGCCATCCTATTGACTAACTTTAGGCAGCTTTCCACTCAAGATACTGATTGTGCTGGTTTTTATTTGAGGATATCTGTCTACATCCACATATCTAATCTAGCCACCAAACCTGTGAAGACAGATGCCTGAAAGATAGCCATCCCTGTCCTTACTTTTTGGATCATCATGTTGGATACAGCCTTGAGAGCACATTGCTGTTGGGCAGTAGCAAATTAACTTTATGAAATATAGGGGTTTTTAATTCCTTCTTATCTATCTAATATATTACAACCTTAAAAAAAAAGAATCTGGCCTAGAGATTTAAATTTATCATGACATTAATCTGACTGTGTTTTTACTCTGCTTAAAGTTTAATTTGATTCTTTCCCTCTAATAAATCTCATTTTAATTAAGACAGCCCAGAATGAATTATAGGGACAGTTAGTGGATGCTCATTGTTGAATATTTGAGAGACAAATGAAGCTGACTCCTGCCCTCAAGTGAAGCATAAACAGCATGAGGGCATAAACACTGATGGGCACAGGACAGCAAATCGTAACATGAATGAGAACTTTGAGGCTCCTACCAGGAGATCTTGGCTAGTAGACTCTGTAAAGGCAGTGAAAAAGTTTGTAATTTCTATAGGGAATACATAAGGTGTACTGTCAGTCCTGTTTAGCTGTCTGATTTGGGGTTTGTTCGCAATGACCATCCTTTCAAGTAACACATGCCAGATGTATATAGCATAATTGAATTAGTATGCACAAATTCATGTACCGATTTGACAGTATCACATTATGAACCAGTGAATTTCAACATTTATCTATAACAATCTGGAGGTCCCAGTCAAGCACTTTTCCTCTCCTTAGAAGAAGGCTATCAGTGATGCCAAACTATAAAAACAGCACACAGTTCTTCTTTCTAATTTGCACTGGCTTGAAATGGAGTTGTTCAGATATACTCGAAGGTAGAATTGAGTCTATAAAAGGCCTCATTCCAGCAAAGCATGATGTGCATGAAAATAACTCTTCCTACAAAGATTCCCAATGACAGCATTAACTATATAGCCAGATGTTTTGTGAAATTAATATCTTTGACAAGAGGGCAGTTTTTTAAACATGTGACATGTCTTTTCACAACCATTAGAAATGAAAATTCAGTAAAATTCCAATATTTGAATTTCAGATATTACAAAAAGCAGTGTTTCTTCTTCATAGAATATGACTCATTATATAGTTTTCCTGGTTTACCAGCAGATATTGATAGATATAAAGCAAGGAATACCTTTGACAGTACATGTCTTCTTGTTCTAAAACGATCTTTTTATTTAAAAGTCTGTTGAGCATAAATGGTTTATGAGTCCCTAACAAGTTTATTAAACTGTATGAACTGCATAAATTATATTTCTTTTCCAGTATTGTGCAGCTGGTGCTGTATATTGTAGTGTAATTAGAATCAGTTACTGAAATGGCGATAAGGTCACAGTTAGTATCTCTATTAGGATAATAAACTGTTAATTTTTTTTCCCAAGGGATGGTCTCACAGGATTGGGGTTTTAGATCAAGAGTGCACAGATTTTGTAGTAGCAGTAGTAGATGGTAGAATAATCAGTAGAGTTGTATAAAGACAAAAGCAGCAGCAACTGATAATGTTACAGGTTGATGCCATCCAGTGGTTCAGTAGAGCACTGAGGGACAAGTTTTGAGTAGTATCTGGTACAAGGTACCATTTACAGTTCACACTACAGAACTGCTCCTCTTTGATATTATCATTGTAATTGAACTTGCTTGTGTTTAGTCATTATCAATTTACTTATATTCTAACTTATAGTTGTGCAATACTCTTCATATATGCTTTTACCTGTATACATATACACAGGAATATTTGGTCTTCCACACGTCATGCGTCAGTGTGCACATACAGACAACAAAAATGCTATATAATACAGTTTCCATATGAAGGGGCATGCCCAAGAAAAATGCAGTTATTCGAAGGAAAAGCAGTTAATTTTTCTGTAAATCAAGTTAAAACCTATGTGCTCCAGAAGTGGAGCAATTGCTTTATATCTGAGCTCTACACAACAACAAACTTTTTATCTTAAGAAATGTAAAGGGCAGGCATACTAAATAGGTTGCAAGCGATTCTGAATGATGTTAGAAGTAACCTGCCTACACCATCATAACAACACTAAAATTTATTTATGTGTCCTCTATTTAGAAAATAAGGAAATAAGAAAGAACTTAGAGTAATGATTTTCAGATGGATGCATTGCCAAGCTGCAGAAAAATTGCCTGTAGATGTTAATTTTATAATGTTCAGTAAGCAGAACTGATATTATGGTTAGGTTCAAATTAGGAAATCAGTGAGAAATTTCAAAAAATTAATTTCACCCCTGACAAGAAATCTGCTTGCTCATATGTGCATTGTTATCATTCATCCTCCAAAATGGTATTCTCTTTTAAGAACTTGAGTTTTTCAGTTTTGTGCTAACAGGATTGTTTATTTAAAAAAAAAAAAAAATTCTTCATTATAACAAAATATTCATGAAGAAAAGTATTGGTTGCATGAAAACCTGTCATTAATCATCAGTGATTAAAGAATAGTAAGGTGTTTGTATCAAAGTCAGAAGACTGGATTTTGTTACGAGTTTGTGTAGATTCACAATGAACCTCATACCTTCAATCAAATGTGAAAGAAGAATACAAACCGTAATCTGAATTTCCACATCTGAAGAGTTCTTATGAGGCAGGAGCTTTTAAGGGGGCATTCGTGCTATCTGAGTTACTCTCTAAAGCCTCCACTCACAATGTCTGAACCCTGTGCATCTAAATCAGGCATCTCAGTTGCCTTAAGTGAAAGTTCTACATGACCAGAGTGCAATCTGAAGAGCAGCACTGTAATCCTGGGGAGATCAGAGGCTGTTTCCCCTTCCTTCAGGAACAGTGCCATTACTGTCACTGTCTTATGTGCCCCAGCCCTAGCTTGTTCGACTTGAAGGACAGCAACAGGAGACCCTGTCCAGGGTCAGTAGTGAGACATGGTTAGGTTTTCTTCCACAAGCATTCAGCAACCATTGGAAGAATAATTTTCAGTTCTCTCTTTCAACAATTCCATTGCCCAGACCTCCTACTCTTCTTCCAGTTTTTCCGGTCCCTCCTCTTTGCCATGGGACATTTGAAGTGTCTTTCAACAATTTCTTTTTAAAGCACATAGAGAAGTGGCAAAGGCATGTAGCATCTGACAGCACTGCAGGGCACTGTGTTCCAAGCAGAACAGGACCCTTATTGTCAAAGTGAACATATCAGCTGGAAAGAATAGAAAAGAAAATATACAACAAAAAATATGGTGCAAAGGTCAGAAAGAAGTAAAGTGTATTGGTACTAGTTATTTCAAAAAGCAACATGATAATTTTAAACTTCTCTAATTCCATCTCTCTGCATTGTTAATATCCCTGTTTGGCATCTTTGAGACTAGAAAATGGTGAGAAGGAGGAGATTAGAGCTTTTCTTCTTATAATGACTAAGTCTGTATTTTTCCAAGCTGTATTTGGTTTCATAAAAGTGGTCAATTCATGTTAATATGGTCTGTGAAACACAGTTGTTCTGGATTACACAGTATGCAAAGACATTCATTTGGCAAACCTGACTCAATCTTTATAGACATTTTCCTTAAAATAAGCAAGAAGAAGATGTGTGTATCCTCTTCATAAATATGTTTATAGGATATAGCAAGTTGATTTAAGGGATTGAAGGAAATACTTAGAGATGTTTCTTCTTTTGAGAATGGAGATTATTGTTAAATAGCTCTGAGAAACCATAAACAGTTCACACTACTTTTCCATGCAAAAGCAGCTTCAGGAGTGCTCTGTATTGGAATGCCTGCAATTCCCTGAGGAGTAACAAGGGATGGCATCAGCACACAGTAAACACACTTTGAAGTGCATTAGAGGAATTTTTAGATTATATTGTACTATGTGAAAATTCCATTAATTTCAAAATTGCAGATTTGAGTGGGAAACAGCAATGAAGGAGAAAAAATATTTTCAGTGTGCTCCCTTTTTTGCTTCTGTAAATAACAGAAGTAAAAAGAGAAAGAAAAGGACTGCAAAATGACTGACAAATGAAGTTGTCCCACTTCAATTTTGACAGGAATATAAAGGGTGTTGAAAATAAGCCATTTTCTTGACAGTCTGTTTCATAGGAATTCCTGTCTGCTAACAGCAATGATTAAAGCAGCAACTGAAACTTAAAATTTGAATTACCTAAAAAGCCTTTTGAAAACTTAATTGTTGCAGTTTTTCTATCCCCTTGAGTGCCAAGTAGCACACAGTTAATGTCAAGCCAGCCTTCCCCCCAACAAACTTGTGAAGTCCATGGCATTTCAAATACAGACCTAAGGTTTTAGTGTGTTGGTTAGCAGGGAAGTGCCTTCTATCATTTAGCAATTATTACTTTTTTTCCCTAATCTCAGCCACAGGCGGTTTAATTTTACTTTGATCAACTGTCTTGTCTTTCTACCACTTGTCTGAGATCTGAAGAGAGAGAAACATCACTGAAGAAATGATTGTGAGCTGGCATTAAAGTAATTTAACTCATTTGAATAAGTTTTGGATTAAATTGGGCACTTTCTTATCTGTAAGTTTGGATAGATAGTTTTCATAGATGTTTGGATGAGAAAGCATGAACACGTGGATTCACTGCAGTAGTTACAGGTGCCCACATACATCTGTGCTCTTAGTGTGTAAATCTTAGTACATAATCCTGTGCTCTGTTGTATACTCACATCAGTTATTCCCCACCTTCCCAAACTTTGATCTTGCCTTTTCCTCTGAAATACAGGAAGCGTATTTGTTGTTACAGCATGCAGAAAGTCAAAAAATGGCATGGATGAGGACAGTAAGAATGAAGATCCCTCAGGGCAATATGCTGGCTGCCTGTCACGTCTTCTGCAGAGACTGCTTCTCTGGTACCCTCACAGGCTACAATGCAGAATAATGATTTCTGCAGTTTATTTTGCAATTATTATTTAGATCCTTGTCAGACTATATAGGGCTTTATAGGCTTAAACTGTCCCTTTCACTTCCACCCAAAAGCTCACTGAAGGCCAGTGTTGCTGAGGGTAGTAGAGTAATGGGCTTAACTCCTACTCATCCTTCCATATAACCAGGTTTCAACATCTCAGGCATCACAAGCAAGCTCTTTCTGAAAAGTATATTACAGTGACCTTATTTTGGCAAATCCTGCAGTGGAGAGGAAACAGCATGGAGAAATGAACTGGTCTCTGCATTAAGAGTGCAGGAGCAGGCTGACCAAAAAAAAAGACTTATGAAAAGGAGTCTCTCTTGTTTAAAATAAGTTGCTGATATAAACTGGGATGATGTTATCTGACTTGGTTAACTGTGTAGCACCTAAGTGCTAAATTCATGGAAGTATTGGATAATATATTCCGCTACTCCAGCAACTTCAGACAAGATGTAGCTGTAGGACTGTGTACCACAGAAAAACTCCTTGTCTTCCTTACTCCATCCAGAGTAATTCTAGGAGTCATGCAGTAAGGGAACACCATTCCGAGTAATGGTTAAGACCACACAGTTCACAATATAGTGGTCTAATCTGTCATTCAAGCATCCAGATTTCTTACAGCAACCTCAAAATATTTTGTTACTGAGGTTTTTGTAAGAATAACACTTGTAAACAATATTGTCCTGAGGCTGAAGCACTTTCTGGTTTATTATTTCTCATAATCCTTTGCTGCAATGTATTGTCCTCTGAGCTAATTAAATCTCTTGTCTCTCAGAAATTACAGATTCCTTGCTTCATGTTTATCTAGTCAGGCTAAACACAAAGAAAAAATTTGAAGGTAAAGGTAGACCTGTAACTGCTGTAGATAGATCCTGCTGATCCTTACTGTCCTAGATAGATCTCTTGTTTAAAACCATCAGGCTGCACTGTCCAAACAGTGACATGGTTTGAATTCCTGAACCCTTGTGATATGCAAAAACAGTTGGCAAAGAAAAGATAAAACATGCAGTCGATGGTTTTGTTTCACTAGTTGTTGTTAGGAGTTTGCAAACAAGCCCTTAGTAAACTACTTTTGCTTTGCTAATTCCGTGTAAGGATCGTGAAGGAAGACCTTCCTGAGGACAACTTCGAAGGGAGGTAAGAAAAGGGTTTTGTGGCACAGTTCAGAGGGGGAATTCAGAAATATCTCTGTAGAGTCCTCATAATTTACTACAGAGTAAAGAAACAGGCTTGGGGCATGCACTATTGCAATAGTAGAAGAAACAAAAGGCAAAACCCAAATACAGAGGGACAGAGATACAAAGGTTCCTGTTAAAATCTATAATTTAGTTTAAAAAATGTGTAATGTTTACAATTACATTATAAATTGTTGACTTTGAACTTGAGCATTCAGGAAGGCTTTGACTACAATAGAAATGATCATCATTTTGTGAAATATTATCAATGACAAAATACAAATTGTAGAACAGTCACCCTGCCTTTGATAGTGAAAAATGTACCAAAACAAATTGTTAAATAATCAGTTTATAAGCACATAGATAATAAAATAACAAAGTGATATGAAACAGCCAACATCAATTTATCAAGAACAAATCAAGTCAAATCAATCCGTTTTCCTTTTTGACAGTGTAACTGGACTAGTGGATACAAAAGAAGCAGTGGAAGTGATATATTTGGACGTTAATAAGGCTTTTGACACACTACAGTTATATTCTCATAAGAAACTTAGGGAAATGTTGTGGATGAAATTGCCATCTGGTGGGTGCACCCACTGGCTGCAGAAATGTACTAAAAGCAGTTATGACAGTTCACTGTCAAACTGGGAGGACGTTTTGTATAATATTCTTTACAGACTTTTCCTATGTTTTGTTCCAGTTTCATTAATTATCAGAAAACACTCATCAAAAAATGAAGATTTTTTTTCCACTAATAAGATGGGAATATTTTGGAGGACAAGGTTAAAATTCAAAAGTCATGGTAGTTTGAAGAAGTGGTCTGAAAATCATTAGATGTGAAAGAAGTGCTACACTTACTAAGGAAAAATAAAATACCCAAACAGAAGATTTGAAATAAGGGTGATAATACTGTACAAAGGAGCAGGGATAGATCACAATCTGAATATGAAACTGCAGTTTAATACTGCTGAAAAAAAAAGAAGCTGATGAATTGCAATGTTTTTGTGTAAAGCATGGGAGATAGGAGGTACTTTATTTTATGTATGACATTTTAACTAGACAATTACATTGGATGCCTGGCCTTCAGGGAAAGGTAAACAAATTGCTATGAGTCCAGAGGAAAGTCAGAAGAGGTATGGGAAGTTTAGAAAAAGTCTTGTGAGGGAGGTTTGAGAATTTGCTGATTTGTTGTGGCTTCTTTGTTCTAAACAAAGCAAGTATTTTTGTCATAAAAAGAAACATGAAATATTAAAATTATTAAAATTATGAGAAATCCAAATTTCCTCTTATCCACTGAGTATAGAACAAAAATAGTTAGCTGGATTTATCCAAGAGAGAGTTAAGTTAGATGCTAAGAAAATGTAAGTGTGGGGACAGATTGTGCTAGAACATGCTAACTGTGCAGTCTCCTTCACTGGAGATTTCTGAGGACACATTAGATGAATGTGTAATCAAGAGTGAGCTGAGTATACTTCATCCTGTCTCAGAGGTTTCTTTCAGCCTAGCTTTGTGTGATTTCTACTTAGTAATGCAAATGTCTGAAATTACTACTTAGGTGGTTTCTAGAAAATAGCACTGAGGTGGATTCAGGCAAAAGTACCTCTGCCAACAGACTGGCAGTAAAGCCTGCTGAGGAGACTTTGAAACTAGGAATGAGGGGATGAAGAGAGATGGTGACCCACAGTCCATTGGGGAATTGGTGGGCTGTGTTGCCAGGAAAGTGCAGTAGACAAAACAGAGCTTAAAAATGACAAAGCAGAGTGAAGGGTACTCACTTCAAGCATATACACGCAAACAGAGAAGTACCTAAAGGACAGCATCATGGGGGAAGCTCTCATAATATCTGAGAAATCAATAGTCTGGAGCACCTCTCTGAAATGGTTTTTCAGAAGGGATCAAAAGCATGTGAGCAGGTGTGGGTCTACAACCTTGTACAGACATGGTGGGAAGGCTCCCACAACCAGTGTACTGCAATGGACGGACACACGCTCTTTAGCAAAGACAGGTGGTGAGGAAGGTTGTGGAGTAATTCAACTTTTTGTGAGAGACTGGCAGGACTTAATGGAACCTTGCCCTAGGACACACAGTGAGTCAGTCAGCAGTTTATGGTTTAGGATTAGAGGGTAGACCATACTGTAGCAGTATCTGTTGCAGACTACCTAATTGGGAAGACGATGCTGCTGTTATCAGACAAGGGGAATAAGCCTCATGTTCAAAAACCTTGCTTCTCGTAAGGGGCCTAATACATGCCAGACACAGCATTAAACACACAGTCCTGAGGATACATGGATTGCTTTGATGACAACTTTCCAGAAGTGGTGACTGGTGATCCACCAATGGCTGACCCTCCACTGGACTGGATGCTTCCAAACAAGGAAGGATTGGAGATAGGAAAGTTGGGGGCAGTCTTGGCTGCAGTGGCCTTGAGGTGGTGGAGATCCCATTCCTGAGCGACAAATAGAAGGAACATTACTTTGGATTACAGAACAGCAGACTTTGGCCTGTTGAAGGATCTACTTGAAAGGATCCCATAGGATATGGTCATGGAGAGAAAAGAAGATGAGAAGCACTGGCTGATTTTCAGGATCACCTCCTCCATGTATAACAGTGAACAATGTCAATGTGGAAGAAATCAAGCCAAAGTGGCAGAAGGCCTGTGTTCAGTTTTGGGCCTCTCACTACAGGAAAGACATTGAGGTGCTGGAGCATGTCCCAAGAAGGGCAATGGAGCTGGAGAAGGGTCTGGAACATAAGACCTGTGAGGAGCAGCTGAGGGAGCTGGGGTTGTTTAGCTTGGAGAAAAGGAGGCTCAGGGGAGACCTTATCTCTCTCTACAACTACCTGAAAGGAGATTGTAGAGAGATGGGAATATTCAGAAAAATTTCTCCGTGGAAGGGGTGTTCAGGCATTGGAACAGACTGCCCAGGAAAGTCGTGGAGTCACCATCCCTGGAAGTGCTGGAAAAACACGTGGATATGGCACTTGAGGACATGTTTAGTGATGAATATGGTGGTGATGCTACATTGACAGCTGGACTTGATGATCTTTGCCAACCTTCATGATTCTACAATTCTGTGATGAATGAGGAGCAGCTTCTTACTCAAACTCAGACCTGAAAAGGAATAGTAGAAGAGATGAAAGCTGGAACAGGTGAAACAGAGGAATAAGGAGATACTCTTTGACTATGCAGAAGTGGCATTAGGAAGGTGAAAGCCCATCTGCAGTTGAACCTCAAAAGAGACAGGAAGGGCAGCATGAAGGAATTTTACAGGATTCATCAACTGCAAAAGGGAGTTTGGCAAAAATGAGGGCCTGACACAGAAAGAGGTAGGGGACCTGGTGACAAAGGGCATGGAAAAGGGTCACCTCAGCCTCTACTGATAAAATCTGCCCTGAGGAATTCCATCCCCCTGAGTCCCATGAGAAAGGCTGGAGCAGTGAAGCTTTATGCTCAGGAAGATCACACTAGGGAGCATTAAACCAAGTGGACATACTCAAATCTGTGAGACCCAACTGAATGCATCCATGAGGACTAAGGGAGCTGGCTGATGTCATTGTGAGGCCACTCTTGATTATCTTTGGAAAATTGTGATGACTGGGGGAGGTTTCAGAGGACTGGAAAACCAAAGGTCACCAATATCTTCAATAAGACCAAACAGAAGGGTCTGGGGAAGTACGGGTCAGTCAAACACACCTTGATTGCCGTGATAGTGATGGAGCAAATGCCACTGGGAACCATTTCCAAACACTTTACTGTGGTTTAGGCATTTCCCAATCTTTTTTTAGAAAAATGCAAAACACATTTTTATTTTCACTATGATACACAGAGGTTACATATCTACAATGCTGAGGCTCTATTCAGTTCAGTGATCTTGCTAGTCAAATGTCAGTTACCTTTTTCTGTCTCAGCAGCAAGCAGACTATAACTTTTAGCATCTCACAAATGCTGGTGAAGCTCCACATAGTCAGACGTTATCCTCCAAACAACACATTCCTATTTTGTAGTAGGGGTCAGTTTTCCAAAAGAAATACCTACTTATCCTGAACTTCCCGATTTCTGCATGGCCATCCTAATGCCATAGCTGGGCATAATGAAGTGGAACCACCCGAGACTAGCAGACATATATGAGAGAGAGTGACGATGAGATTCTGGGTGCAGACTGAAGCAGCAAAAGTAATAAATTCATCTTTAAGGGAACAATTTTTAGGAAGTTTAATTTGCAGAGTGAGAAAATTAATTGAGACCATGGGCAATTTTCATCTTTCCATCCAGCAGGGAGAGAAATGTAAGGGAAACAGTGAATATAATTGGAATGGAAGGAAAAAGAAACAGTCCTTCATAATTGTTCTTGGTGACAGCATAATTTTTTACAGAGGTATCTGAAAATTACTTTCAATATCTCTGAAAATATATGAATGTTATACAGTCAACTATTATGACCAAAACAGTTACACAATAAGTCAGATACTTGGAGGGGAAAAATCTGTATTCCAAAAATTGAGTATTTTAAAAACCAATAATTAACGTATAGATGAGACACATATTCTCCCACAAATTCTGTGTCTTTGCATAACCTGTATGTAACTCCTGATGCAAAACAAAAAAAAATAACCTGCGTAATTTGAGGGGAAGAATCACATCGCTTTATTAGGCAGTGCACTGCTGTGAACCTTTATTGAGGCTGCTGGGGACAACTGTCTTGAAAAAATTAAGATATTTTAACATTTGCATTTTTATTGAATTAGCATAAAATTAAAATATCTAATTTTTTCATAGAACAAAACAACTTTTTGTAAGCTTGTTTTCACATTCACAATGATCATGGCTGAGACTGCCTGGTTGCTGATTCTGGGGATAGTTTTGCATGAGTTATGGTCCTGGGAAAATTTAGTGCTTATCAGAAGACTGCTAATTAGCAACTGGTCTAAAGGAGCTGTTTGCGAAAGCAAGCAGAGTGTAAGAAAACTACAGCCCTTTCCAATACGTTTCCTTTTCTAGGAATGGTGGGATAGTACTGTATTTGTGGTGATAATGAACTGTCTTGTACTGAAACAATCCCTAGCTGGCAAATGTGTCTCATCCTCACTACTGGTTGAGCTGTGAAAAGTAATTGAAGCGAATTTGATAATCTGGACAAGACGTCTCCTTTACAAAGTAAACATTATCAATGAACAGTTGACTTCCTGTATCCTCAAGGAAAATTGCTTTGGAAGAAAAGAATGCTCATGAGTGTCTTTTGATAGCCTCTTTTCCAGTGCTTATCTTCTTGGATCAGCAGGCAAGTCTTGTCTATAAGGAAGGCTCCACTCCACCTCCTTATTTGGGATACCAAGGGTAATTCAGACACATCTGTATCTTGGTTTTCATCATGTTCTGCTCTGCTGTAAATGTCAGTTTTGTTGCCTCTCTGATACTCCTCTGTTGGCTGGAGATGTGAAATTCCCCAGCTCCATTTTTTGTCCAAGCATCTCCCAGAGATATAATGAACAGCAGCAAGGATTGGAAAAAACATTTTATAAGTGCTCAAAACCCAGCTTTGTTCATTCTTTGCGGCAATTTGTTGTAACGTTCGCTGTCTCAAAGTGCTTATGCTACAAAACAGTGCTTCCCACACGATTAGCCTTTCCCACTATTAAAATAATGCATTCTTTGTGTTTGACCTGATTGTAAGAAGAACTTCCACATCAGACTGCTGTTGGAATCATTTTACATGGAAAACACTGCGACTGTGTTTCAGGCACTTCAGAATCTCTAAAAACAATTCAAAATAAATAAGCTGTCACTATCAAGGACAGAAAACAAGTGCTGTCATGGAAGAGATGCCATTTCTGCACATTCAGGTTATCTGTGTAGTCTTTGCTGCATAGCACAATTATTCTGCAAATTGCAATGCTTTTATTGTTTAAAACATGATGTCTTTAATTGCTAAAAATAGATGTCTGTCTGAGAATAACATTATGTGCTTCTGGCCTATAGAAGTAGCTTTGCAGGAAAATGCCTCAAGGCAAAAAGTGGCAAGTCTGAACTTGACCCACATCCAGAGTTTTTTGTGAACACAAACCCCATGGGCTGTTGAGCTGATCACAATTAGAATTGCAGAAAGTTTTTTCTTATTCTATTTTAACTTGTGGCAGCGCAAATCAACGAAAAGAATGAAAGCAGAAACTACCTTAGTATGTTCATACCACAAATTCAAAAGCACTAAAAAAGCAGAAAGTGGAGAAATTTTCTGGCTTCAGAAATAATACCAGGTAATATTAAAAAGGGTTAGGAATGTATCTGTAAGTCCAGCTGGATATTAATCATAGCAAATAAGAAAGATCAGCCTACTGCCTTGGAGTTTTCATGATGTTATCATGAGTTTCATGCTTTTGAGGGTTTTCTTGGCTTTCTTATCTCCTCCCTTGAAAAAATTTGCCTTTATTCAAAATTGTTTGTTTGTCCCATTAATTTTAGCAGGAAACTCCTCATGATTAACATTTGTCATGGCCATATGTCTTTGAAATTAGAAGTAACTCATTCCTAACATTACACAGTCTGCTTTTCATTGCATCTTTTCAATCATGTGACTGCTACTTTGTTCATTGCCCCCTTAATTATCCTTAGGACATATGTAGCCTTCCAATAAAAAAAATAAATATATTTAAACTTTTTTTTAAGTGCCTATGAAGTCAATACCATGTATTTTTTACAAATGTATACACTAAAATTAAAGTAGGTATAAAGTAGGGACATAAATGAAGTTTTTATGTACTACGTTTTGCTATGGCCTTTGCACCTTAAGTTAGAATAGACTATTGGGAGAGAATTTTTTTATTTTTTTAAAATCCTGATGACTGTAATTCTGTGGAGTGGGCTCAGGTGTATGTGTGGAAACACACTTGCTGCTGGCAGAAAGCATCACCCATGCTACCACCATCTGTGACATATGTGCGATTTGGCAGAGGGATTTCTCTGTATTTCCTAGGAGGCAGGCCCCATCCATCCCTTTTCTGTTGCCATGGCCACATTCTCTCTCTTAGCATCCTTGAGTGGAGAAGAATGCGATGGTGTTGCTCCCCCAGGAGATTGCCTATGTACTTTCCACTTCCTTGTGTGCAACATCAGCATGTTAGAATGAGGATTTTTGGTGATGCACCTGGTAAAATATGGCAATGTGGGGAGACTTTAACCACAGAAGTAGACAAAACAGAACCTGGTTTTCAGCTGCAGGCAATTTGTGCTTCTCATTTCAGCATTGAATTTAGAAGTCGTCTTACTTTAAAAAAAAAATTAATACAAAAATGTATTTATAAAGATATACACTGTCTAAAGATGAAGTTGTTATGTAACACATTATACCTAGAGGATAGATTCCAGTTTCCCTGGATTATGAAATTTGGGGTTGAATTTTGAGAAAAACAAGCAGCACCTGTGATCTGGTTCAGGCATTATCTCCTCCTATACTGACCACTTCAGCTTGTTTCACAAAAATCCCATAATATCAGTCAATATTCCCATTTTTGTAAGAATAGCTTTGATTGCTCAGTTAATGAATCTCTTTTTGTTAGTTTGATTTGGTGATAACATTTTACATTACAAGCAGCCGCTTTGCAAAGATTGAAATGAGGACAAAGTGTTAACCCCAAAAAGAAGCAAGGCCGGGCTGCAAAGTGCCCTTTGTTTGTCCAGGTGCCAGCACTATGAAGGATCAATACAAAATGAAAAATTAGGGTGAGAAAGAAAACAAAGAGAACTGTGTCCCCATTGCTTCTTTCTCAATGTTAAAAACCTTGTTGTTAAACAGGCAGAGGAGAAAAGATGGTGTAATGCTGTAAGGTATGAAAAAATTAAGCGCTTGGAATCAAGGATGGTATCTTCCTCTAAAATGGGAAAGAAGACCAAGGTCATATAAAGTTAGTGCCACAGGAGCCAATCTGCTGTGTCCTTCAATTAAAGCAGGGTGCATATAAAGGTGATTTTCTCTGCTGCATCCTTTTCAGACTCTGACCCAGTAATGACATCTCAGTTTAGCGTGATGACTTTGATAATCATTGTTATCTCAGGTGTGCAGGGATGCAGAGGAAAACATTTTACAAATGCCTTCCACCATAATAAAGCGACAATATATTTCATTATTAAGGAATGGGAGCTTTATTTCAGAGAAATTGTGGAAACAGTTTAACAGTTGTGGGTAGAGATAGAAAAGATTTAAAGAGAAATACAAGTTCCAGCCACTGAGCAAAATCATATTTCATAAGCCAGACTGCATGACCCTTTAGTTGGGATATTGGTGGTGCCCAGGACTTCAGACATATTATTTTTTATAGTAGACAGGCATCCAGCAAACTCAGACACACATCCTGTTTGCATGTACTGCAGGATATGGAGCGGAGTAAGCAGGGGGTTACAGTCCTTCCAGATTCAGAACAATAATTTAGAAATAACAGCCTTAAAATAAACAGAAAAATTGAGTGTAAGGCTATTGCACCGTCTCCTAGTCTGAGCATCTGTTCAGCAGCTGAGGTGGATATTTAGATTCAGAAGAAAATCTTAGTATTTTTGTATAAGCACAACCCCCTTTCTCCTATGAAAAGCGATTTTCCGAGCTGCTATGCTCCAGAGTGGAGAGCCACCTGGTGGGGGTTGGCAGCAGTGCCTTGATGGGTTCACCTGCAGAACCTAACATACTCTGTTTGCAACGTTACTTTGGTTATTATTCTTAGTATTTCTGTTTGCAAGATCTTCATGGCCTCCCAATTTTTAATGCTGCTTTTTTCTTCATTGTGCTATTGTGTTTGTGCGATTGTAGTTATTCTTTGCCAAACAGTAGTCACTAACTAGGCTTATTGTTAATGAGCGGTTTCAGAGTTGGACAAAATGTTTTAGGAAAAAAAAAATTAATTATTTCGAAATGTACCTTTACAATATCTTGCAGATGTAAACCAAATTCACCAAATAATTTCATGTAGGAAAAAAAAAGTGCCTCAGCCAGATGCATGCTTGAGCTAGACAAAGGGAATTAGTGTCTTTCTGCCTGCTGGTTTAGGGGTTAGGCCACTGTGGCAGACTGGAAGGGACTTGATTTTGTTTTGCTAAAATCCACCCTCTGCAAGACTGAAGGCTAGATGTGAGCTGAGGCAGAGGTGCAGATAATTATACCATAGGATGTTCTAAACAAGAGCTTCCTCATTTTTCCCCATTGAGATTGTTTCATTATTTATTAAATACCGACATAATTACACACTTTAAAAAAAAAAAAAAAATGAGGACAGCCTGAGACTGAGACTGGGACATTTTCTGGGTAGCAGAAGTTGGACTAGATGACGTGTAAAATGTCTCTTCTAACCCAAACTAATCAGTGATTCTATGATTCTACATGCATCAGTGTTCACACAAGTTACTACCTACTAATACAGTGAAAGTACATCAACAGGTGAAATGCAGAGCAGACTGCCCATTACAGCAGCAGGTTTATGGCACTTTCTAGGGGGGTAGAAACTGGGAATTCCTCAAGCGAAGGAGGCATCTGAGCTTGGAGCTGTAAATCCCTGAATGGTTGAATGAACCCATCTTTTCTTCTTGGTTTGGCGAGTCCAGGCTTTCTTTAGCACTGTTCTTTTAACAAGTTCTGAAAGAGTGTTTTATCTAAGATAAAATGATTTTCTATTTTTTTTAGAAACAATAGGAGAAAATGAGGGAACAGTCAATATGACCGAGATCAAGTGGGGATGTTTGATCCAAATCTTGTTTGATTCAGCTAAAAAAAATCTCACAGCCTTAATTCCAAATGTGGAATATTTTATTAAGTACTAATATTCCTCCTGACATTTAAAAAAAACCCAAAAAAACATACAGAAAGTGCACCACCTATATTTTGCATCAGAGTTTAAAGACAGCGTTAGAAATTTGGGCAGTGAATTTTCTAATTTCCAAGTATTTCAGGAAAAAAGAAGCTTCGTTTGGAATGTTGAGCATCCTTTAGCCTGAGAAATATCTGGGATGTTTTGTCTCCCTGCAGGAAACAGTGGCAAGTATAGTTATTCTGTTTTAAATTGTCACCTTTATGTAGTTAATTAAATATGCAGTGCAGGACTGTTACAGGAGTGTTGAGAGTGCTAGATATTGTAGCTCTTACCTTGGAAGAGAGGTTGGAAAGCCACTTATTTATATCCTTCTGCAGGACATTCCACCTTTCTTGCAATGTCAGGGTGAGCTGTTTACTGCAGCCTCCCCCCACGTCACCTCATCCCCTTCTTTACAGCACAGCTTCATTAAATTCAGTCTAGGCCTGCATAACACCTCCTCTCCACCCACTTTCCTGAAGCGTCAGGTGGACCACATATCCTCAGATCAATCCTACTGCATACGTCTGGCTGCTCTGACATTGCTGCTCATTGACCATAAAGTTCTAATGAACATTTTTAGCCTGCAGGCCATTTCTTTGCTGGTCTCTGGAGCAGGTAGGGCAGATGCGGGCTGAGCAACTGCCCTGACAGGGTGCGTGTGGCCCCAGAGGCACAGGTGAGGCATCCAACCTGTAGAACAAAAGTCAGTGTAGAGTTAACATCCAGATTCTTCATATTTCTATGTTTTAAAAATATTTATCCTTCAATAGACTTTTTTTTTCGTATTTTTGGTCCAGTTTTTCTTTCCTTAATTTAAAAAAATGCGTTCCCATATACTTTGCTTCAGAGGCATTTCTAATCTGAATGTCAGACTGCAGTTTCTCCACTTAATACATAAGCTGCTGTTTTTTCTAGGTCTTTCAACAACATCTCAGAAAAGTGTCATCATCTCAGAAAAAAAAAGATAGAGCATTCACCATGCCCTTGCATCATGTTTCAAATTATTATATAACCTTGTTGCTAACTATTTTCCCTGCAAAGACAATGAAACAAAAAAATTGTGTTTGCCAGCAAACACAAAGTTGAACATCAGCTTTTAAATCCATTGTCTCAAATAAAGTGTAAACCACATCATATGCTTCAGAATAAACCTTACTTCTTTGTATTTTCACCTGGTTTGTTGCACGCAGAAGACTTTTATCGCAGTTCAGTTTTACAGAATCAGCTACTTGCCATGAGCATTCGAGTTGCTGATTTTACAAACTTATACATCTACCTGTCAAAACGATAATTCACATTAAATGGAGATTGTAAAATTAACACTCTTTCATGTTCTAGGTCACATGTGATCTTAGATCTGATGAAAAAAGAAACTAGGACAGAGCCAGTTTGTAGTCCTAAAATCCATGTGATTAAAATTTCAAATTTTTGAATTTTTTTGAAAATAATTAAAATTATATTTGAAAATTTCTATTTCAATATATCACTGACTGTTTTTAAAAATTGTAATTTTTTTTGGAATACCATTTCTTTGAGTTCCCATACTATTCCAGGAATCAAAGCAAAGAGCACCAACATTTTAGTGGGTGGAGCACTTCATGTGAGAGGAGAGGTTGAAGGAATGGCCTTGAGAAGAAGAAGCTCCAGGTTGGCTTAACATCAGCCTTCCATTACCTCTAAGAACATTACTGAGAAGATGGGGTGATCTTCCTCTTAGAACTGCATAGTGGGAGGATAAGGAACAATGGGCACAAAGAGAAATAAGAGGCTTGGCCTAGACACAAAGAGAATCTTTTTTCACAGGGAGCACAATCCTGCCTTAAAACAGGTTGCCCAGAGAGTTTGTGCAGTCTGCCAATTTAAAGCTTGAACTGGATGAGTAACTGGGTCTGATTCCATAGCTGATCCTACTTTGAGCACTGGTTTAAACTACAGACAGGTCCCTGAGGTGTCTTAGAATTTTCCTGTGAACCTATGATACACTGTTTTAAAGGAAAATTGTCTATCAGTATGTCACAAACATACTTAAATGTAATATTGACACAGTAAGAGTTACATGAGGAAACCCCTGAGGTTTAGCCATCTCAAGAGACCTCCAACAATGTCATGCTAAACTGGATTTGTTCTGATAAAGGAGCTTTGCCGTGATTACACTTAATGATCCTTAAAACCACAGGAGAATATTATTTCCTCTCCTTGTCATAGACATGGAAAGGCTGACATTGGGGAGTAAAAATTACAATAAGAAGTTCCGACAGGAGGAACTCATGAAGTGTATTGCCCTTGTGTAACACTGGTTATGCACTAGAAAGGGTTGCTTCCATTTCTGCCATTCTTTTTAAAGAGTTTAGCTTAAAGAATTTAAATTTTTAAGGCTCTGTAGCCTTTATATAGTTATATGAATTTTATTTAGATGTAAGATTCATGTTAAATGAGGTTGCTTCTGTTTAGTGTGAAAGGGCTCTTCGAAATAATTTGCTGTGGCTGTCATAGTTTTCTCTTCTTCCCCAGCCAGCAGGGTGAAGTCCTACATGACATGTGCTTGCAGATTTCATGTACTGTTGAGTTGCATATTTAAAATACAGATTATTTGTGGTGACTGCAAAGCAAGTTCTAAACATAACTTCTCTTTTCGGTATGGTTTAACTGCATAGTATAGGGACGTTCATTTCAAAGCTCCCTGAAGGTTTCTTCTTGTTCTAGGTGTTGGTCTTTTTGAATAAACAGAAACTTGCTTTAAGGTAGTAAATCTATGCTTTTTCCAGGGACGAAAGTGGTCCTGGATTTAATTCATTAGTTTAGCACCTATGAAGAGAAACAATTAAAATCCAAGCTGAAATGTTCAAAGAAATCTAACAATATCACAGATTCCAGCAAATTGTCAAATGATACGTTTCCGCAAAGATGCCCTTTTTTTTCAGGCATATAAGAAATAATTGGCTGACAACCTGGGTATATGAGCCTTTACAGGAATAATTGCTTTGAAAATGAAAAGAACAGCCACAAAGTGTGAGTCATTACATCCAGTTGTGAAAAACAGAAACTAAATATATCCAACATGCTCTAATAGTAATATATGAAGAAAGTAGAAACTTTCAAGCACTTCTGTAGGACAAACCTCCTACTTTCAAGTATGAAGCCTAAAGAGAAATGTAATTCCAATAAATAAAATGTGTCATAGTCAATGGGGATACCTTTGGAGTTTCACTTTTCAAGCCTAGCAGAAGCTGAAATAGCCTGCCTTCAAATACCTTTTAGGTGTTTTGAAAGAATACGGGATTACCATTCGTTTCAGACATCACTAAAACAGCAGTCCTTTATTTCTTCTTTAAAGCTGTAAAGCTTCTTTAAAGAATATTCTGAAACACTCTCTTCTCAAGAATACCTGAGAAAAAGTGTTAAGAGAGCAAAATTTGAATGTTTGTGGGCTCAGGCAGTTACATACATCTTCTAAAGATTTTCTTACAGGACCTATCTCTCTTATCACAATATACTAAATCGTAAGTATATCACAATAGTGGAACTTATATGTATTACATAAAACAGTTATCAAGGCAGTCATTACTCTATTACAAAAAAGGCATTGTGGTATTATTACCTTACCTTTTACCAGTGAAAGTCAGAGGACGGTGCTTTTATTCTGCTACTTTAGTTCAAAAAGTGACTAACAGATTAGAAAAGATTGGCTTCATAAATCTATTGGTTGGAAATAAATAGGAAAATGTATATATTTCATCTAACAATGAAATGCCTCAAAATCAGTAGAAGATCATAGTTACTTAACGAGTTTAAAAGTTGCCATGTTTATGTAATAAAACTTGCATCTGGCCGTAAGTTAATCAGTTCAGTTAAATTTAAATTGTCGTGACACAGCTTAAAAGGACTGAGAAAAGGGCAGCACGGAGAAGCATAATGTAAGAGTTTCCATTTCGAAGACCAATTTTACAGCTGATAAGTATGGTAGATATCTGTGACACACAGTGATGAAAGTGGAAAATATAAGGAAGCAAGATCTGAGATGAAGGAGAAATTTCAGACAATAGGAGGACAACCAAAACAATAAAGGAGTTTAGCTCAGATACTTTCGGAAAATCTCAGAAAATACATAGGAAGTAATATGACAGGAGTATATAAAATAATTAATGGTGAAAATGGCCAAACAGTGTATTTACTCTTGCTAATATGACATCAGCAAACTGCCAGCAGAACTCTTATTTTTCTTTCAACACAATTTTAGGAGATAAAAGGATATACTTTGCCGACTATGAATAGTTAACCTGTTGAAATAACTTATGTAAGAAATGCAGAGGAAAAAAAGTGCAGTTTAACCATTATACAAGTCATAGAGATTTTACCACTCCTTTAGAGAAAATTCCAGCACCTGGGGAGAAGGATTTCATTTTCATTTTCCTGGAAATATGGTTAGCTAACAAGTTTTGGACATTTTGAAAAGCACCTCTGCAAGCAAGGTTGCAGCTAGCTGTGCTATTGGTCTTAACTACAGTGACAGTTCCTTTGCCTTTGCTGTAGTTCAGTGGAGATATATTAATTACCCTAAAAAAAATGTAAAAATACTGAAAGAAATTATGTTTTTAAGTGTAAATTCACATCTGTCTGTGAAATATAAGCAGTACTTCTATATAGCAACAGCAGTAATGAAGTCCTAACTTTTTCTGTAATGTTCTATTTAAAGTCCACTTAAATTAAATTAAATATTCTTTACTAGCAGTAATAAATCAATTCTTTATGTAAATGAAGCAACTCTGCTACCACAGCAGAAGTTTGGGCTGCTTGTATGTTGTCGTGACACTTCTGGGTAGGTTATTCCTTTCCCCACCCTAGTTCTCAGAAACACTTTAAAAATCAAAGTGTAAGGATGAAGCTTCATTTCCTACCATGTTTGTCCTTGATATTAATTCAATAATTGTCATTTATGCCATGAAAAAGTGTTTTGCAGCAAGGAACAGGTGAGATCTTATGATGCTCAGTACAAAATACAATCAAAGCTATCAATAATCAGGGTAGAAGATTGGCATAGTAGTCTGATACCTCGGGATTCCAATTAAGTTCACTGGAGTGTAGCTATGGCCTTTATAACTTTTGGATAATAACTTTGGGTAATTTAGTCTTCCGTAGTTCCCCACTGCTAAAATGGGACAATCACTCTTTTCTCCAAGATACGCTGGAGGTATATACTCTGCTGTTGGGACTGGAGTGGGAAAATTTCAATAACATACCCTATTTTAGGGTATTATTTCTTCACTCTGTAGAGGTTTTAAAGGAATATTTTTTATTACTTCATAATAAGATGAACAGTTAAATGTCTTTGTGATAAAACTGGTCATTCTTACAAAATTCCTATGAAAAATACGTGGGTTTCCTTCTCTCTTTTTAGCCAGCCAAATGAATGGTGACACAGATAATTGAGCAGTTTCATATTCTACCAAATGCAGCTTACTTCTAATTAAGTGTTGTCCATATATGAGAAGGATTAGAATATTAAGGACTTAAAATCAGGATTAGCTGTAGAAGCTGTCTTCATCCTCAGGAAACAAATTAAAGGCACTGACTGTTGATTAAATGGATGATTTCCAATAGCCAATCTAGATAGTACATGTACATCTTCCTGTCACCATCTTTTAAAAAAATGACTAGTATATGCATGAATGACAGCATTACTCACATTTAGAAAAAATTAGTTGTTTGCTGTGCACAAGGAAGCACTGGAGATAATTTTGTTTAAAAAGTACAAAGAGATCTACTGATGGCAGTTCAGGGTGTTGATGACCATGATGCCTCTTTATTTTATTACCTCCTTGGTTATTTGAGCAACACAGTGATTTGTCAAGAAATGTTTAATTTACCTTGACTTCTACCACATTTTGAACTTGTTTTTCTCCTTAAATTCAGCCAAACAGCTGGCAGGATGGATTTCAGTGCCACATGTTAGACCAAAAATAGAAGAGGATTAGAGACACTCCATGGCCAGTGATTTCCATATTCCAGTACACATCTCTCTCACATCTGCATACCCATTTCTTTCATTGCTGCTCAGCCACACAGAGAACTGGATCCATTTGCAAGCACTTGCACTAGGTAATAGAATTCCTGACCCAAAATTAGGTTTTTAAGTGCCAATCCTCCAGCTGACAACTATACATCAAAGTGTAGGGTACACGAGGCAGTGGCAGTTTCTCTCATGTTCCCTATTCCCAATTTGGGTATTAGGTTTTAAACACTACTGTGCTCCAGCAAGTTAGTGTGCTCAAGTGGAAGATGCTGGTTTAAATTCGATGAGGGACAAGAGAGTTAGGATCCCATCTCTATTCCATCTTGACAGACAGCAGTTGAGATGGGGTGAGGGAAGAGAAAGAGGAAAAGGATGCCTCTCTCTCCTTCCCACAAGCTGTGTTTTACACAGGGATAGGTGCTGGCTAAGCAGATTTAGAAAATCAGGCCCCACAAGTCAGTCAGTTGGGAAGCATTTTGTGGTAAGGCTCATCACAAAGCAAGCTACAGGTGGACAAATGTCCTGAGGTGCCATGCATGCACCTAGCTGCAGAAACAGTGGTGCCTACTAGAAATATTTGCAGAGAAAATTGAGGTGTCACGGGGATTGGGTGCATACAGGTTGACTGCCACAGGTACTGGTGATATCAAGGTGATGAAACCAGCACTCCTGTCCTCTTTGTAAATACATCCTTGAGCATCTTTGTGACAGTTCTCTTCTTCTCAATTGTTCTGTTTTGTTGTCTTTGGCCTTAGTGAGAATGGTCGCATGAAATGTTCTCCAAAACTTTTTAAAAAATTGCCTGCTATTTACTCCTGTGTTTATATACCCATTTGCTCTTCATGTTCTAATGGTTGTGTTTGAGATGGGCTTAAATTTTCATGATAGATATAAATAGGAATTGCACTGCATCCTTCTCTATTCTTCAAGGAAATTGGTTATAATTACTATTTAAGGTTCAACTCTAGTTACTGCTAAAACAAACTTCTGCTTTGAGATTTATAACTGAGAACTGAGATGCAAATAAACATGAACTGAAATAATTAAATCAATTGCTAACTTTGACTATTTTACTGCTAATCTGCGTAGCCTTTATAGTTTCAGAATAATAATGTCCAAATGCATCTTAGCTGAAGTAATTTTTTTGCTTGAGATTCATTCCTTCTTCTCAGTACTTGGAACTAGGTTGTGCTTGAGGCAGTTCATTTAGTTTGTAAAGAAATTTCTTCTCTAAACTTTGTCCCAACATGACTTTTGGCTAGTTTACATGTGGACAGCTGAAATAATATGTTACTAACAGTTTATTAGCTTCAGCTGCCATTTTTCTCCTTCGGTACTAAATGTTAAATACTTTTGATTATTTAGTGGCCATCATTATAGCCTGCCAGCTTCTGTTTGGCTTGGGGAGCTCTGAATGCAGTGGGCAATTATTACCAGGTTTCTGTAGATTTACTCTTCCAACCTTCTCTCAGAGATCTATTTCTTTTTCCCGCTCACCATGAGTAGAAGATTGCCTGTAGCTCAGCCTCCCATAAGTTGAGCTGCCTTGTGCTGCATGGGCAGTGTGGCAGCCTCTCTGATGCTTCCCAGGTTTTCTCATTCCCCTAAAAACCTGGCTGCTTTCTTTTTACCTCTGCCACCAGAAAAGAAGTAAATGGTGAACAAGGAATTTATCCACAAATGCCAGGGATGCATGAAATTAGATTAATTAGCTACATGGATAATGTTCTGAGCTAAGGAGGAAATCTGCTTTGAACAGGAGAAGATGGACACTGTCAAGGGAAGCAGAAGAAAATGAGCTGGTGATGGCACATATGATGGTTCTGTGCTGACAGTATTTGTTGAATGGTGGTGCATTGTTTAGGGAAAGCCTGCAATAGCCAAAGCACTGTAGGAGATATGTGGGAATATAGGGTCAGGACCCCAAACTAATTTAAATTCTTAATTGCCTAGAGTTCTCATAGGCCCCTAAGTGAAAATTAATCTTAACACAATCTCAGTCTAGCTGCCACTTCTCCTTTCAGGCTTCTGAAACCCAAGCTCTTAACTTTTCAGATGCCCAAGTGCAGTTTCTAGGGCAGAACTGCCTAAGCCATGTTTGCTGTTGGGCAGCTGGGCTCTTCCAACTCTGTCAGGGTTTACAGGCTGAGCACGCCTCCATCTCATATTCTGTTTGCAGTCTTTGTTGTCTGTATTAGAGGACTCAAAATAACACCAAGGTCACGGGTCCGATCCCCTGCATGGGCCGTTGACTTAAGAGTTGGATTCAATGATGCTTGTGGGTCCCTTCCAACTCAGAATGTTCTGTGATTCTATGATTCTGTGAAAATAGATAGCACACCAGCAGTAGTTTCTACTCCAGTAACCTGTGGAAATACAGGAGGCACATTTGTAATTTTTTTCTCCTGGTTTTTATCACATTTCTTGGAGAAGTACCTTGGTCTTTCTTTTTGCAGTAACAGGACCCGAGAACACCATATACCTTCAGCGAGGTGCTCAGCTTTTATGAATCCCAATCTGACACTGTTCCTCCTCACTACCCCATTTTCACAAAAAAATAAACAGCAGATATTTAAGTGTAACATTTAATATCCTAGGTTCTTGCTGTGAGCCTCACCCATAGCCTTTTCTCCCAAGGACACTGTGACTTACAACAGATTGGGCATTGAAACCAGAAGAAATGGCTTCAACTTTGAATCTGTTATTGAAATTTCCACCCACAAACTGAGTATAATTTCAATGCTAAAGGTGCACATTCACTGTACCTCTGACAACAGTTTAATTCTAATGGTCGGCTTTATTTTTGAAGATTAATTTTTTAATTGGAGATCAAATCATTGCTGCCTGACCGAAAGCTGCTCTGATTTATGTAAGTGTATAGCAGCTCCACTCATTGCCATTGGAGTTGCACTGGGGCTGCTGAGAATGCTATCATCTTTAGAACAGTATAAACTTATTAGGATAATTGTTTGATCTTATAAGTGAATTCAGCAAGCTAAAATCACCCTTCTTCTAAAGCGGATAATTACATTAGGGTTAAATTAATTGATTTATTTGATAGTTATATCCTGGAGCCTGCCAGGATCCTGAGAGTACCTTTCTCCTTACTGCCTCGTTTTGCTTCCTAGCATGAAAGTGATGGGACTGGAAGACATGTGCAAGTTGCAAATGCAAATGTGCCACCACCTACTTCTCTGTTATTTATTGTTGTTTACATAGCAGCTCAGGTTTCTGTGACACATCAGGCAAGTAAAGCGTCGGGTTACTGCCTGACAGGAGGGGAAGCCTGATTGTTCACCACCTGGCTTAGGCATTACTGCTCGCACAAAATAAAGGTGATGTGTGCATAACCTGATGGCAAATTTAAATGCTTCATTCGCCTACTCTTCATTAGATTTTTGTTTTATGCTGACTGCTCACGGAGGTATATCAGTGTAAAAGATGTGTGCTGTAGCAGCTGTGGTCCTGGAACAGGAATCAGACGTGATGAAAGTTTGCTATTGTGACAGCAAAGGGGCAGGAGTAATAGCTTGCAGTTGTGGAATCCTTTTCAGAGGTGACATTTAGAAAGGCAAAATACAGATGAAAAACAAGTGAAAATGTACAAGGAAGATCTTCTTTCCATACTACCTGTGTATTCTTTTATTTGTATATGTATTTCCTCTTTCACCTGTATTGGATTTTTATTCCTACTTGAATCTCAGATGTTTTTGAAAGTGTTTAAGGTCACCCACATATAAGTATGGGTCATCAATTCCTTATTGCTAGGTGCATCGTACTTCACCTCAAGTCCCTTTAATTTTGTATGACACTTCAGCATACAGTTATGTTTGGTTTAGCTATCATTATGTTGAATATCAAGCCTCTTGTAAGCGTGTTCATTCTTTAGAGTCTCTGATCTGTGTAAAAGACCCAGAGGGAGACAGAAAGAGAGAGCAAGAGGAGGAGAGGCCCCTTTGATCTATTCCTTGGAAGTTGAACCTCACTGAACACCTGCATCTATCAATCAAAACAACTGATTCTGAGCAATCAGGCTACATTAGCTCCATTTGATACAGGACTACTTATTTAAACATAGTGAGATGAAAGAAGTCATAAACATTAATCTGTTTGTTAAAACTTTGGCTTCTGGTGGATGATTTGGTAATTTTCATTGAAAATTGAATTGTAGAAAATCATATGAATGTGGCTAAATACAGCCTGGGAAATTGTTCTGAAAAGAATATATTCGATATCTTGGGATAAAAGTAAAACATCCTGAAATCTAGCAGTTGCTATGGAAATGCTTAAATTAAATGTAAAGCATGCATAAATTTTCAATATACTCATCACTTTGGGAATTGGGGACATATGTTAAGGGAAAAGCCATATACATGAAGACTAAGCAGAAGGTAAAACATGGGATTTTTTGGCTGTGGATCTGTGTTTGGAATATTCCACAGGCGTATCTATACTTCATTTTGAAAGCAGAACAAAGCCCACACTTGAATACCAAAGTATTTCTATGCAAACTTCAGGACAAGCCAGGAACTTGGGTCTAAGCTAATTGTGCCACGAGTACCCTGTATTCACTGGCAGCACTACCACTTGGCCAGCTTTGGGAAAACAAGGTGAATATTGGGTCCTTTTTAGAAGGGCCCTGCATACCACCACAGGACATAACAATATGTGGTCAACTCTAGCTGACCCTGCGTGAAGCAGAGAGGACAAGATGAATTCCAGAGGTGCCTTATCACCTCAGCTATTCCTTGGTTCCCTGAAGCTGGAAATATGTGAATAGCTTGATATCTTGTTGTCCTTCCAACATCTAAGCTACAGATGTTCTTCAGAAGATGTAGATATAAAGTGAAAAAGACAAGAAAGCACCATGGGTGAATTCCACTCCCTTATCCCCATTCTCTGTGCACTGTCAAATCGACATAGACTAAGGATTTGAAAGTATACTTCAAAAATTGCTAGCTAACTAACCACTCTTTTGGCCATAAGAAGAAATGCCTGGGAGCCATGCTTTTTGCTAGGTGCTCAAGCTGTTGGCTGTGTAAGCTCTGTGCACTAAGGAGAGGACAACACACTGTGGCTTTTCTCCTGATCACCCTCAGAAAGTCCTGTAGTTGTTGTGCATGCGCAGGTGTAGCTGCACATACCGCAGTATTACAAGGGACTAGTTGGATGCAATGCCTCAAAGGCAATACCAAGAATGACTGGTGTTCTGTATTACAGTACATGGGAGCCACCCTCACAAGTCAGTCTTACCATACAAGATGGTATACTATCATTATTTGACATAATTTAAAAAACATAGATTGAAAGTGAGGGTATAGCTAAAAAAAACCTCCAGGTTTCTGTCTGTGGTGATGCTGACATAGGGAATGTCTAATCAGCCTGAAGACTGCAATTTACAGAAACATTCTGAACCTCTCTGTATGTTTGAAAGACAGCTTCTGTAAGGTAGTTCAGTTTTCTGTTTTGATCTTCTTGTTAAATCATAGTTTGGCTTTCTAATGCAAATTAAAAGAGAAACTCTGAATCTTCAACTCACAGCTTCTTAAAAGTCAATTAAAAAAAAAAATCCATACCAGAGGTATGTCATATGAAACTATAGACATACAAACACAGATGGTACCTTTGGTAATCAAGTTATTCAGTATAATGTAAATCTTACGATATGAAAAGGCTTCCCTCCTCAAGGAACATTGTCTGTTTGTATCAGCATTTTGATTTGGGAATGCAATTCTGATTTAGTTTCACTTTTTCAGTGAAACTACATCAAGTGTGCTCTAAAAGTGTGCCTAAAGTGCTCCATCCGCTGGTGCATATTAAGATCGCAGGACTTTGAATGGATATGACTGGCCTAGGCAGTGGTACAGGTGATGATTCAAAGTAGTTGCAGTTGTAGGAATCCTGTTCGGCTTGAAAAATGCAAAAAATCATTGGTGTAATCCTGACTACACTACAGTGAAAAATTCCTGCCCATTCAATTTAGGGAAAGTATGTTATATCTAGACTAGGCACTCTTCCCACCCCAGCAGCTGGGTGACAAGAATGAACAACTACGGCAATCAATTTTTAGATATGACTGCTGAATCCAAAACAATAATATGCTATGAATTGCACTTATCTGCAGAGCTAGAAAAATACATCCTTTTGCACCCTTTAGGAAAGACACATCAACCCTGCTGGACAGCCATGTTAACAGATAGGTTTAATAACATCATATCTTGTTTGTTTGCCACTGTCCATACACACAAAATAAATTCCCCTGCAAACACAGCCTGCACCTGCCTGTCTTTTACAGCCATTTTAAACACTATTTTGTACAGATGTGAGTGTTCATGATTTGGGAAAAAATGGCATGATGATGGTAAAAAAAGTATATTCAGTCTTGTCCTTCATCTGTATATTTATAATTTTTGGGTTTTGTTGTTTCATTTAGAAAATGCCTGAAAGCTAAGGTTTTTCAAATAGCCATTCACATCTGTTCCAGGAGATGCCAGTAAGGATACTCCTATGTCCATGTAGGGAGGTGTGTGATCAGGGAATTTCAGGGACATGTTTATATTAATTCTCCACTAAGTAAAATATTCTGGAAAAAAAATCCAGAAGCAACAAATGGTGCCTAGTGGATTTGATTTCAATCTGTATGCTACATGCTGTGTGTTTGTAACCCATGGCGTAGGTAAATGATTTTAGCCATAGAGTTAGATGTTACTGGACTCTTTTGAGATTATTTTGGCAAACATAGAGATAACAAGGAGTCATATTAAAGTCTATTAGACAGAGAACAAGGAGTCATATTTGTGAAAGTATGTTTTGAATAGAAATTAAACTATAAGATCTGCATTTTAAAAAGAACATTTAATTAAAAAGAACATATTTACACAGCTAATATAGATCAGAGAGACTTGGAGGAAGCTTCTTATTGCTTGTCACAAGAGATACTGGTCCTCAGGGTTTGATTTGATTCACAAGTGAACAATGCATATCTCAATGTTTAGATTCATAGTCACTTGATTCATTCTAAATTGCATATTGTGACTATTATATTTGCTACAGTATTTGAAAGGAATATATTTCAAAATACTACATTGAAAATTGAAACCTTTTATTTAGTCACAATTAACAGATACAGTAATCGAGATACCACAGACTTTATTTCTTAAGGGGAAAAAAGTATTCAAAGAACAATAAAAAGTTAATATGCCTCCATAAAAACTTAAATGCATAGGGCCATATTGTGATAATTTGCTCATACAGTACTAAGGAGCTATTTAACATGCAAGTTGGGTACTGTGGACTATCAGCTTTTGAAACTCTAGAGTCCATTATTCAGGTAATTTTTGCTCAATTAATTATTCCATGTGTAGCTCAAATTACTACAGAAAATAATTATTTGTGTAATCTGGTTCTATTTAATTGGAGAAGGCTATCATAAACTACATATCATAAACTGTACAGAATGGGTTCTTGTAAATTTCAACTGTGATAAGAAGGCCAGGTAAAAACTGTAATATTCTGAAATTTAAGGTAAGAATTTGGGGGTTTTTCCCTGAAAATAGTAGTATAAATACACCTTTGGTGTTTCTTTTAAATTTTTTCATAAACAATAAATATTCTAACCGCTAAACTGTATGCAAATAAACCATGCTACATATTCACTATATGTTACATATAAATTTTGATGTTTTAATTTTAACAAGTTAGCTAAACCATGGTCCACTCTAATTTTTTACATTTTTTCACCCCATTGAAGATATCCTAGCAGTGCTCGGTGGTGGATAAACTTGCCTATTCATAAACAAGTGTATGAAAAACTGTCACGTGTCTTTCTCTGTCCATTCGTCCCTGGATAGTAATATTAGATGGATATTTTTCAATTTAATAAGCACTGGTTTTGTTAAATCAAGCTCAAAACAGTGCATTTGTATTTTGCCTCAATAGGAGTTCCAGTTTCTAAAACAATAATATAGTTTCTGATTCCTATAGAGGTGGCTTTCATAGCCTTCAACCGCCTTCTAAGAAAGCAGTTTTCCATCTCAAACCAATAATTCCTATTGTTTAATTTTTTTTATTGAATGTCTGATGTATTCATAAAGTAGTGTCAAGGTTATTGTGGGAATATCAGGCCTTGTTGCCATGGAAATACACATTTACTTATACAAACACATTTCAAAAAGAAAAATCACTTTTGTAAAAGTTCATTAAGAGATACTCTTTGTTTTAATATATTGATCAGGTTACAGAAAGAATTCTTTCCTATTTTTGGTGTGTATATGTTAACAGGGGAACTGTGTACGAAATTTATGTTGAATCAGTTCATACCCTACTTGGTGCAGGCAGTGACAGAAGGAAATGCTATTTAGGGGGAGCATGTGAACCTGTCCACTTTCCTCTTTAGCTCCCTCTTCCCTTTCTCCTTAGTTTGGCAGGCAGAAAGGACTATGTTCACCACCATTTCCTTTCTTCCCCACAGTCTTATCGAACCAAAATGTCTAATGTTTCAGTCTTCTTCAGTTTTCAGTATTTCCCTTGTTCTATCAGATCTCAGCATTTCTCCCAAGGTTGATTTCTACCCTGGATTTGTGAGATTCTTACTTAATTTACTGATTAATTTACCAAAAATCTACTCTGCCGTATGGAGAATCAAATAATCAAGAATTGTCACCACTGACTCTTTTTCAAGCCTCAGATGAGTTGCGAACACCAGCTCAAGCTTCAGTTTCTCAATGGTAAGGAAAGCTTCTTCCAGCAGAGGAGCTAAGACATCTAACCTTGATGAGTTGGATCATTTTACTCCTCCCATAGCTGCTCCAGAGATCCTCAGCGTGGACTTACTTCAGGGAAGATTCAACTCTGTAGCAGAACATTCTGCATTTTCCTCAGCTTCTCAAAGCACATCAGTGCCATAATGCTACTGCTTACCCAGCTGTTCAGGCTTGTCCTGCTCTGAGGAGTCCTGTAGCACTGCCACACACAGCTCAGTGCAAAGTGCCAGAAGGTCACACCTCCCGCCTCTCCTAAAGTCTTGTCACACTGCTGCCTTTAGGGGGATATGGTGACAGCGTTATAATTGCTCAGGTAGCTCAAACAGAGGAGGTTTGTTCAGGAACGTGTGACAGGCTAGTTGGTGGCTGTAGGTGGATACTGCAAGGCAGGTGAATGCCAAGTCAGAAAAAACAAGTTGACACCAGCCGTCACTGTTCAGAAATGTGCTGCTTTTCCTGCCCTCGTGGTAATAATGCCTGTCTCCCTGTGCTTATCTTGTCCTCTGCTGGTCTCTCAGTGAGCAGTGAAAAGTGGTATCAGGAACAAAGCCATCAACCCCTTACTGTTTCTCTTCAATGCCTTGATCTCAGAAATTTAAGCTTGGGTGTAAATGTAAGCTGCCGGGGGCTGTGCTGAGAAAGAGTTTTTGATGGCTTTCATGCCAGCTTTGGAAGTGCTCTGGAAGAATTACACGTGCTCACCTGCTAAAATAAAACTGCAATAGGGATGCAATAGGCAACGGGCATCCCTAAAAAAATAACAGGATGAATGATAAAGTTGCTAAGTACACTTTATTAAAAAAATTATAGGTAGATTCAGAGGATGATGGAAGCACTTTACCACAGAAATAGAACCACCTCAATGAATTCTTCAAGTCCAGTAAAGATTACAAGCTTTACTGCCAATACTGGAACAATGCAGTTTCCTGAAACATGCTGATGTAGCCTGACACAGTATGATACACCTCTAGAAGGAGGATGCTTGTAGGTAAGATCATTTTTACCAACCAGGACAGCTTCAAGTTCACATGACAAGTGAAAAAATGTATAGCTATAGATATACACTGTATATTTAGTAATAGAAAAAAAATAAAAATATATCAGAGAATTGTTACAGATCAATGCGTCCAATAATTCTTTAGTTTTAAAATAAACATTTTGCCTTGTCAAGATCTTCTAGCACAAAAATTCACTGAAACAAAACCTTAAAAATTAGCAAATGTACCGCTTTTGTCAAGAAGATTTAGGAATTGCAAGGCGGAGTATGTTCAGAGTTATCTGCTTGGGCTACATATATGTATCAAATACATGTTTCAAAAACAAAACAAAAAAAAATCTATTTGGAATTTAACAATGTAAAAAAATCTATGGAAATATAAAATGGATTTTGTGGTTGCTAGGTTTTGTTTCACATTGGCTTGCTTTATAAACTGAAAATTCTTCTGTTGTATATCAGAGCAAAGGACCTGCAACATTTAAAGCGTGTGGTAGACTTGTGTTAAATCAAATCTGGTCTGACAGATGCTGAAAGAAGATAAATTATTTAAGAAAAATGTTGCATAAAAGTTTTACTGAACTGAGAGAAAGAAAAAATTCCCATGACTACCTGCTTTGCTCTGAATAACGTCAATAGAAGTGGCAACACCGAAATAGCTCTTTGTAGAAGAAAGACGTAATGGAAAAATCAAAAATCCCTGTAACTGCTCTTCTTTTTGTGTTTTGGGGACATGTAACTTTCAAGGTACCTTAGTGCAACTATTAAGGGTTCCTATTCATGTCAAATATTCATATGAAATCAAGAGAAGTATTTGGTGAATAAGATTTCAAAATTATCTTTTTTCTTTTCTGTAGCTTTTAAACTATCTTCACATTTGTCTATCCCTTTAGAACAGAGAAAAGAGAAATTGGGACATCTTATGGCATCTGTGATTTCATATATATACTTTGGTCTAACCTGACCTTAGGTGTTATGATGGTATTAATCCTGGATATGTCTGCAGGGCTTAGCATGCTCCATTCCAGTCATGAGGAAACATGCTGGCCCAATGATCCACTGAAGACCAATAAAGGATGTTACATAAAGACAAAACATGTCCATGGTGAAAACCAACATGTAGGTTATCAAGAATTACATTAAGAGTTTATGGGGCCAAAATCTGTAAACACCAAGATAGGAACAAAATTTTGTTATGTAGTCTTTCAATTCAGTAGATAAAACGTAGAACTAAGAGAGCCTTATTCATTTTAGACATAAGAACCAAAATGAGGTCCTTTTTTTAGCAGCCAACAGAATTAGCTCAGCAAGAGCTGTATAGGTTCATTGTCACTGAATGTTTTTGTCTAAAAGAGATGTTTTATTTCAAACTGAAGTTAATGCAATAAAAATCTATATACTGTGTTTTGCTGAAGATGAGACAGTTATCAAGATGGTCTAATTTAACTGTAATGTCAATATGACTATGAAATACTAAGCCTCCCTTCAGAGTCTTTCTTTAAGACAGAGAATAATTTTGGCTTGTTGAGGCCTACATCTTTCACACCTGAAGCAGGGCTCTACCGAAGATGAAGGCATACTTTGTGTGCCTTTAATCAGCTATTCTCACCTCTGGTCTTTAGGCTTTGCTGGCATAATTATGCCAGTAAAAGTTGTAAAGCTGTGTGGTTCATTCATTGGTGTCACTGCTCTGATATAGGATCAGTTATACTAGCAAGTGTGAATATTCAGATGTAGTTTGTCAAGACCATGGATTTACAGTCATATTGCTGATGATATTCCTTAATTTAAGTATTGAGATATTTTTCTCAGAAAACATAGAGTAGTTGTAAGATTTATATACTTGTTAAAAAAAAAAAAAGACTATCTCATTCAGTTTCTCCATGCAAAATTATTTCGGTAGAAAAGTGCTAAAATGTTCTTGTTGACCTTTGTTAACTAAAGAACATCTCTTTTGAATTCAGCATGACCTTTCTTCTCAAAATGGAGTTAGGTTATATCAAAGAAGGTTAGCAGTTTTAAAAGGTCAAAATCAAATTAAATCCTTTGAAGTAATCAAAATATTTCTGTTGACCTGACCTTTATTGATTTATTCATTCACCCATTTTTTGGTTGAAAAATGTATGTAAAAATGTTTATATCTGATACATTACTAGTCTTGCAAGACGGGAGAAAAAAATTGAAATCTTCAAAATTCTTATGAAAGACAAGTGTTTTCATATACTTCTGTATATTGAGATACACTTTACATTTTACTGTCAACAAGAAACTGATACTTAAGACAGGGCAGCCTTTGGAATGGAGAAGTTGAATTACCTAATTTTAGACAGACTTTGGAGGAGGTGTATGTGCTTCTGCTACAACTGTCATGATGTAATTGTGGGAATATACTTATTAAGCTTGTCTTAGCATTTAAAAATTAAAGATTTCACTCAAAATTTTTGAAAACAATGGAAAGACCTGACAGTGATAAAAATAACAGCAAAATCCTCCAGTAGGCTAATGGACCATAATCTTACCATTTTGGAGAATATAAAAGAATTAGTGAGGAAGTTAAAATGCTCCTTAATGTTAAGAAATAATCCTTTTTTTATTTGCCTCTGCCCAGAAACTATTAATTTACCAGTGACTACATAGGGTGATAGTGGTCTCCACTGATATTTGCCTCTGAAAATGTCATACAACCCTACATTATGCTTCTCTCTTCTCCCACACCTCATATGTATGTTTTTACAGACTCTTAAGGAATAGATTTTTCACTTTCTGCAAGAACTCGGTGTTCATTTGTTGCTGTTGTCACTGCAATGCAAATAAGCATAGTAATAAATATTTTCATAATCCATAGATCAAAAAAACTATAGCACTAAACAGAAAATGTAAGACGATTACAGAGGTGAAATTGTTTCCCTCTTTGACCCAAATAGTGAGGCACAAGAGAGGACTGAGCATTTTCTTACAGGAAGAAGTAGCTGATGATAGATTCTGCTAGTTGTTGGGTGAAAATCTGGCTTATTTACAGGAAAGGTGTTAAATCCCATTTCTCTGAGTGCCACAGAAAGGACAGTAAGTCATAGGCATATACTTGCTTACAACTCAAAGACTACTCACTAGCAAAAGGAGCCTCAGTATCTGGAAAAAGAGCCTCTTCCTTGGTTCTAGCTGGGGCCACCCAAACAGTTTTTAATTCCAGCCATGGTGCTGTCCCCTGTGGTTTGGCTCTACTCTTCTTTATGCATTTGCCATACTTCCACAAGAACGCTGTCTGTTTTCATTACCATAAGCAAGGAGGCGTTGAATTGCTTCAGTCACCAAAAGGAGTGACTGGCATGGCCTCCAGCATAGCAGGAAATCTAGCTAGGAAAGGAAAAAAAAACTAGAAGCAACTGCCAGTCCGGCTTGTGAGCCACAATTCTGGGCAGCTTCATGGGAAAGGAGGGGAAAATACTCTTACTCAGTTTGTGAAGCTAATACCAAGAAGCACATATTTCTGGAAGAATCTGCAGCACAAGAGGGTCTGGATAGTAAAAAAGGTCTTCATTCCTCTGACCTACTTTTCTTACATACCTTGGCCCTTTGCCCTTCCTTCAAAGGAAAAACACCTTCTACTGCTGAGAATACTTTATTAAGTCTTTGTAACACTTGTCCCTCTGCCTTCATGCACATACACAGAAACGTTTCATTATCCAGTCACTAGATATGCAATTGGGGCAACATTCTCTGAGGAAATAATATGATGTGAAATTTCTACGGAAGCGATAGCTGAGTGGAGTGGGAAGACTCAGTCACAGTTGTTTGAAACACTCCATGATACAAGCGAATTTTGCCTTTTCCCTTTCATTTCCTAGTCTACAGTTGTTTGCAGGGATCACGGGCGTTTCTTTACTCAGTCTAAACTACTATTTTGCATTTTATGTTAATGCAAATAAATGAAACTGCTTGGATTACAGAATGGTCTTAATAAAAATAGCAAGAAATCTCTGGGAACCTTTTGGCTCTCAAAAACCAGTTTCATCTAAACAAAAATGAACCACCACAACAGGAAAATAAAACTCATTAAGTAAAGTGGTGTTATAAATAATGCTGATGGGAGATTTTTTCTGCAAGTAAGTGTATGGACAAATTCTCGATACAGGAGCTTATAAATAGCTCTCCTGGCATTTTATCATCTTTAAATCATACTAATTTACAGTATGTATGCTCACTGCTTGATGGAATTATTTATACAAAAGACAGATGGGGACCTAAAACGTAGGTTTCTTTTAAATATATTGCAGGATGATATCACTGTGTCGGTCTTACCAAACTTTAATGTTTTGGGATAGTAGGAATTACAGTGGTTATCTCTAACACTCTGGGGTTTTTATCCTACCTTTCTTCGCTCCCATCCACTTGGAAGTTTAGACCTGGATTCTGTATATGTAACAAGCTGAGTAACATAAAATAGCATCATCAATATCCTTGAAGCCCCCAGTGTGTTAGTTCTTTTTTCCTTGGCTTACAAGGTACATTTTTTTATTCTTTAGAAAACCAAATTGAGAAAAATGACTGGATAAAAATAAGATTATATATGTTGATATTCTGGCAAATGTCATTCCATTGTGTCATGATTTCTAGGTAGCCAACCGTTACAGAATCACTGTTCCATACTAAAATAACACTTAGAATTAATTTTTTTTAGGAATTACAATATAAACAGGATTTCTTTTGAATTGTGGGAAGAGTTTAGTTGTTGAAGTTTTATGCAGCCAGGTAATGCCTAAAATCCAGTCCATTCACTCAGGTGGGATGGGAAACAAGAAAATGAACGAAGCAGAAAATGCCCTGTAATCCCCCTGGACAACCTAAAGATATCCTTTAGCTGACGTCAGAGGGGTAAGGGGTGTGCATTCAGACATATGTGAGAAAGCTTCTGTCCTGAAACACTTCATACCTCAGTTCTCAGTCATTAGTATGTTACAGAAATGTCCAAACTCCTCAATTAATCTTGAAGAGAAATTAAATTGGTCACTGGACTGTAAGAATTCAGTAATAGTTTTGTACTTGGATGAGCTACTACATAACATACAATGTGATTCATAATGTATCTGAACCCAAATTTAGATATGAACAAAGACAAACAAGTTTTTACTCTTCCATATTTTTAATTGGAAGATATTCCAAGTGAGCTACCCCAGCTTAGTATTGCACTTCCTAATTTGCATTAATGGAAGCTATGACTGCACAACATAAAAAATATATGAAACGAAAGGGATCCATTTCCTGGAAGACTTCTTTTTCATATCACAGTTGTTATGCTGTAAAAATGCCTTCAAATTATTAAATAATTGGAAAGTCGACAGCATCTGATCCTTCTTTTTCTCTTTTCATCAGTAATTGAGAGCCCAGCTCTCAATTTCACACTGCATGCTCAAACCGTTTGAATCCATTTGTGGAACACCTTTACAGAATTTATAGAATAAGCCAACTATAGTTATCCTTTAAAAAATAAAAAAAGTTAATTTAAGAAGTAAGGATGATCTTCTAATTTATCAAAGTCTGAATTTTAAGACAAGGAATCACATTTGAGCTCCATATAACTGTTAAATGTGCCAAACTACAAATGCCAGAGTTATCTAATTCATGCTGGTTCGATTGAAACCATTTAAAGGGAAGATAAAACAGAGACTGGGATGGTATATGAAGACCATTTTAACAGTGTGACAGAAGAGTATGATCCTGTATTTTCCTGTACTATGGGGACTTCACAGTTTATTTTAAACCTAGTAAACAGAAGCTGCAACTATTTGCCTTATGTTCCATATCAATCTGTGGAAAAGTCTGGGGCCTAATGTTCTGGTTCTCTCACTGATGAATCTGCAGCTTCAGAAATGGCACAGCATCATACTGGAGATCTGCACAGTTTCTTCACACGCTGAGATTGACCACCTGCGAGCTCTGTCACACAGCAACACCACAATTCTGTAAATAGAATCATCTGCTCTACCAGCCAAGGGATCTGAAGAAGTGACCATGTAGAAGAAGTACTTTAGGAAGGTCAAGGACTTTTGAATACTGTGTGCTAGCCCACTCTGTTCTTCATGGACATTTGCTGGAGGAAGTTTCCCATGGAACATAGACCCTTCTTCTTTTTAAGACCTTTGTGGAGCTATAAAAAAGGAATGGCTATAAAGAACAAAATAAGTCAAAGATACATTAGCCATTATACAAATATCTCCCTTTTTCAGGGGTATTTTGGCTGTTATAGTAGCCACTAAGAAATTATAGTTATAGAATAAAAAAAAAAATAAAAAAAAAGAGATAAGAGCTGTTTCTATATGGATCATATAGCATCACTGTGCCCAGAAGGCACAGGTGCCTCAGACTGTTTTGTGCCGTCTTCCCACACCTCAGCTTAAGACAAGGAATTCACTGAATACATTTGTTTATTCAAGTGGAACCAGATTCTTAAAGGAAATGGGCATAACTGTTCAATTAAAATGGCACTTGCACTTGAAGCACTGTCTTTCTGCCTCCCTAACACAGGACACTCCAGAAAACAACTTAAAACCAAGTCTGTAGTTTGGTATTGCAATCCATAGATATATGAAGGAAACGAGTCTCGGTGCTGCTCAGTTATTTGGAGATGTAGGAAGGCAGGAGGCACTATGCAGTCTCTGTCATCACAGGGTCCCTCCTGCAAATTTCCCTGATGGTTCCAGGTAGTTTTAAGCTTCACTCCTCACTCTCGCAATACCTGTCTAAGCCATCGCTCACCTGTTATGATGAGGATTTGGCAGCCCTCCAGGCAGACTGAAGAGCAGAGGACTACAGAATTGACTAATAATAGTGTAAACACACACACAGAGGGGATATAAACATTCTGTGAGCAATCTGTTTAGCAGTTTGGGTTGCTTTCTAGACCTAGCAGATCTCATGTAAAATAAGCATTTTACTGGTGATGATACACAACTCTTGTATGAAGTGAACAGATTAAACTATTTACATTCAACTGCTGAAAGCACTCCAGAAATTGATGTCAATGTCAGAAATTGTATTAGGTTTCAGAAGAGGTAGGAAAGCTTCAGCCTAATCACAAGATAGAAGGTCTTCAGGCTTTTGAGAATGACATCTGAAGGGCATTGAGACTGTTTTCTATAAAAGGAAAGGGCAAATTTCCAGTACATATGTAATCAGTGGTAGCATTTATGTTGTCATCCTCTCTAAAGCAGTAACAAAGTGCACAAATGGTGGATGATTAGAGAGGTCAGTCAAGTGTCCCATTCAGCTGTAATTGTAGAGTTTTTAAAAATTCTTTTGACATCAGAAAATATCATATGGTTTTTTTAACCCAGCTTTTTGCTATGATTAGTTAATTCATGCAAAATCAGTGAAGAAACAGAATAGCAAATTAAAAGCAGTATAACAGGAATGTCATTTTGCAGTAGCGATAAGTAATCAGCAAAATCAGTTCACTGTAAAATTACTGCTACCTGTCAATGTTTAGCTCCACATGCACAGAACCTCGGCAAATTTTTCTTTAAAATGCTACCACCTAGCAGATCTGGAAACTGTTTTGAAAAAAGTCCTGCCCCATGTACAATTTTGCTAAGGCTGCAATCGTTATCCTCTTTCCCTGCTCCCCCTAGAGCACTTCACGAGATTTCCCTATCTCCCAGAGAAAATCTAAATACACTGTTTTATTTAATTAACATAAATTTTAAACTATCATGCCTCACAAAATCTGACCATCTTCCTACTAAGGAAATGATAATTTTTCTCTAATGGTAGTCGAAAACAAGTTATGTTTTCCATTTCATCATTTTTCTGTCTGGGTCTTAAAAGAGAGTTTTTGAGTAAAGAATGGGCATATGCTTTCCAGTTTTGAAGCAAATTAAATTAGAAAATAACCACATGGGGAAAATAAAAATATAATCTGCCACAGACCAAATAGCAGTTTTCATTTCAGTAATATTCTTCGAAACAAGGAATTATTCCAACTACTTATAGCTGGTTAAAAGTGGTGGAATCCTTCAGTCTAAGTGTGACTGGAGTCTTCAGTCTAGGAACAAGTGAAAGGAACCACATGAGGTTGTCCATCTCACCGGGTGGAAGTCCCAATTATTTATACACTTTCTTGTTTCAGAAAAGATAAAACTGAAATAGAAGGAATACATGGCAGGAGTGACATGGAACTGGGGAAACAAAGAGAGAGTCGTGTTGACTCATCAGTTTGAAGGAAAAAATAAAAAATAAACAGTCTGATGACCACATCCTTAAATTTTGTGTAACTTCTGTAATTCCAGACCACGAGGAATGAAGCTGTTGGCAGGCTTAGATGTAATTTAGAATTTCAGAAAAATGTCTCTCTAGTACAGTCCTGTTCACACATCTGTTACATATTCAGAGCTCTATGTGAATGATTCGTCCTGTGAACTTTACTTCATAACAGAAAGAAATTATGTTTAACATAATAGGTTGTAACTTTGATGTGAAAGGGTGCTTTTAGTGTACCTAAAATTTAGCATGGGGCTTGTGTCATTGATGAGGGAGGATGAGGGAGTTCAACTGATCCCCAGACAAACATTTGTAGCATCTTAAATGTTGTGGATGACACTAAATGCTCACAGTCATTTCAGTTCTTCAGCTAATGGTTTTTTGCCTGCCGTCAACAACCATTAGGATGGAGTCTCTCTGGGAGACTTAATATTGCTGCCTTCAGTTTTATCTTATTTTAGGACATCTTTTTTTCAAAGAGCTTTATTTTTCTGTTCAGGATTTCTACAGAAGTTCAGGATAGGAAAAGGTTTTAAATGTTAATGTCTTGCTTACTGAAGGATTTGCAAAGAAAATTGTGAATCCTTTGACTTTGCAATGCATAGCATTGTTTGGGTTTTCTCCACCACCACGTCTATCTACTAATTTTTTACCTTATTCTTTTACAGTATATGAGGTATGGGTCAGTGCCTCACATACAAAAATACCAATGGAAGAAAGTGAGCTGCAGATTAATGCTGTGACCATTGAAATCCATAGCAAAAGTCATGCACCATCAGAGGCAGCAAGAATAAGGTTTAGGAAATTATTTGGATCTTTCCAAAGTCCTTCTACATACAATTCTACATTTAAGTTAGTGAAAACATTAATTTTCCTTATATAATAATCATTTTACTTCTGCATGACACATTTTATACATATTATTCATCAAAAAGGAAATTTGCAAAGCCCACTGAGACAACCAGGTACAGAAAGTTATGTCTGGGTTGATCTTATTTTGGCTGAAGTTCAGATCCGGTGTTTCAAATTAGAAAGGAAAAATTGCTTTCAATATTATGTAAAGCACAACAGACTGTAGGTACACATACCTCAGAACAGCCAACAGAAATGTTCTGTGGCATATAAGTAAAACAAGATCTCTTTGAATCACATACAAGAAGATCCTTGTGTTCTTATACAATAAGCATTATCAACAAGCAGTTTAACAGTTTGACCAGACCCTAATATACATTCTAATTGTATACAGCATAGTAGCTAGTACTCCTTTGATCTGTATGTCAGCTCTTCTTTCTCCTGTTTAAGGGGCAAAGGGGTGGTTCTTTCAGATTTCTCTGAGTCTTCATACAAGCAGTCCTGGTAGTATCCAAGACCTCTTGACTCTGCAATATTATACAGTCTTCTTTTTCAAAATAAATGGAAAGCTACAAAGCTTCCAGCAGTATTGCATTTTGTATAGGCAATCCCTGGCTGTAAAGGACTTTTTTTTCCCCTGTTTTTGATGATTTATACTCTCTTCTAAGCTACTGCTGTAGTTTCCATAGTAAATGGTCTTTGATTTAGCTCATGGTTATCAATGAAAAAACACCTGAAACACAGCAATGCTTCATACATTGTTTATCAGCCATTTGCCAGTGACACAAGAACCGCAGGTGAAAGGAAAGATGAATTTAAATACATTCATTTTCATTCCTGTGCTTTCAAGCTGTTTGCTTTGTAGAAAAATTAGACGTACTAAAGCTGATAAATGTGACTGACAGCGTTAAATACAGAGTGACTTCAGACATCTTCTTTCTGTTTTGCAGTAGATGTGACCTCACCAGCTGGTAGCTGTCATGCAGCTGTTTCCTCAGATCCTTGCTTTTCACTGTATTTCTCTGCAGGTTCATGGGTCTGCACTCATCACAAGTTATTTTAAAGTTGTCCACTCTGTATTCTACACACCCTCAATCTACTGAAAATAGATTTAAGTTCCACTGAGGTGTGAATGCAAAGGGAATCTGAATACAAATATTTCACATTTTATTTTTGCAGCCGGACCCTGCAGGCAGAGATATCTCCATCCGACCAATCTTGGAGCACTGCGAAAACACCCACATGACAATTTGGCTTGGGATTGTCTACGCTTATAAAGGGCTGCTGATGGTAAGCATAGCTTGTTCTGCACAACACTGATTTCAAGCTGCTATTTATTGATAGGCATGAACTGAATTATATTTACTTTCCTGATGGTTGGGAGTGAGTTAAGACTGCATTGAGTACAACCTTTATAATCAGACCTGTTCTAAAGTTCATTAGGCAATAATATGTGGATATATGCTTGCATAAAATAAATAAGACATTAATAGCACTTAAGCAGAATACCATAGATATACCACAAACCAAGAAATTCATTACTGAAAGGATGGGTCTATAAATGAGGCAACTTTGTAAAAATAAAGAGGCCAAATCATCAGAATTCCTGTAGGTTCTCCAAAAAAGTAGGATGCGGTTGTTCTAGGTGTTTGCCTCTGAGCTGGAAATGTCCTTCAGGAATAGTGACAAAATGCAAGATTAATTTGAGGCCTGAATGAAAATAACCCTTTTTTCACTGAGGCCCATCTCCACAAAAAATCTGTTACTGAAACAGACCTCAGGAACCAGGAACACTAAAGCTTGATAGTTAATTAAAAAAAAAAAAAAANNNNAAAAAAAAAAAAAAGAAGAAAGAGAAACTGTAAAGGTGACTATTAGTGATTAAAAGCTCCTAAGCCTTAAGGTTTTGAAAACATCTGATTTTGACAGCACTGACCAGCAGAACACCTATCTTGAATTGAGCCCCATCTGGATCCTAAGCCTAGATAAACATTAGTCTACACTGCCCGAAGGATTCAATCTGTTCTGTGCATTCGTAGCGTGCTGGTTCATCAGGACACCCATGAAAGACTGGGTCAGCTGCTTCCACTCGGCATGGTTGGTGCTGCTGCCTGGGGCTAAGCCCGGGAGAGGGAGCTGCTGGTGTCTGGAGTCCTCTTCTTCCTTCTCCACTGTGAATGACTGCTCTGACAAGTCCTGCTGCTTTTCATGCTGCTTTTTTCAGGCTGAAAGCTCTTTAAATACCCAATATAAGGTTCGACAGGGAGAGATGAGTGGTTTTGTTTCTTTAAATTCTGAACAGTTGCTTTGTGGTCAGACTGGTCTGCTGAAGTGAGCCTTCAGGCAAAGAAGGCACTAGCACCAAGTGCTTCCAGCTCCCAGCTGAGAGCTCTGATCCTGGAGCTACTAGCCAAAAGGAAGCCTTCTCATAATTCCATTTAATAATATTTTTAAAAAAACAAAAAACAAACAAACAAAAAAAAACAAACAAAAAAAAAAAAAAAACTTTAGGTGTAGATTCTTCTTTTTCAGAGAATGTCCAAGCAGGCTGTGAAATCAAGAGCTAGGACATACTTGATCCCTCCAAAGGCATCAGGTATTAGGATAGATTCCACACCTCAGCATGTCTTAACTGGGCATCTCTGAGTGGCTCGGAGTAACCTCAGCATATAGCACAGCATTGAAGGATATGTGTCTCGAAGGCAAGGACACCAGAAGTTAGTAGCCATTACACTGACCAGCACTGGAGACACAGTTTGATAGTAAGATATAACTGTCCATTGGCATAAAACATTATTCGTTATGCAAAAAACACAGCACACGACCCAAAATTGTACCAGAACATTACACATGGGCCTTCTTCGCACACCAAGGAACTGGTCCAGTTCAAAACAGACTGCTGCAAACAAAAGGGAGCGAGGGCTCCTTCCGGCTGTCAAAGCTGTTGTACCCCTCCACAGGACCCATCTACACGTACTTGTGTGGAGCTGGGAGCTTCTGAAATTTCTACTTATATTTCTTTGTTTGATTCTTCCTAGTCTGAATAGCACCGGTTTCTGATTTTATCTCTTTTTTAAGACAAATCTTCCAAAGAGGTACAGTTAGACTGGAAAGTATAACTTTCCAGTTGCTGGCAAGGTATTTAACTTTATTGCAATATTTGCATACTTTGTGCTGGTATCTGGTCTGTTTGTATCTGTTAGGTCATTGATTTATCTTCAGGGATGAAGTTCTTAACTTTTCATCCCTTTTCTAGTATATTACTTTACTCATGGTTTGACATACCTGCCCTTCACTTAGGAGGGCGTATTTAATTTTACAAGATTTGTCTAAGATAATTTGTTAAAAGGAAAAAAGTTTTCCCTACTTCTCTTACTTTCCAATCCCCTTGTATAGAAATTGTAAACAGTTCATTTTGCGTTTTTCCAGATAGAATTTAACAGTGTTACTTATACAAGTGCTTAAGACATTTTTCTCTGTGAATATGTTTTAAAAGTAACCAAGTAAATATTCTTGGTTCTCCTAAGGTCATGTAAATAAACAAATGAAATTAAAATCCCTTTAAAAGTACTCAAGAACTCAAACAAATGGTAGGGGGTTTTCTGTTTGGATTGGTTTGGTTTTGAGTTTTTTGGGGGTTTTTTGTAAAAATAACTTCATTAATGTTTTCAATTAAAAATTAGGGAAGGAAAATAGCAGCATAAATTTTTAATATACATTGTCAGGCAATTTTCTTTGATGTTTCAAGTTTGAGTTGTGTTGGACAGTAATCAGACTGCCTTGGTTCTCACTAGTCTGTTGCCCTAGATTGGTTTGTCAACATGTACATTGGACTGTTTTCTACAAGGTATTTGACTCTCTTTAAGTCTGCAATCATCATTTGCAAACTTATTTTGCAAATGCCATTACTCACTATACTTATTTCAGGCACAAAGTGTTTCATAACCACCAGTGAAATATACACTTTTTATTACTCCATTGCCCTCTTATCACACAAAAAAAGGAAGATATTCATCTGAGTCATTTAAATAATTGCGATGGTGAGTGATATGAGGACAACAGAATGGATGCATTTTATCTCATCCCCAAAGATGTTTCTGTATGCCACACATAATTTGCCTTCAGAACAAAAAACAAAACCTCTCATGTTACTGTATCAATTTATAAAGGTTTATCTGATACAAAATTGTGGGGTTTGTAATAATAAAATACTTATATCTAATTTAACTTGCTATATACTAAACAGCTAGTATTGCTAATTACAATTAGCAAAGCAATATTTAAAGTGAAATGGCTTAATGTTTTGCTTTTTTTATTTACCATGACCTCTTGTCTCAAAATGGAAATTCAAAAAAATGGCGTTAACCTAAAAAAAAACTTTTCTTTTTTGTCTTGAAGTATGAAGCAATACTGTCCATTCTGATGTCTTAAATGCATTGATGCAGTAAATAAATCACTCAGGGTAGGGCAGAGCACAGAAGGGCAGGGAAGGGCAGGGAAGGCAATGTAAGGCAACATAAGGGAAGGCATTCCTCGCCAGGATGCACCAGTTCCCTCTATATTAAGGTAAGCAAACTTTAAAAGTCAGATTCACAGTTCTTCAGTTGCCTTTGAGGGGATGTGAGGAAATGCTTAATAACTGCATGAAGGCTTCTCAGTTACTGGATTCATATTCATCAGGACTAGTGACTAGAGAATAACAGAAAGGCGATCATCCTAAATCTTGCCTTTACCGTTGTGTTAGTCTTCTTAATGACCAACTTATTCGTCTTCTCAAATTCCCCCGTACTTATGGGATTCAGTGTTTTCTCCTGTCTCAGGTTCAGCTCCTAAAAGGCTACATATGAGTTCAAGGTCTGTCCACATGTACATGTTGACCATCACAGAATCAATTAGGTTGGAAAAAACTTCTGAGATCATCGAGTCCAACCTATGGCCAAACACCACCATGTCAACTACTCAATTGTAGTATGTCATGCTTCTGATTTTTGATGATGTAGACATAGCTGAAAAGTACCTTTATTTCATATATTCCAAAGGATGATAGAAAACACACCATCCTCAACTCTTCAGGAGTGTGTTGTTAGTGAGTGCACTAACATATTTCTGAGGGGTATGAGTTATTTTTCTGATCTCAGCCAGAACAATACCAGATTGGACTCCTCTAGAATGCTTTGCTTATTAATCATACACACTAGTCTTGTCTACTATTTGATTCCTCTCTTCCTGATAATGCTTTTAATTAACATTAGACTCAAGGTATACATATGTTGGAAGTTTCATTGTGTCCCTGACATATTATTACAGGTACTGTTATTAAGCTACTGAGAAACAGGCTTTTTCAGCAAAGGTGTATTTTTTCAGCTTGACTGTTACTCTCTGTATCAAATCATACTTTTTCCTTGTAAGTGTTAACTGAGGAGTTTTTAAGCCATAACAATACTGACCACTTCTCATATGCTGTTTTTAACATATCATCCTTAGCTAACCTTGCTAAGGATGAAAGTATTGGAATTTTGTGGTAGAGATAGGGAAAAAGTAATGCATATGCATCATGGAATTTGATAAACGTCACTAAGAATAAGAAATTTAATTTCTTCTAATGACTCCTATTCAAACATTCCAGTGGCTGCTATAGTTGATCTACTGCACAACACAACTCCGTAATTGATTTATGAAGCCAAATAAAGCATTAATTCAACAAAAATATAACCTTGGGATAATGTTCAATCTTAATTTCAAGTCTGAAAGAATCCTCTGTTTTCTGAGGCTCTCTAATCGCTAAATTGAATTTGTCTTACTTCCAAACCTTGAACCTTGGTGGTCTTGCATATATTTTATCCCTCTTTCTCTAAAACGACCTGGTGCTTTATTTCTAGGCAAACTTCCCCGCATTTGGCTAAAGTTCTGTGATTTTTCTAAAAATCTTGCTGCTTCATGAAAATGACATCTATGAGTTGTTCCTCTTCGGCTTCCTCTGCTTTATTTTCAGCCATGATATTATAGTCTCCTTCAAGTCAATGTACATCTGTAGGACAGCTTAGGTTAGGAATTTTTAGAAACCTATCATTTTCTTTTCGAGTGGCTTCTTTTTAATAGTTATATGTTGAGATCTATCATGTAGATTTCAATCAGTTTAAATTTGTTTTATTGATTTTATAACATTCTATTTTTAAATAACAATACTGTGCTGTATTAAGACAAACACTACTGAGAAATCCAAGTAAGCTACGTGAATGTGATTAACTCTATTCAGTTTTGCAATGTCATTGAAAAAAATAATAACACATTGAATTATATTCCTATCACTTTTTTTTTTCACTTATTGCCTGAGTTCATGTGTCAACCATTTCATTAATTTGCTTAAGATAGAAATTATAGTAATAGCTCTGTAATCACTGAAGATGTGCCACTTTCTCTTTTCCCATATGGCCTCTTTGTATCTTAAGTGGAGCTTTGCCACAATTCCAATAAATATCAACAATTAAGACCAACAGTCCAGACATCCTCTAAATCAATTCTTAAAATTCCTGCATGTAAGTTAGCAGATCTCAGTGATTACAGCAGCTTGACTTGACAGGGTTTTCAAGAGTCCTCTGTTTTGGCAAGATGTGAATGGATTGTTCCATCTCTATGTAAATATAGGATAAAAACACTTGTCAAGCATATCTTATAATTCATCATTACTATTGAATTTGTCATCTTCCAAGGAATGAATCATTATTACAGTTCCTTTTTCGCCACACACATTTTTAGGAATCCTTATGAATTCTGTTAATGCTGCTAGCCATTCATTTACTATTATGTATTTAATACCCTTTCCACTATCTGTATTTTAGACCTCCAATTCATAAACATTATTATTAATTTCCCCCTTTAAACCTTTGTTACATTCTGTCTAGTCTTTGGCCAATTTTATTGCTTATTTATTTTACATTCACCAACAACCAAAACAATTTTTAAGGTAAGAAAAGCTTGTTTACACATGAAGTTTAGGGTAGATAGTTTACAGCACACACCCAAACATTTTTTACTTGCTGTTTGTAAATATTCCTGTGGCTTCCCCTGCTCCCTTTTCCAATAGCTTCCTTTGCTTTGATGGCTAATCCATAAACATTACTTTTCCATTTTTTTTCATGCATCTGGAAGTAGATTTGCAAAAAAGGAGTTAAATACCATGGTTTAGTCTTTGGGCTGCAGTCAGTGCCCAGTGGACCAGTCTTTGGTCACCGCTCAGTGCTCTTGCTATTGTAGGCAGGAGGGGAGTGTCTTGCTGGGGGTAGAAGGTCCTCACTAGCTCTAAAGTGCCACTTCCCTGAACTCCAGCAGAGGCTGGTTGTGTGACAGGCACCAGTAATCAAACACTCAGCAGAAACTCAGTCACTAACAGCATTTAGGTACCTACAAATGGGGATGGACTGATTGTCCTTGCTGGATACTGGATGTGGCTTCTCACTACTGCTTCAGGTGCTTAAGCCCGTGCTTAAGCCCCCTGCATTTACTTGCATTCTTTCTTAATTCCCTTCATGATCAAAAAGAATACTTGGAAGAAAGGTCTGCCTCCTTCTCAATTTCCATGGTTCCAGCTCATATTTATGATGGGTTTAGCACCAACCCCTCTGTCCCATCTTACAATCACTAGAGAGGAACATAGTTAAGCTTTCTGGTGGGGTAAGGTAGGTTATAGTGGTACAAGATATTATATCTTTAATAAAACACTGACAAGTATTTTAATATGCAAACCCACACATTTCCATATGGTTTTGTTCGATAAATTTTTCCCTACTATGACAATAAGGAAACTTTAAATATGTTTTTGAAATGTTGCAGATAGTGCAGTATTCCTTTACATGTCTCTTGGCATTAATATTTATATAGCAGAAATAGATTTAAACTGTAACACATACTGTTTTTGATGAGACACGCTTCGTCTCTTTACAGTGTTGTGATTGTTTGTGGTAGTCTCATGCCAGAGACAATATAAAGCTATTCCAAATGGATATTTGCTAATAATCAATTGCATATTTGTTTCAACTTAGTAACTATAATGTTTTTAATGACTAAGCCGAATTTTCATAAAAGAAAGTCAAATACAGTCTGAATGGAAAGAAGGGAAAATATTTTATTGACCCTTTTATTTGGGAAGCTGAACTATAAAGTGAAAAATTTCATGTGGGCTTAGTGTTCATAGCTTTGTGCAACTGCCTTTCAGTCTTGCACTGGGCATAAAGGGTTTAGCCAAGACCTTTGAGAAGAAAGTCCTTCAGCTGAATAGCTAAATATCATATCTTATAATTAAAAACAATATTTAGCTGTTGTCCTAATGATCAATAGAAATATTAAGCTTCCCTTTAGTAATGTCTATCCAGAGCAGCTCTGTCCAAAATGAACTAAATACACAGCTGACTCATACCAGATCAGGGGAATGAGCAATGGTTTAACATCAGATTTTACTAATTGTGAAGGTAAGAGACCTACAAGGCTATAGTTTGACTTTCAGATTTCTAATCTTACTTTTTGTGCTGCTAATTAAAAAAAAAAAACCTTTTCTATGCATCTTCCTGAAAAATGTTCAGTATTTTTTACTGCGCAATTCTCCAGTGAAAACATGAAAATCAAAAATCCCTTTTTTTATAGTTTTAAAAAATCTTGTTGAAAAATATCTGCTGCCATTGTGCCTATGTCTGTGATGATCTGGATTTAATGACTGCACATAAGTAGGGAAACCCACAAGTCCAGCTTCACAGTTACTTCAGACTGAGACGTTTTTACAGGCCAGAGTCCAGGACTACTTTTGTCTTTAGGGGAGACAGGAGGGGAAACCTCATGGTAATTTAGCTAAGGGGAAAAAAACCAAAAAGACAATTCTCCCCAAAAAAAAACCAAAACCAAACCAAGCAAAAATCCCCAGATGCAAAATCTTTGTAGTAAAGGCTTGTTTTTACTCTTTCATGCGACACAGCAGGGCTATGATGCACAAGTGAGCACTATAAGTGCTACTATAATACAGCAATTAGCTACAAAGCTGCAGCCTGGTCCAATATATAATCTTTCCAAAACCATACCCACTAGTTCTTGGCAAGCATGACTTCTGGCAAGGTTGGAGACTTTTCCTTTGGTATTTCTCTGCTCTTGTCTGATATCCTCAGTATAATTTTCTTTCTTTATCTTTCTTTTCCCAATACTGCTCATAGCCCACGCTCAAAGTAAAAGCTGACATGACTTTGAAATGAAACATATAAAAAATGGTTTAAGGGCAGTACAGGGCAAGAGGGAATGGAGAAGGGTAAATAATTTCCTGCCTGTCATCTGACAGTCTATGCAGTCCAATATCAAATGAGGCACTTGGTTGTATCAATATGTGTTGTGCATCAGTAAGCAATCGTTATTGTCTTTAGCAGTAATTCTCGTGAACAAGCTTTAAAATTAATTAGCTAGGAAGGTTTTAAAAGACAGTGTTAAATGTTTTCCAATACATCAGCTACAAACACTTATATCCCCAGCTATCACAATTTGGTCAGTGCAAGATTTATTAAAATTAAAGCTTGCCTACTAAACTCTGTAAACACAGGTATTGTATTCACCATAGTCCTGTTATGCCTTTAAGATTTTAATACAGATTTCCCTTAGTGACCAGCATTCTATCATTAGTCACAGTGAATTCACAGTATAATCTTGTGGTCTTCAGATACTGTTTTCCCCAAATTTATACAATCATTGTCTCATACCCTTTTTAGGTGCACTGCCAACACAGCCTAAACTGCCATACGAGCTACTACAAAGGTAATACTCTACATTAGTGTAGTGCCAAATGGAAGCTGCCTACCCTCAAATAAAAGATAAAACAAACCAATCTTACCTGTAGAGCAGTCCATACCTTCTGAGAAAATCCAAAATATTTTATGACACTTTCTAAGTCAGTAAAATGTGTATTTAGTAGATCAAAGTGGAAAAAGGCTTTAAGTTCATGACTAAAAATGTAGGAAGCCTTCCCAGTTGCATACTCAATAAGTCATCGGTTGAGATCCCCAAAGGGACTTAGACCATTAGACTTGACAGTAGACTGTTGTGTCCTTAACTTTTAGACCACTGTTTTCTAAAGGAGAATGCATAACTCTGAGTTATTCAAACTCCTTCTGTGATTAACAGGGCCCATCAGAAGCCTCAGGATGGGAATTGTAACGGCCAGCAAGAAGCTGCCTAAGTGAGCTGGTATAAAGCGGTGGGGACAGATGTGTCCTACACCTCTCTGAATCTAGCACATTAGCACTGCTAAGAGCTGCCTGCCTCTATCCCAGTGTGTATTCATGCACGCCTTCTCTAAAGACTGTTTAATCGAAATTCCCAGCAGAGATCAGAACTAACATCCCACGCAAGTGCCCAAGTAATTAAGACAGTCACTTTCTCACTACGTAAAATCTGACAGCTCTGAAAGAAGTTGAGAGCTCCTTCTGAAGCCAGCCCCTGCTCTGGAGCTGGGGAGAACATCTTGGGCACATCATTGTGCTGTGTTCTCCAAACATGAAGCTACGCAATGGTCATCACCAGCATCATTTGTTGTGAGGCCCAAGCCAGCAGTAAGTCTTAGAAGCCTTTACCAGCCTGAGCCCTCTAGGAGCAATAGGAAGAGAGACAGCCGCATTGCAAATCCCAACAGGCAGCCTTAAATATCAAATAGTCCTTAAATTTACAGCAGTCTCAAGAATTAGGTGCCCCCAAGCATAATTTGAAATGTAATTTACTTATCTGATGATAAGTAAATAAATAAACTTATCTGTTTAAAGTTTAGGTACCAGGAGTAGAGGAGCTGAAGTAGGTACTATGAGTTTGTGTTTTTAACTGCAGCTCCTAAGTTTCATACTCAAAACTTGTCAAGGAATCACAGAAATCTGAACCTTTCACTAGCAATGTCTGCATCCCATTCCTCAACCAAGCCAATTTGGGGATTTACAGGATTTTTACAGTCATAAAACTTAATCTTTTATTTGTGCAGATTGTCTGAGCCTCAGGAAGGAGGAAAATGAGAAGGGCAGATGGGGAGAAAGCAAAGCATCATATTCCCTAGCAAAAGCTTTATCTCAGAGGAGAAATCTTACCAACCTCATGAAGCCCTGCAGGCATCTCTAGCAGGCAAACAAGGAGGACCTCTGCAGTCACCACTACCCTGGCAAAAGGCTGCAGAAAACTCTCAGGTTCTATCCATGTTTCAAAGATGAGCTGTGACTTCTAGAAAAGGAGATATCTCTTCCTGAGGCAAGCATTTTACCCAAAATGCTAATAAAATTAAATAAATACTCTAAAATTTATAGTTGTTAAGATCTGATTATTGAGTGATGCCTCTGCCTGAATTAAGGTGCAAATGAGACCATATGCCGAAGTCAATAGTCAGGTAAAAATGTGAGGTAGGAAGACAGAAAGAAATAGAAAAGAGAGGAAGGAGGAAGAGAGAGAAACAGCAGAGACAGACAGATTAAGTAGAAGACAGTCATCACTCATGGATCCAGCGGCATCCTATTGGTCCTTCTTCACCCTGGGTTTCTCTGTGTTGGAGGTCCCAAGGTCTTTCAAAACTTTTCACTATTTATACATTTTAGCAAACAAAGGAATTAATGCTCAATGGCTACACAGTTCGCTAATGCTAATTAGTCTACATGCTCATTCTTTCTTTCCTTGTGAGTCAGTGGGTTTCATGGGTCAGTGAGCCATGAGTTGGTGGCTCCGATCTCCCTCTGCCAGAATTACCCTTTACCCAGTCAGAGCTGGTTTCAGAACAGTTGCTGAGTTGGCTTTCTCTGTGGTGTGCAAATTCTGCATTGTTCATGTACATTATCAGTGATATATTCTTCTCTCACAGCTCTGTTTACCTCCCCACAGGCCTGAGATAACACTCAGACAATAGTACCCCCCCTTATCTTATCTTATCTCAGGTTCCCATTTAGGTGGCTTAATTTACAGTTCAAGTTTCAGGTATCCATGGAGGCATCTGTCCCATAACTCAGGGTAATCTTTGTTTGACCAGTGATATGGTGATATGCATAGGAGTAGTTGCTTCTTTACACAGTTTGCCACAGTGGGAATTTTTGTCTGGATGGATTACCCAGGATGTGCTAACCAGATCTTGTCTCTGCCAGGCCTGGACTTAGCACTATCCTGCCGCTCCATTCTGTGCTTTTCTCATGACTAAGTCCTTCTGTGGCCTAAACAGTGTTTGAGACAGGCAACTGTGATCCCTAAGCGCTTACAATAGTTCATCATTGTCAGGAAACCCACTTGCTGCAAGAGCCTCTCCCTTTCTTTAGTTATCGTATAAATAAATATCTTCTTTTCATCTGGAGGTACTTAACTATTTTCCATGCTGTTCTCAATTATAAATGAGAATGGGCCAAACCATAACCCCCACAACACTCTTCAAACCATCTTTTTTTCATTATAATTGATATTTTAGATCGCTTTATAACCGCCTCAGCTATAAATTCATCCCCATTATTTGTAATAAGTGCTGTCCTCACATAAGTATATTGGCTGTATTCCCAGAATAATGCTTTTGGAAGGGAATCTGTTCATACTGGGAGAAGTGGAGGAGAGTGAGGGATGACCAGCAACCCTAAAAATCACATTCATAATTAACAGTAGTAGAAGAAGATAGAAATCTTCTCTGTAGTTAATCAGGGTGTCTTCCTTTAAAAATGTGATGTAGAAATACAGGCAAGGATTCCTTCTATCCTTCAAAACAGCTCAGCCCAGAACAGCCTGTTTGTCATTTCAGGGGCTGGCGAAATGCAAATTTGCAGCATGGCTGAGCTGCGCAGCACCAAGAGTGCAGGGAGTGCAGCACAGGCAACCAGTGAGACAGTGGGATGTCTGGCAGGAATAGGTTTGTGTCCTGCAAAAAGGTACCATCACTCTATGTCCCCAATGCAGCCTGAATACAGTGAATACAGTGAACGATTTACTCCTGCAGAGCCTGTAAAGGAGTCTGTACATTCCCTGCTCTGCCTGTGCACAGTGCCAGACCCAACAGCAGAGGAGTGCTGCCTGCATCCCTCCTTACTGGATGTATTACCTTGTTTAACAGAGGGGTTCTGAAAATTTATCAGGGTGTGAGCTGCTGCTCCAGCACAAAGCTACCCAGCTTGATAAATGGTTCACTCTCCTCAGCTGCCTTACCTGAATGGCTGAGACCCCTTGCTGACCCAGGTAGCTCTCCACAGACACCTTGACCCCTTAAGAGCCCTCTCCCATGCTCTGCTGGCAGCCACCACTACTATTCTTCCTGCCATTCTTAGGCTGCTGGGAAGGGTGAGAGAAGAGGCAAGGGGCTGGAGTGAGATGTGGGCTCTAGTCCTACTAGAGGAGGTGGGTTAAATAGAAGAGGCAGGACTGCGATGACGAGACAAGGGAATGCCCTGTATAGGACCGTCTCCTGCAGCGGTGTGTACAGGGAGGAGGGTGGGAATGTTGCTGAGAAAGACTTGGGTAAGGATTGCAAGGGCAGCTACTGCTGCTGTTGCTGCAAAGGGCCACCCCTGGGAATGAATCTTGATATGGATTGCAGCAGTGATGGCAGCACTGGAAAGTGGGTGAGTGAGCGATTCTACATCCCTTGCCTGGACTGCACCCGGCCATACTCCATTTGACAGCAGATGCCTAATCTGCCAAAGCCTTCCAGCTGTGGACATGTGGTTGTGTGACATGAGCTGTAGGCAAGAGAATAAAACAAGCTAGCAGACAAGCTCAACAATGGGAAGGCAGGGCTGCCAGCTCTGAAGTGTCCTGTTTGGAAGTGCCTGGGTGAGTAGGTAGGTGGTTGCAGCCTGCTAGTGCCTGTGGGAGTGCAAAGCAGCTGAGTCACAAGGGGTTGGCTTTGTTGCCATTGTTAGTTGAGGTAAAAACTAAGCAAATAATCAAGGAAATTTACAATTACTAGTGTCCAGGTGTTACTACAGTTGAAACCTGAGTTTGCAGAGCAAACATCAGTCTGCCGGTTCCCTACTCTCTTGGTTTTGTCTAGCATCCAGACACTGTTCTTTTAATCCAGGTTATTTGCCACGGAGAAAAAGAGAGAAAGTAAATTTCTAGTAGGTCACTTCAATTAATCCCCAAACGGCATCATCATTGACCTCCAATTTCCTGCATTACCACACAGATTGCAATTGTATAAAAGAGAATATTATCTCCATGACATGGCAGTGGATACATATGATGGTCTGGGAGGAAGAGTAGTAAGATCAGTTGGGATTGCACCTTCATTCTTTCCCCTTCTTGTCTGTCCCTGCACTGTGATCAGAAAAAGCGAGAAAACACAGAAACCATGTCTTGGGTCTTCGTGGTGGTTCCTCTCTCTGTCTTTCCCTCCCCTCCAATACCATCTGCTGTCTGCATTCTTCCCAAAGCACCATTAACTCCTACAGGGATGTATGCCTTTGCCTGGACTGTAGTCTGGGTTACCTATTTACAACATCTTGAGTTCGTTTAGGGTTTTACTGCATTGCCAGAACTTCTCTGAGGAATGCAAGAGAAAGAAAATAATTGTTTGCAGCAGTTCACATTGAAGAAAAGTCTAATTAAATTTCAAGGGATGCAGATGGCTTCCTTCTACTAAAGACTTTCCCCTGCTGAATTGCAAAAGCATATTGCAAATAACAAAGGGGCTAAAACTTTAAAATGCACCAAAGAAAAAAGCAAACAAAAAATTACCACAAGAATGTTTTATGCCAGAAATCATTAGACAACTGCAATTGAAAGGCCATTAGCAACTCCCACTATAATAAAAGACATTATAATTGCAATCTGAACAATTGGGGTGACACTTTCTACGTTGTTTATTTATCTCCCATGGGGACACATCTTGGCACTTCTGCTTATTAATGTAGGTGATAATCATATAATGAATGACTGGATTGATAAGTGTATGTTGAGAACAGCTGTTAAAAAATAGCTAAAAGAACAATGCAATATCTTTATTGGAATCCTTGAAAAGAAACAGGAAGAACTGTCTTTAAAAATTACTAAGAGTACAAAATAAAGATAGCCATAGCATTTAGAGAAATTTGTTCCCATAATGACTAATTCAAAGTTTCCCATTTCTCTTTTGAGAGGGAGAGCAGGAATCTGTCCTAGGGAGCAAAACAAATCACATAGGTAATTAGATACTGAATAAAAGGTAGGTGTATTGTAATATCACCTGTATTTGTTAAGTTAAAAAACATACCTGTTTTAAATTAATGCTTTTTCTGGCTGACAGCCAGTTCCTCTTGTAATTATCATCTTTCCTCTCTCTTTTAACATTTCAGTTATTTGGCTGTTTCCTAGCCTGGGAGACACGAAATGTCAGCATTCCTGCTTTGAATGACAGCAAGTACATCGGAATGAGTGTATACAACGTAGGGATAATGTGCATCATTGGTGCTGCTGTTTCATTCCTTACCCGGGACCAACCCAATGTGCAGTTCTGCATTGTTGCTTTAGTCATAATATTCTGCAGCACCATTACTCTTTGCCTTGTGTTTGTACCTAAGGTAGGTGAATATGTTTTGCATGGATCTGGATTTTTTTATTCTGTTTTGTAATTATGATTTAATATATAAATGTTTATTGCCTTTCCAAGTGCAGGGGATGTGTGTGAATTCTTAATCAAGCCCATCTATAAAATCTTGTTTCTGGACCCTGAGGGAAAAACAGAGCATCATGAGATTTTGGAGAAATTGGAATATGCAAAGTTACAGGAGTGTGAATACATGAGTTTCTAATGCCTATATTTTTACTGAAACTGTGACTGGAGAAACAAATGTTGGTTTTTGTAGTTTCAATGGAATAGTCTCTGCCTCCAACTTTTAGGAAATTTTTGGAAAGAATTATAAGTGGAGATTCAGGAGGGACAGGTCCTGTTACCTACTCTGCCATGTTTCTTCTCTCTTCTCTTTGGTGACCAGCAAAATGACTCAAAGGAATGGCATGAAGCTTTCTCAGGAGAGTTTTAGGTTGGATATTAGGAAAAGGTTCTTCACCCAGAGGGTGGTTGGGCACTGGAACAGGCTCCTCAGGGCAGTGGTCACAGCACCAAGCCTGACAGAGTTTAAGAAGCATTTGAACAGTACTCTCAGGCACATGGTGTGATTCTTGGAGTGGTCCTGTGCAGGGCCAGGAGTTGGACTTCAACGATCGTTATGTGTCCCTTCCCAGGATAATCTATGATTTTTACATACCCTAAGCAAGATAATCAGGATCTCTGTTTCTATACCTACAAAACAATAAGATCATTTTAGTTCACTGGTGTTCTGCAAGGTCAACCATGTTGAAACCTGTAAGTATTCAAGTATGGTGCAACAATAGGCTTTTTCAGTACTTAAGAGGAAATCTGTATGTGTACTGCAAATGCTGACACTGAAGTTATATTTATTAATGTGTATATTAATGGACTAAGTGAGGCACAGACTGGGAGGCATATGCTTTCATTTCTTTTTGCTCTTTTGGGCTCTGAGGATGCTTTCATTGTGCCTTGTCAGAAGAACTGAGAAGACCCTTACCCACAGAGGGCTGGAACTTGATCATTTCCCTTGCAGAGTTAAGCTTCAGATGTGAATATGACAGATCTTGAATGAAGAGAAAACTGGTTTTTACATAAGCTTACTTTAGCAAAGCCTCAAGTGCTTGGGAATGTATATGGTATTTTGAAGTAAAATATGCAATTGTATTAATTTTAAGTGACTTGTATAAATGTAGCTTATCACGCCAAATCAGACGCATATGCAGTTGGATGTCTGGAATATTTGCAAGGCAAGAGTCAAAATGTAGGTCCTCTCCCTTCTCAAATCTGTTTTTAGGTTTTTCAAATGAGTATTGATAAAAAGTTTGTGGCTCTTTACTGCACTATGTTCAATCAATGTATTGAGCAAAATGTAGTCAGTAGATTCTGGTGCTAAGTAGCATCCCATCTACTAGGGGGGGCAAGAACTATGTATGTAAAAGAAAAAAGCTAATAAATTTATATCAAAGTGTACTCTCTGATGGAAATTAGAGGCACAGACTAGCAATAGAAGCTGATTTCTGATCTGAAAAAAAGCAAAGTAATTCATCCTCCAGGACTGACTAAATAGGATGGTTTTACAAGTTCTGCAATTTCCTTCTCAAATATTAAAACGCCATACATAGACATGCATAGTCATATTTTTATTCTGGATATTAGGGAAGAATCATAACTTCATTCTAAATTAAGGAAACATTCACAAACATAATAGAGTGTACTTCAAAATACTGCAAGATTTAAGTATGTAAGCTGTATGAACATGCATATTAAAACTCTGATGCCAAAAATACCTCCACAGAATGTCAGAACTCTCTTCAAAGAGAAGTATTAATTCTGTCCAAGCTCTTTGCCCTTTTGCTTTCATGTTCCTTTACCCATCCTTCTCTTACATCGTCACAGGCTCTGAAATGACTTTTCTGTTTCCTTTTTAACCCTTTCATCTGATCTTCTTTTAAACCCCAATTACCCTACCGTCATTTTTTCTCTCAGTTCTTTTTTACTCAAAATACAAATATGAACCATAGCCATCTAGTGTGAAGTACTAACCTCTTTCCATGTATTGTCAGGTTTTCAAATGCTTAGCTTTTTTGCAATAAAATTCATTGTTGGATGAGGTACAAAAAAAATGTTGAATCAGGGGCTGGAATGCAGCACTTCCAATGCCCATGGGAGTGCTTTCACAGAGGGAGAGTTCCTATGCTTGCACTCGGATATTTTATCCTACATCTCTTCTCACTGTGCTGTGCCACAGTCACAGCAGGATGGCTGGCAAGCAGTCTCTCTGGCAACCTGTTTCAGCACAGGTTTCACAATAACCCTTCTGGACCCCACAAAAGATTCAACACCATCTGGTTTGCACATCTAGGTAAGGTGTTAGTGTAGGATAGGCACCAAATCTCTCCCCTGAACAAGTATGTCATAAATTAGTACAATTTTGGTGACACAGGAAGATTGCTAAAGCCTGTGGCTTGTCAAGCACAGGAGATGATGATGAAGTCTGCACTTTTTCATTTATTAAACTCTGACCAGACAGATGCAAGCAGTAATGTGGTTTTGAGACAGGTGACTGCTACTACTTCTATGCTATACCGAGTAAAGTGCATTCCTTTTAACTAAACTTCAGCAGTCTCCTGGGTCAACAGTGCTGAAATTCAATTTTGCCCCACAGCCCTTTTATGAATCTGAATAGGCAGCTATTCAACAATGTGGACACATTAGGGAATGAAACATGACATTTTCCCCTTCCTTCTTGTCAGCTCTACTAATCTTATTTACTTCTAACATGGCAATTACTATACTTCTCCAGTTAAATGTCCTCTCCGTCCACTGCCATTTCATTCGGTACCAAGTGCCTCAGAAAAAAACATTAAGAAAATCCCATAGCAGAGTAAGACAGATTAGGGAACAAATGTTCATCACTCTCTCCATTTAAAGGTACAAATGTTGATAACATTAGACTGCATTCTACTGACAGTAACTGTAGACATTTTTGTTATCCAATCAAATAATGTCTAAACATTTTTAGAACTATTATTAATTTCTGGGTTCAAAGATACCTTGTAGAAGTGACCTGCAGAATTCGAACATGTTATGTATATTTTTCCTGTTAGAAGTTAACTGCTATATCTGATTATCTGTTTAAGAACCAACATGACTATACTATTTTTCAGCATAATCTTCACTTCTTTAAAAGAAGAAAGCATAATATATTCATGAAGTAATTGTCCCATGTTTATCCATGTTTATCAAACTTCCATGTCCTTTCATTTTTTCTAGTCTATCCCTTTTGAGACAGAACACTGTGCTCACTTGTAGTCACCCACTGAGTACATACCATTGTTAGCTGCAGTGGCATTGCCACATTAATTCTGATCCACTTTCCTGTAGAGCAGCAAGGCAAAATCAGTTCTAGGGATTAAAACATTAATTTTCTGTGTTGGTAGCATTTTTTGTCTATTTGCAATTGACTCTCGAAGTATTCGGCATTGACCCTTTGTCAAAATTGAAACTGCACAGATGTAAGACAGCAAGACATAAGTTCTACTGATTTTATGGCCTGAAGAAAAAAAAGAAAAGAAAAAAAAAAAAGCTCATTTAACCTCATTCCTTGTGCAGCATAAGCCAACAACAATGCCCATGGACAATCCTCATCACGTGAATGAATTTATTACATCATATGTCCCTGTTGCAAACCATCCAGTCTTTAGCTGTAAACTCCCAGGTTTCAAGAGTTTTGAAGAGGATTCAATTGCTGTTTGGCTTTACTTCTATCTTATATTCAGTTTGAACTTAGACCACAACAAATTGCAGAATTTTTATATTGCAACACTTCTGCCTGCTAAGTTAAGAAGCCTTGTTATTACTGTTCTTAACCTTTAACTTCATTTTCATGCAGTTTTTGGTGTGGGAGTTAGGCACACATCAGTCATTACAACCAGCCTAATTAGAAATAAAGAAGGTGGAAGTGAAGATGCAGGGGTTCAAGGAAGACTCAGCTACAGCAGGATACCCAGGGCCTTGAGCAACTGAGTCTTGGTTATCTACAGAGATGAACGCTTCCCAACCCCTCTGAGCATCTAGACCAGTATTTGACTATGTTCACAGTAGGAAAAGGTTTTTGTCTGATGTTTAGGTGAAATTTCTGTTTTTTCAGGTTGTGCCTCCCTTCCTTTCATTGCACATCACTGAGAAGAGTCTGGTTTTGTCCTACTTACTCTCTTACATAGTATAGTTATACACAGTGTCCTTCCCCCACCAATCTCTTCCATCTCAAGGCTAAGCAATCATCAGCCTCCACTTGTATCATAAGGCTCCATTCTCTGCATCTTTGTAGCCCTTCTCTGGGCTTTCTTCAGTACACCTATATCTCTCTTGCTCTGGGGAGCCCAAATCTGGACACAACACTTCAGGTGTGCTCTCACCCAGGCTGAGCAGAAAGGAAGGATCATCTCCGTTGGCCCAGAGTACTGTTGGCTCATGTTATATTTGTGGTCCACCAACATTTCCAGTGCCTTTACTGAAAAGCTACTTTCCAGCCAAACACCCCTCATGTTGTTTGGGTGGGTGCTTGGGATTTATTTCTCCTCGAGGGCAGGACTTAGTATTCCCCTTTGCCTAGCTTCAGGAGATTCTTATTGGCCCAGATCTCCAATCTTTTGACATCCCACTGAACTGCAGTGCAATCATCTGGTGTATCAAGGCCTTCTCCTCTTCAAGGATCATCTGCAAACTTGCTGATGATCCCACTATCCAGGTCACTAACAAAGTATGGGTCCTACTCTGGTCCTGAGGTACAGCACTGGTGACTGGCTATCACAATCCTCCGAGCCTGTTGATTCAGCCTGTTTTGAATCCACTTCAGTGGCCACTTACCCAATCACTATTTTATCAGTTAGACTATGAGGATGTTATGGGACGCAGTGTTGAAATCTTTGCTTAAGTCAAGAAAAATAACTCTCTCCCTTGATCTATCAACCCAGATATCTCATTGAAGAAGGCTATAAATCAGGTGGGTCAGGCAGAATTTCTCCATCATAAATCAACAATGACTGCTTCTAATCACCTTCTTGCTCTTTATATGTTTGGAATTGGTTCCCAAGAAGATTTGCTGCAACATCCTCAATGGACTGAGGTGAAGGTGGAAAGAAGGCATTTCCTCAAATCCTCCTCTCACTCTCCAGAACATGGCTGTGACATTTCCTTCTTCCAGTCTTCAAGAACTTCTCTCAATTGACATCATCTTCCAAAAGTAACTGAGAGTGGCCTCACAATGACATTGGCCATTCTCTAAGTCCTCAGGGATGCAACTTGTCAGGTTGCCTGAACTTATTGTGTTCAATTGCTTTAGGGATCTGGGATTTCTGAAGGCAAGTTTTACCAGGAAAGACTAGGGTGAAGAAGACACAGAGAACCTTAGCCTTCTCCATCTACTTTACCACTGTAAAAAGGAAATTTATTGTCTGCAAGCATCATCCCAATCTGCAGACTTGATCTGTAGATACATGCCAGGGACCAGATGCTTCAGTGTCTGCCCAGTCAGATCTCTCTCAATCAGAAGTTAGGGCCCTGCTTCATGCCACCAGAGCTGCAGAGCAGTTTAATGCTCTTAAAAATAGGAGGAACCAATTCCAAAATTCAGCTATGCCACAATGTCTGTCTAGGCTGTGCTTAAAAAATTATTGCCCTTTCCGTTTTTTCAGACAACTTTGGATTTATTATGCCATGCCTTTGCTCTCAGGGCAGGGAGCTCCTTCAGCTTTGTCTGTATACAAATGTATATGTATGCTGCTTGGCAAGTACCATAAATTTTGTATTCTCTAGAGTAATCTGAGAATCTCTCTCCCCCGTGCCAAACAGCAGTAGCTTTCTCTCCTCATGTCGAGGTGATATTTTCACATTGTCACTGAGTGTTAAATTTTACTTATATTTGCTTAAATTAAATATGTTTAAGGTTAACCTTTTTTTAAAATGGCTTATTTAATTTGTTTGAACAGATTTGGTTTATTTTTGGTCGCTAAAAACTAATTAAGTTTCTGTTATCTCCAGAGTGCAATCTCCCATGAGCTCTCTCTGTTAATATTCCTGCTTCATGCCTCTCTCTGCCTGAGTGTTACTTGTAACAGTACGAAAGGAGAAAATTCAGATGAAACTTTGCTTGGGAAGAGAAGGACTTGATGGATTGTTGTTTTTCTTGGGGAAGGAATATATCCTTTGAAAGTAAAAAGATATCAATGAAGGAGAAAAATACATTTGATAGAATGTTACAATATATTTATTTCAATGTAATTAAAATCCAGATAAATATATTTTGAATTATTTTTCTAATTGTTTTTAATGCTTGCCATCTCATAATCATTTTCATTCAAGCTCTTCTCAAAAGTTATTCAGAAATTGTCTCAAGTACTGCTTATGGCAAGCAGAGCTCACTTTCCAGAGTTTTGTACTTGAAAGTCAAAAAGGAACTCTTGGCTTGCCTTTCAGTATTTTGAGATACAAAATAAATAGCTGCAAAAATAAAACAAGATTTCTTAAGGCTTTTCAACCTTTCAGCTCATCACACTGCGAACAAATCCAGATGCAGCCACACAGAACAGACGATTTCAGTTCACTCAAAATCAAAAGAAAGAAGATTCAAAAACATCCACATCAGTCACCAGCGTCAATCAGGCCAGCACATCTCGACTAGAAGGACTGCAGTCAGAGAACCACCGCTTGAGAATGAAAATTACAGAGGTATTGTTTATTGTATATACTGCTGAGGCACTATATTTTTTATTATTTTTGTGTTGCAATTCTGACATCTGCTTAAATGCTGACTACTTTTTAGAGAGGAAAAAAACATAGCTTTCACCATAGAAAAATACTAAAATAATAGGAAAGGGACGATTTATATGAATAGCTAATTAGTACAGCGAATACTTAGCAGGTGTGACAAAATGAAAATGTGCCTTAGCAAAACAAGAAGAAACTTCCCCTATTTATGTGTAACAGGCCAATTACCCTGCTGTTTCACATGGGCCTGCTGAGCACCACAGCAGCAGTAGCTCTAGGAGCGTAACCTTTATGTGCGAGCATAACAGACCTGCAGCCCCAGGGGCGCTTAAGGGCTGTCTTTGTTCCTGTTTACGGTTGAGTTCAGAGACTGTTGCTGTTGCTGTTATTTCTCAACCTCTCTGAGAGTTTGCTCAAAAACTTGCTAGATGGGTTTTTTATATCTTCTATGAAACAGAATTACATATTTTCTTAAGATAGAAAGGACCTTTATGATCATGCAAGCTGACCCTTTTGGCACAAAGGCCATGAAGCTTCTTCAGTACCTACTGAGGGAAAGGCTGAGTACATGGAGTACAGGAATACCATTAGAGCTATAGGATGTACATTTATAATTATATCCATCCTTGCTCAGGAGACATGAAATGATGACATACCAGTCTTGAAGACTGTCCAATTTTTCAGACAAGATAACCATAACAGATCTATATCGTGCAGAAATTAACCTGTTCTTGCCCAATCTGTGAAGTACTCTTATACCTTGAAGAAAAGGTATTTTATTGCAACAGTAACTTCTTTGTCTGGGTCTTGAGTAAAAACAACTGCCTAGGTAACTTAGAAGGTCTTTACTCAGGCTACCAAAGACTCCAAAAGCAAAAGTTATCTCTACCTTGTTAAAGAAAATTAGTTCAGCTTTGCCAGGTCCCTTTCATGTGAAAGCCTTGAAATTTAATGAAGTCCTATCTGCCTACTGGCTATTTCTGTTCCTTTACCCTACTACAGTTTTTTCTACTAAGCCTCCTAACTCATAAGATATCAGCCTGTGCCTTGCAAGGCTCATGATGGTGAGCACAGGTAAGGCTGGTCAGAGCAATTAAGCCACATTAGTGCGCACAGGGCCCTGCTGATCTCATTTGGACTTTGCTTAGGTAGACTAAATGCCCAGAACCAGTGGATCCAAATCAGAGTTTCCTTGTCACAGCTCACTTATATTCTCCTGTATGTTTGATAATTTGATGGATGAAGTGGTTATAGTTAGGTGTGCCACAATTTTACACATAAATAATAAAGAGTTGAGAGGCTTACAGACTGGGCTTTCTAATGCCCATATCTCATATCTTTCTCATTCATCAGTACATCTGAATTGCTTAAACTGTCAACTACTAAAGCTTGTTCTTCTCGTATGCCCTGTGTGCAACAGTTGAATACAATTTGTCACTTGTAGCATGATTTTTAGAGGTAGTGTAGTAGTGCTGTCAGAAGACGACTGTATTTGGCACAGTGTAGTAATTTGCATTACCACCTGCCTTCTAGTCTATTTGTGGAAAGCTATGCAGTTAGTGCAGATACCTGAAGCAATTACTCCTGAATTTTTAGGCATTTGTACTCTCTTTGTTTTTCAGCTGGACAAAGACTTGGAAGAGGTCACAATGCAACTTCAGGACACTCCTGAGAAAACAACATACATTAAGCAGAACCACTATCAGGATCTTAATGATATTCTTAGTATACGGAACTTCACAGACAGCAAAGGTGAGAGTTAGTAAAATCCATCAGTAGCTCAACCCACCAAAACTTTGAATAACAATCTTATTGGATTGGTTCCAGAGCACTCAGACCTTGGTAAGACAGAGCTTTAAATCTTTTGGTTGCATTACAGAGAGTATGCAGATTCACATAATAAACAATATGGTACCCACTGAGTAGTTATTTCTGTATGTATGTCACGTATTGTCATGCACATGGTAAAGTGAAAAACTTCTAAAAGAGTACTTGTGTTCAGAAGTCAAGTTTTCTGTGCTGCATGGAGAGAGGAAAGTCACAGAATGTTTCAAATCTTGCAAGAGTTGAGCCTTCAGCAGTAGGAAGCCCAGTTTAATATGTGGTTGCTTCACTAGGATGCTCAAATCCTGCTTTTGGACACTGCTATCAAGCACATAAAAGAAAAGAAAGTAAATATTTCAGTGCTGATTTGGACTCTAAATGCAGAATTGAAGGCACTCAATTCTTCCCTAGGAACTGATAAAAAAGGATTTCATGATAACTGTAATATTCCTAAGTTATTTCTACTGTGTCTCTTGCATCGCTCCCTGAAGAAATACATGCTAGAGAATTGCTTCCATTAAAGCCATTTCGCTTTTGGGAAGCAATAAGATCTGGTGCATAGTGCAATAAAAGTGGAAACCAGGACACCCACCTTCCATTTCTGACTCTAGAATGGATTAACTTTGTGGCTTCTGGCCACAAACTTTGTACAGCTGAATATTACTATAGTATGTGAGAAACTAGTTGCCCTGTGTTGGGAAGTTGATTTGCATGTTTTTTACACTGCAGGCTTCCTATTGATGTGATACCATAAGCTTGGTTAAGTGGAACAGAAGCTACTCCTGTAAATATAGTTGTTGAAGAATAATTTTAGAACAACAGCAGCAGTTCACATATGTTTTTGAAGTATATTGAAATTTTGGCTGGATGAGGTTACTTTTTCTTGCACCTTTTGTTTTAGCCTGAGTATACACTGGGTTGTGTAACTTGTGGCAAAAAAAAAAAAAAAGAAGAAAAAAGGAAGAGTTCCCAGTGTCCTTTTTAAAGTAAAAAACAGAAGTTGGGAAAGGAGGAAAAGGAAAACGTAAATAGCTGCTGGAGGCGTGTGATTATTGGGCTGAGATCAGGAGCAAGAACTAACATCAGTGAGTGGGATGAGGCAGTTTTACCAAGTGTTTGAAAGGAACACATAGAATGTTCCTCTCATGTCAGATGCTCCAGGAAAAATGATAAATCATGAATAATATTTCAAGCAGAAAAGATACATTGCATTGTGCCAAATGCCCATCGGAGTTTGGGTATGAGAAACAAAAATGATTCTCAAGAATCATTGGGTATAAATTTAGGATGGGATGCTTCCCACAGCAGGATACACTCCATTAGTAGTAGGATGCTGGCAAAGAAATCAAGGATAAAATTTAACCTTTCTGCACTTACTTGTGGCTATATCTACAAAAGACATTGATGCCTAACTGCTGCTTTCAGCAGCACCATCAAAAATTGTCTGTGTTTGTATTTTTTCCACAGTACAGTTCCCTGACTTTGACATTTCTGCTGTGGGGTCCATATTTAAAATCACCTGCCAGTACAGAGCCTTAATGTCCAGAGGAGCTCAAAACTATGTATTATTGGGATTTGCAGCATAAATATTCTTCTGCATACTGAAGTTGCCAGACAGTTTTCTCAATGGACCTACTGCATAAAGCTTCACACAAAATGTGGGGCAGGGGGAGAAAGATGTTTTCCCTTGGCCATATATATATTGAAAGATTAGAGTATCCATTCACCTGGGAATGAGGAAGACCTGGATCCCAATTTGCAGCAGGTGTTCGAAGCTTAGTCCCACACCTGGTGTCAAGCAGCATGCATATTATGGTGTATCCTGATCCTGACTCAAGTGACATCAAATATTCATATTTCCAGGCTCTGAGCCACCATGATCAACAACCCTTGCTAGTTTTTTTCTGTCCCTCAATTCCCATTTCTTCTGCCTCTTATTTTCCCTCTTTCCACATTTCCCTGTCCCTTAGCTACATGTCTGAATCTTCTCTCTGTCTCTCTCACCGTATCCATTCCCAATAGTCAACCTATGTGCTTAATTTAAATTTGCCATTCCAATCAAAATAACAAGGCTTTGGAGAATTCATGCTGCCTAGTCACTGCTGCTTCTGTGCAGATTCAAACAGACATCACTTAAATGGTACTTTAAAAAATTCTGACCCTTACGGCTACAGATAAGCTAACTCTGAATGACATAACTATGCTTTCTGTAGCTATGTATTTCATGTAACTTTCTGTAAGGGACAATACAGAGCCTTGAAATTATGCATGCCTGATGGTATTTGAGTGAAGCTTCAGAATTGTAAATAAACTATTAGCATGACCTAAAAGGGAACATGTCTTTCATCCCCACTGTGCAACTGGGGAAGCCAGTCCAGTACTGTTTTTAAGGTGATGACAAGGTTTGTGCCTACCTTGACCTTATGGAAAATGTGAGCTGAGAGAGCAGGAATAGGACAGTGAAGAGAAATGCTCATAATAGCAGCTGGCTTGGAGCTAAAAATCATAGCAGATTACTTGCCACATTCACTTTGTAGCTCAATCTCATGTCAATTGTCTTTATGAAATACCTTGCTGTTCTGGAGAAGTTCACATAGAGAATGCCATGTAGTGTAACCCATTGCTATTGCTCACACAAACTCAGGGCACAACTCTTCACGCTACAGATCATAACATGGGGCTTAGGCAAAGCATCTCTAACAAGCCCTAGTCAAACTTTCATGTCATAGTACGCTTCAGTAGGCTTCTGATCTGTAAAGATTGTCCTGAGTTAAAATTCCTAACTCCTATAGCCAAGTGCCAAAGGAGGTTATTTGACTCTTCCTTTCCCACCACCCTCATTTACATCAAATATGGATTTAGGATACAAATGTTAAAATGTTTTAGCCAAAATAGGTGCACTCCTATACCTGCCTGACCTTGGGCAATGTTTCATAACTTTGGGATTCCTGGTTAGCTATTAACAGCAACAGCTCTGGGTGTAGCCCAGGAGCTCTTTGCTGGCACGGGGACTACTCCTTTACAGCACATTTTAGTACATCTCATTTAAAGAGAGATATTATCTGAAATACTCATCTCTTGTTCACAAATGCATAATATCCCTCAGACATCTACAGCAATTGGCTATGTAAGAAAAGCAATTAGGAAAATGTGATTTGTGGTTTATGGTTTGATTGCTTTCTTTTAATGCAGGCTTTTAGCTGCTAGATAGCTTTGTGTGGTCAAGCAGTTCTCAACATGCTCCACAGACTGTGGCTCTGAGACTTCAGATGGCTTCCTCTGTTGAATTTAAAAGGGCATTCCCTTAACTTCATTCAATACATTCCTCGGATGACTTTGAGTCACCGTGCCTGCTAGTGACCTCAGCTCTGTGCACAGCGCAACATTAACTTCGTCCCCCAGCATTCATGAGATCCGATGGCCTTCCTGGAGCAGGAGAGCCACATTAGAGCCTGGGTTTGAGGCAGAGATGGGCTGTGAGGGAGACCAATGCTTGGATCAGGCCGTCCCTGTAACTGACAGTGCCATTCAGCAAGAAGAGTCAGGCTTGAAGGCACAGCTGTGTTTTTCAGGCTGACATTTGGAAAAAAAAGGAGGACAAATGCTTGTAACTGTGATGCTGTATAAAGAGGAAGGTTGTGTCACACAGTTACAGGGAAGGAATACCCTTACACAGACACAAACCGGAGCTTCCCAAAAGGGCTCCTTGCACCCACATCCGTATGACAGAAACAGGAGACACTTCATGAAGGTAGAAGTTATTTCTGCTGTGCAAGTTCCTGTAGAGATAAAAGCTACCGAAAAGAAAAATACACAGAGGGAAGATACTATGTGGTTGGGGGGGAGAGGGAGGGGAAGGGGGATGGGGCTGAATAATTTTGCTGCACTTGGAATCTTACTATCTTACTCGACTTCTATTTGACATTTTAATACATGAAATTATTTTCACATGAAGTAAATAATAGATTCATAGATTGCAAGAGTTTCATATAAAGCGAAGCTCAGAAGAAATCCTGCAGTAGAGTCTCCATCTATCACTACCTTGGCCAGTACACTTCAGGGTACCATATTAGGGAAATTAATGAATGACAGCCATCCTATGGGAAGTACAAAAGAAGCAAGAGACAGCCTTGTCACAGTCCCCACTTCTGAACAAACCCTTTTTGCAAGTTCTCTCTCTGCAGGCACTCTTTCTTGCTCAGAAAGCCTTGTCTGTTTTAAGCCAGAAAGCAGTCTTTGCTCATTGCTGTAAATGAACTGGGAGCATTCATTTACATGTCAGATATGCCTACATACTGTCACTTGTCTCCTCACTACGATGTTTCCTAGTGTTAGTTTTTCCCCATGTAAAAGCAGCTCAAAGAAAAACAGATTTCAAAGGCATGTTGCTCTCAATTGTGAAGCAAAACAGAGTTCACCCATGATAGAGGGGGGAAATATCACTTCTGTGAAGTTCGTATGATTCAAGTATTAAGCTTGAGATTCAAAAACAGATTCAAAGGTAAAGGCTTTCAGAAATAACTCCTTTAGAGTAATGCTGTTTTAAAGAAAGGATATAGTTCATTATATCCCTTGTATATAGAGGTATATAGAGATATGGATACTAGTTTCTATGAAGCCTAGCAAATGGATTTAACCCTAAAATAAGAGCTTCTTTCTATTTCAACAGGGAGACCAAACTGTCAGAGGTGCACTGCCTGTCCTTTTTTGACAGAAATTAATCTGTAGTAAAGGGAGTTCATTTGAAGTAGTATAAATCAGAGCAGAAATTTGCTGGTTTTTCCTTTTAAAAAAATCTTCTCAAAGCATAACTATCAGAAGTCATGATTTAGACTGCTGATGTGGTGCACTTACTTCAGGAGAACTTTTTCCGATTACCCAGCAGACAATGTGATCATTTTAATTTTTCCTTTCATTTTACTTTTACAATTCACATGAAAAGCAGAGACTGGCTAGTCATGTTTCACAGTCCAAGCAACAGAACTGGGAAAAATTACAGCAGATTTTAAAAATCTACCTCTAAGCTTTAAAGTTTCCAGACCTCTTTAATACATCAGCAAAGTTATCCCTGCCAGCTCTTATAAGTCATTATTAAACCACACTTGCTTCTTTGTGGGACATAAAATATGCTTTCTAGCAAAGAGAAAACAACACTGAAATTGATGTTGGATGAAGAGCAGTTCTGCCATCCAGTTGTAAGCCGTCAGAGGAATATTACCACTAAAGCGCAATGATGAAGATGTTCAATAAAGCTGCAGTGTACAAACATCAACAAAACAAGCTTCTACTTAAAGAAATATGGTTTCTAAACTCTTGGAAGAAATTGAAGTAGCATCAGTCAACTGGTGCTTTCTGCCTGCAGCTGAACAGGGGTCATTAAAATGCATGGCGCGTTTAAGCCTGCCCAGGTAATTTAGGCAGCACCAGGTTGCAGAGTGATTATATGTCTGAAGTGACCGTCACCCCTGGCAGACGGAGAGGCAGCAGCTGGGAGCAGTGACCTCCTCGCTGAGCCCCTCGGCAACCTGCAGCGGGTGTGCTCTTGCAGAGCTTTGTAACTGGAAGCTGGTTTTTTGCTACAGGTAGGTAAAAGTCCTGAGCTCAAGCCTTCTGGCTTTGACCGACAACTGGCAGCAAGCTTTGTTTTCTAATGAACCCATCAGTGAGTGCTGTGCAAGGCCCTTGAGATCTATTTGTCTTTTTTCCCCCGACGGTTTTCTGAATGGGAAGTGCTCAGGCATCACTTATCCAGACTTCTGAGTTCCAGTCTGAGGTCTACAAGGGTGAAAGTTGTTTAGAAGTTGCTTCTGGGTAATGTAAATTCAATTTAGAAGGTAGTTAGATCATCCCAGTGCAACTTTCTCAGTAGTGTCTGCATTGGAAGACAGTACCCTGAGAATGGAAGGTATTTTCCAAGTGGCATAATTAATGGACAGAGGAGGAGAAGATGCGAAAATACCAAAAGCAGTGCTATTCTTTCCAGGGAAAACTGGCAACTCAAATGTTTATGACTACCATTAATTTCTTTTCTTTCAGTTTTTCACATATATAAAACTAGTTTTCTCCATCCGTAAGTTTTTTAAGTGCATATGGTAATAGTGTTTTTCCTTTAAGCTCCAGCTCCTAGAAGCATATGACTAAGTGAGAATCTTGCTCTTCATTATTTAAATGAAAAGTAAATGACAAATGAAGGTATTCTAGTTTCCGTAGCTGCAAAATAAAAATCTAACCACTCTTCTCCCAAAAACCTTAACAATTAGAATTACCCCCCTTTTTTCTTTATTATTTGTATTTTGAAAGAAGCAAAGAAAAAAAGGAAAAAGGAAAAAAAAAGAAGTGACAGTTTCATGTGAATTTTGTCTGTATTTTATACATATACATTAAGACTTGCACTTGGTAGCCTTAGTACATAGAAATTTATTCAGTGTATTAAGGGAGAGTCATCTGCAAGGGTGGTAGAAAAGGGTCTATTAAGAATAACACACGGTGATATATGGGCAGTTGGTGTTGAGAGGTGAGTAGGCAGAGAATATAGGATTTCTGCTCTACTCTAAGCTAAATCCCCCACCTTTTTGACAGGGACCACCTCCTTCTCTCTCTCTCTCACACAGCACATCTGAAAGTACATGAAACTCCTTTAGTGGCGTACAACACAGATTAATATATTAAATCACATACTCCCAAACTCAAACAGTTGCATATTCCAATCATTTGATGAAGAATTATATCTTCAGTGGCTTTGTAAAATGTTAAATTGCTTTTCTGGCCCAGAAGAGTTCGAATCCTAAAATAATTAAGTCATAGGGCTTTTCCATCCCTAATTACAAGGGTTACTCAAATTTTTACTTTGGTCTATATCAAAAGATATATTTTCATTGTCAGCTTAGATCAGCTCAGGACTGAACATTGTTTTTAATCATAGAAGTAAAAAATGTTCTTTTCTATGTGACTGTTTATAGACATCACAAGCCTTTTATGCAAATGTCAAACTCAATATACAAAGAAATGTGCTATATAGAAAATAAAAACTGAATTATTGTGACAGCAAATGCCACACAACCAAACTTCAGGCTGCCCTGAGATAATAGACCTCATTGCTTAGCCACTGTCAGATTTTACTCTCTGCTGTCCTCCCATCACATTTAAACCAGCACTGAATCATGCCGTCTCTTTCTTTTAAACAGTCTTCTTGCCACAGCTGAATTCCTTGGGTCTCTTTTACTGACATTTTCTTACCCCACCCAAAGCAGCTTCATGTGTTCTGGTCACTTCCTTTCTCACCAAGACCCTTCTCTTCAGTGCAACATAAGTTCAAAAATTTCTCTGCTCTTCTGAGCTGTAGTGATCATCATGTCTGCACATTGTTGCATCCTCACCTACACTCTTCTTTCCATGTTGCTTGTCATGTTTTTCACAGCAGAAAGGGAATGCTGTCAAACAATGCCAGGGATGACCTTGCTGGGAGGGCAATTATACATGTTGGAGTTTGCCCTCAAACATTTCTGTTTACGCTTTCAGCTTCTTTCCTTACTTTGTGTTTCTGCTGCTTGTTTTGTCCCACCAGTGGCTGTCAAGAACACATATATTCCTTGCATGTAGGGAGCATTAGATGGGGCTTCTGAGCACAAGTAGAACAGAAAAGCAACTTAAGCCTTCAAAATGCACTGGCTTTTTCATGGTTTTTTCCTTTCTCTTCACTCTTTGTCTTCTTTTCCCTCTCACGTCCATTTTTATGTTCAAATCCTCCAGTATCCTGTTCAAGAATTTACCTTAGACTTCTTTACTGCCTCAATGCCTGCAGCAATCAGTGTTTCTCTGTGTGGCAAACAACTGCTCGTGATGGATTTGGAGCTGCTCTGTAATTATTTATGAAAACTGTGAACTGTCCTCATTATTCAGATGCTTTGCATGTGATTTTATTTGGCTTAACGCAGGAGGAGACTTTGGAAAAGCAGGCAGGAACAGAAAGGATCCCTGGCAAAGACAGCCTTCTTAAAATGGCTGTGTTTGCCCATGTTTCTCAGGGGGAATGATGCCGTGGGCTTCAGCACTCACAGGGACTCACAGGACACCCAGGGGAATCAAGTGAAGCGAGGGATGGGGAAAATCTTGATCTTCTTCATTATCACTCCACAGAAAGGAGAACGGCAGGAGAAAGCTTAATGACATCATTAGCTGTCCTTCCTGCAGACAGCCTATGCACCAATGCAACTGATATGAATCATATTTCTCTGCTAAACGATAGCAGTAGCAGATAGTCAAATGACAGCAGCTAATTGCCTATGTGATCATAAGAGTACCAAGGTTTTATACATCAATGATATTATAGTTTTTCTAGGAAAAGACTTAAAAAAGAAGAGGTTTTCTTATGAAAAGGTTACAGTTTCTGAGTGTAAGAACAGTACAATTACATTAGTTTTCCCCATAGCCTAAGAGTAGATAAGAGAGCATTATCTACATAGAGATAGGCAACAAAGTTTGGTCCGTGGGGTTTTTTTAAAGGTGGAGGGAAGCAAAGGAAGGACAAAGGAGCTTTTGTCACTTTTCTGTTTCTTCGTGATAGTTCTTATGGAAAAAGACGTCATCCAAAACATAAGAGTACCAGATTCTCACTGGAAAACCTGAGACTCTATTGGAATATAGGTAGAATGAGTTTACTTTGTGGCATTCTGGATATCTGGGAAATTTTAAAATGGAACAATTTTAAAATGGTCACTTGATCACAGTAAAGTAAAATTGAATGTCTTGTCCATCCAGATGGTGAGAAAGCCATTTTGAAAAATCATCTTGATCAAAATCCACCAGCACAGTGGGGCTCATCAGACCCTTCCAGAACGAGCAAAGATCCCATAGAAGACATCAACTCTCCAGAACAGTAAGTATATATCATTAGTTCCTGCTACAATATGAGGTACCCCTTGCGCTCTTGGGTATGCATGTGTTTGGGCGCACATACTTGCTACTGTTTTAGACATATATTCCGTCCTGGACACCAGCTGCCTTGCTGACAAAATGTTAATTTAAATTATTGCCTTTCATCAAAGCCCATTTTTCTCTTTCATGCATTTTTTTATGGGAAGACCTTCACTGTAACCCCCTTTCAGCCAGCCCCAGCTATAGAGACGGCCTGAAACGTCAGCAACAGAGAATGTGAATGGTGCCTCCTAAAGTACGAGTAGGCAGCAACATTGTACTGTGCTGCCTCCCTGCCACCCGGTCACCATCCCAATGAAATTTAAAGGATATTAGGGGCGTAAGATTCAAAGGTGCCTCAAAGGCAAACTAACTTATTGCTTTTCTTTTGTTAGAAACACGCATAGCTAAAGTTTCTGTAGAGAGTTGCAGGATGAGCTGTGCCTGACCACCAGTGTATGGAGGAGTGAAGAGGATGTACATATGTCTTATGGCTCTTGTCAAAAGTCCAAGTCCTTCCACACACCTGCCAGAGGAGTTCATGGTGTGCACAGACATTTTGTTCTTCTCCAATCTTAAGCTAGCTGAGAAATAAAAAACATTCTGAGGGCTTTTCAATGTTGCCATAGCAGCTGGACCCAAGTTTTGGCACAGGAAAGCCTGCACTGAGTAGTCTCCCTTAGAAACAATGCTGCAGCTACAAGGAGAGGGTGGCACAAAACACTAGCTAGATTTTTGGAGGGGAAAGAGTCTTGTAGTGTCAGCTTTTTTCTCTAGGAACCTATAAAATAAAGTCACGTCCTACCCTCTAATAGCCAAGCAGGACCTGCCATGGGCCAGAGCTCAGGGAAGTGCCATGCCCATTTGTCCCAGGATCAGCTATTTCCTCACGGCAGTGCGGTGACATGAGCATTGCTTCATCAGGATCTGAACTAATAGTTGTCAGACTCCTGGGCAACTTAAAAGCTTATTTAAAAACAGAATAAATTAAACAGATTACTAGAATGAGTCACATGTTAGATGTGTGACAGCAACCCTACAAGTACAAGCTACTGTCTTGTTCTACCTGGTGCAGGAAAACACGTGGATTTCTAATTTTGTCCTTACACTTAAAAGAAAATCCCAACCCAAACCTGCAAAGACGCTAATACACACACACACACACTCACCACCCAAGAAAAGCCCACAGTATATGAAATATCTTGTAATTTCACAAAGGCAGGGCTCTCGCTGAGAGAGCTCTCATGACTTCATGGGGTCAGCAGAGTGCTTTAATGCACAGCTATTAGAGGCCTGTGTTTTTTTCAGCACCATTTGTCAGAAATAATGTTTTGTGAATGCAGACTCATCCACATGTGGCCCCCTTACATTAAGAAAGATGCTAAGAAAAACAGAGACACTCAATCCAATTCTCTCAATACAGATTTAATACAGACAAAAAAAAAAAGGTGATGACAGAACTTCCTCTAGGCTAGTGATAGCTGATGACAAGACTGAGATTTCCTAAAGGTCCTGAGGAGTGGGTCAGTACAAATCTGAACAGTCACTGACATTTATGGAAAGCAATTAATAAAGTCCTGCTAAATCGAAACAGCGTCATTCAGCATTTGCACAGCTGTGAATGTGCCAGGTCCAAGGATCAATGCCTCCCCTGAGGATGAGCTGGCAGTTTGAGTACAAGAGCCACATTGCCCAGGCACAGTGGACCTGACAGAGAGGAGAAGTATAGCCATCTTCAGGACTTCCCTCTTTTTGACAAGAGTTTGCCTCTCTCCAAACTTTGTGCTCTTTAAGGTATCCTTCTGCACCTGTAGGCTTGTTTATCAACTTGTCTGGCAGCACTTCTGGCCTTCAGTGGTTACTAAATATATAATTTTTGTCAAAAAAAAAAAAAGGAAAGAAAGGAGTAAAAACAAGATGTAGTTTCTGTCTTCTCTTTCTCATTTCACTTCATACATAGGGCACCTGATAGGTATTCTGACAGTCTGAGGAACCTATTTCTTTTTCAAGAACACAAATCTCAAGGACGTTAGTCTGAAAAAGATTTTCTCTTTGTCACAAGCCTGTGAAAGGAGGACATTAAGACAATCATTTGTCTGCAGAACTATTAACTCTTTACTGGCCATGGGAAAAAGAATCATCCCAGCTTCCCGTGCTTGTCAGCACTCATTACAGCTGATATCTTCTGGTATGAAAATTCTTATAGAGTATAGAAAAGAATTATTTGGGATTTTTTCATTCTTTCTTACCACTAGTGCTGTATTTCACTCTTTGAAAGTATAATTCCTTATTCTACAGTTGTGTCCAAAGTGAAGGCACAGCAATATACATATCCTTCAGGCTCAGTAGTGCAGGAAGTTTTTTCACATTTGTTGATGGTGTGATGTTTATGTCATCTCAATCCGAATGCAAGAAATATTTGGTTTGTGCTTGGCTTAGATTTAGAACCCTGCACCTAGGGAAAATGTGGTCTGTATGACTTAAAGCAGCCCTGGAGCAGGAATATAGATGATTCTCAGTTCCTGTTGCATCTTACTCCCTTTCCTGCTGGCCAGGATGCCATAGGTTATCCATACTGCGATGTAAAATTTGCCATACCTAGTCAGACCATCAGATAAGAAGAGCAAGATGTGGATGCTGACTGCTTTCTCTCCTGTTTACACTAGCTACACAGTGTAAATTAACACTTCCTATAGTAGGCAAAACAGTGCCAGTGCATGGGCTCAAGCCCTGTGCTTTGATTTTCTATTGTGCTTTTTAGCATACTCCCTAGCACAACTGTATCAGCTTGTACTCTCCTGGGTAATGCTCAGCAACAATGTGGTGTTCAGAATCCCTGTTTGGGGGATGCTTAGCTGCGTGGATAGGTGCTGCACCATGCCAGTTCATCTCAGGTCTAGAGAGCAGCCTGAACCAGTTTAGAATAGATATAATTGTTCATTTCCCAGGAGACTGGGTTGTCTCTCAGACACACAAAGTCAACTCTTTCCTGCTGAGCAGTCCTGCTTGCTTATCTAAAGATCTCATCAGTCAGCTTATCTGTGTGATGGTCACATGAATACATTCAATGGTTTATCTTCTGTGACCCCCAAAGACATCCTTCTGTGCACTTTCATTCCTGTCTATTGTCCTGTCTCATCAGTGACCTACATCTACTGAATTAGTTTTTGGCACTGTTAAAAATTTATACCGTTCTCATTTTAACAGTAACAATATGTAACAGTCTTCCAGATCTCTAAGTAAAGGTGATGATAGATTTCTGCAGGAACCCACTGAAACCTGCCATTTTAATAGACTATTTCTATATGCAGATTTTTTTTTGTAACCTTCAAAGCATAACTTCAAAGCATAACTGGAGCCAGTAATGTTAATTTTAGTAACCAGAAATTCTCATTCTAAGAAGTTGGTTGTGACTGGATTATTGCATTACAGCCATATGCCTCAGCATGAACATGCCTATGTTATTCAGTTTCTTCACTGACAGTGGTTCATATTAGTGTATCTATGATCTTACTCAAATCTGTCATTAAAATATGGTAGATTTAGAAAGATTAATTTACTTGCTAGTTCAACATCTTGTTTTATTGTAGTCTTTAAAACTTCTCCAGCTTCCCTACAGCTGCTAAAAATCAACTTTTATGGGCTGCAGAATTAACTGAAATAATCCCTGAGTGTTTAAACACAGTTTACACACTCCCGCAGAACTTCGAATGCTGACTGTTACAGCACCTGTTTCTGTCCCTCCACATACCAATAGATCTCAGTAATAGTTTTGTATAACAAAACTAAAATATTTTTTCAAATGCCTCTGCCCCCTTTGTGCATTCCCATGGGCATTGCATTGTGTTCCCATTTGCATTGACATTGGAAGTCAAGATTTTACCTGATTTGTATTTTCCTAATAAATGGTATTTCTGTACAAAGCTGAGGACATATGCCCTGTTCTAATGCATTATCCTGTTGAGTGGCTGCTCTGTGTGTGGCACCACCTTTCCTTTCCATCTCCTTCAGGGGTTGCCTATGATTCTAGACTCACTAATACTAACCATTCCTTCTCCAAAATACTTGACCATATATGTGCTTTCATATTCATAGAATTCTGGAAGGGACCTTGAAAGGTCAACCAGTCCAATCTCCCTGCAGTGAGCAGGGACAACTTCAACTACATCAAGTTGCACCAATCCCCATCCAGCCTGGCCTCGAATGTTACCAGGGATAGGGCATCTACCACCTCTTTGGGCCACCTGTGTCAGTGTTTCACCACCCTCATCATAAAAAATTTCATCCTTATATCTAGTCTAAATCTACTCCCTTTTAGTTTAAAATCATTCAGTGTCCTATCACTCCATGCCCTTGTAAAAAGTCCCTCTCCATCTCTCTTGTAAGCCCTCTTTAGGTATTGGAAGGCTGCTCTAAGGTCTCCCTGGAGCCTTCTCTTCTCCAGGCTGAATAACCCCAGCTATCTCAGCCTCTTTTCATAGGAGACATCCTCCAGCCCTCTGACCATTTCTGTGGCCCTCCTCTGGACTCATTCCAGCAGGTCCACATTCTTCTTATGTTGGAGGCCCCAGATCTGGATGCAGTACTTCACGTGGTGTCTCACGAGGGCAGCCTTACCTCCTTTGACCTGCTGGCCATGCTGCTTTTGATGCAGCCCAGGATACGGTTGGCTTTCTGGTCTGCAAGTGCACATTGCTGGGTCATGTCTAGCTTTTAATCCACCGTCACCCCCAACTTCTTCTCAACAGGGCTGCTCTTGATTCCTTCATCCTCTAGCCTTTAGTGATACTGAGGGTTCCCCCAAAAGCACTGACAACATTGATGTGGCAGGGGAGGGAGAAGAGAAAAATCACTGATATTGCAAAAAAAGCCCTAAAAAGAGTGAGGCAAGGCACAAACCCTACAAAGAGCGAAGCAGGTCACAAGATTTATTTTCGCTTAAAGAGAAAATAGAAGGTTTGTTTTGTTTTGTGTTCCCCTCTAAGGGTTTTGTCTAAACTCTTAATTGTGTGTGAGTCTCCAGGCTACAGTTCTCTGCCCCAATTCCATGAAACAAGTTTTCAAGTGAAAGCAAACTTTTAAGTACAGTTAAAGGAAAATTTGCCACCCACTGCAGCCACCGTTGGCATAGCTAAATAAACATGCTTTGTCCATGATATGGCTAACACTGAAATGGATGAAAAAAACAATCCTATTCACTTGATTATGCAACTGGATTCTTTTGGAATAGCTTCAAAAAGCTCTTTAATGAGAAGTCTGTAACAGTTGAACAAAGTAAGCATTTCCATTGGTGGGAAAATAAGCACAGGCAACTCTGCGTTGACCCTGCAACAAGAGATGTTGCAGCATCAGGCTCATAAGGATTCAGCACATGGAAGCAGTGAGCCATGCCACCTCTGCACTCCTTGGGAACAAGGCATGATTTCATTGATAGCACCAGGAAGAGTTGGGCACAGTAGCAAAACAACAATGAATGGATTTTGTTTAGTCCCAGGAATGGATTGCCAGCACTAGAATGATCACCACTGTGGATTAACATTGCATGAAATTTTTATAGGGGTTTGAGGGGGAGAAACAATGAGAAAGAGTTTCCTGGATAGAAGACAACAACTATTTCTACTGCATCTCTATATAAACAAGCCATAGTTTGTAGTGAAGAAGCTAAAGAGAAGAGTATTACATTTTTTTCTGTTTGAATTCAAAAGCTATACTGCTTGGTCCCTGAGCAGTGCAATGGATGCCTTGGTATCTGTCTCTGCTTCCTAACACAAAGCAAAAAAGAAATTAAATGTTGTTTGAATCAAGAAAGGCTGTCCAAAGACTAGCTTTCAAACACACCTGTTATAAAGGCCTGTCTATACACAGGCATTATATCAGATAACAGGGAAACATAAATTTACTGATAAAATACTTTCTATGGGCATTTTTCTTCTGGAATCAAAAACCCAGTCTTCAGTTCATCTCAGTCACTTTGACAACTGTCTTCTCTTCAGAAAGTGCCTCTGTGTTTCAAGGGTGAATGTCTCCAAATGCTAAGCCATCTTGTTGATAACATCTTGATGACTGAAAATATCTCTTACACTAGCAAACCTCAACTGGATTTTGATTTTGTGAAAGATGCTAGTATATTCACAGCACAGGGGTATGAGAGCCCCTTATGGCACCGTCTTCTCCAGGGAGAGGGGTTAGATGGGATACTTGTGAGCACAGTTTAGTATTCATTTAAAAAAAACTCTGATACAAGTCATCATGATGTCAACCTGCTTGGAAAAATTAATAGAGAATACTGGGTTCCTAAATACTGAATTTCAGTATAGGTGGTAGGTTAGACTGCTTCTGTAGTACCAACTCTTCAGTCTCATAGCACTGACTGCTAGAACTCGAAAGCATCCATCACCTCAAAAGCACAGACACAAGCTTTAAAGAGGAATTACTTGGAAAAAGCCATCAGTCCCAGTTCCCTCGCACCATGCATCTGTGTTTGCCTTAGCTGGAGTTGCAAAAATGCCATCCTTAATCCTTGTGCTAAGTGGTGCATGGCTTAAAACTCTGTGACCTCATGCATGTCTACACAGTTATCCAGGGCTCTGCATGCAGTAGATAGCTTTACAAGGGGCTGGGGGTCACCAAGCCATTCACCCTTATTGCAAACTTAAGGTTTTCCCTTTTCCTGGCATCAGCAGTCTAGCAATTAACCTGAATGTGCCTGGGAATTTTAGAAGGTTGTGGGATGCTGAGAAAGCACCCTTAGATTCCTCTGTCAGGTCTAACCTGTCAGAAAAATTCCCCAAGGGGAAATAACATTATGGTGGCACGGCTCAACAGCAGCAAGTGCAATGCTCTTGGCATTAACCCTCCCAATCACAGCAGCAGGCACAGGAAACATCCTCGCAGCAACCTGTGAACATATCAATCATGCAATGTATTTTCCCCTTGGCTAACCCCCCCTCTCTCTCTGTCTCTCCGTCAGCATACAGCGTCGGCTGTCCTTGCAGCTGCCCATCCTTCACCATGCCTACTTGCCGTCCATAGGAGGAGTGGACGCGAGCTGTGCCAGTCCGTGCGTAAGCCCCAGTGCCAGCCCTCGGCACAGACACGTGCCGCCCTCCTTCCGAGTGATGGTTTCGGGGCTGTAGGATGGGGAGATCAGTGCTTCCTGAACTGCTTTTAAAAGTACTCAATGACTGGACTAAACATCTGACCTGGAACTCTGCTACAAACATGTGACATTGGCTCTTACCACAGAGGAACTGCCGCTGAGGCCCTCGTCACAGGAGTGCCCGTGTAACTCATGTGGGAAGGCAAAGGAGAAGGACACAAGGAGTTTGATCTGTAGCCTTATTCATGGAGTTTTTATTTCTTCACATAGAAGTCACTGAAAAAAAAACGTTTCTTCCAAAATTTCTACTAGCAACAAGGAGGCTGGGAAATACGGATCTTGCAAAAAAGACACTAGGAAATAAAAAACCAAACACTCAAATGTCACTGAGCTTTGTGTGGCTGCTGAGAACATGCAATTCTATACTGTATCCATGTAAGGAAAATGCAGTGGTTGAGCTATACCATGTTGAAATAGATACACTCATTTTTACAAGAGTTGTGTAAAATCACTGGAAACATTCTGCACTGGTTAGTCTTGCTTGTTTTCATTTCAGGTGATGATGTTCAGTAGGAAGGAATTGTGAGAAATGATTCCTCAGGTGTCATTGAGACTCTGCAGCGCTGCGAGCAGGGTCACCTCTAACTTGCAGCTGTATGTGAAACCCAAGCAGAGCCTGAAGCTCCAGCTCTGAGTTGCCACCAGCTGGAGAGCTGCTGGTTGCAAGAGGAGTGCTTTGCCCTTCTCCAGGGGCAATGGTAGTTACTGCTGACCATCTGCAGCTTCATTTTTAGCAAAGTTTTTGCACCTATTTCAGAATAAACACCACCAACCATAACGTTCTAAACTGTCTGGAAAAGTCCTAGGGCTGATAACCCAGGAAACTGAGGACAGATGGGTAGTAAAGTCTTAATGTCACAGGATGAATTGTTTTTCCTAGTTTGTTTGAATTGTGTCACACCTAATTACAATAAAATTAATTTAGTTGACTTGGGGAGGGGGAGGGGCTAGGGCACAGCACTTTGCTGCTGCAGGAAAAAGCCTGCAGAGCACATAGATGTGAATATACACTATGTTTGCTTCGTACCTGTGTGTGACAGTTGTAGCAGATAATAGAAGGGACAAATCCAATTTACCAGTAGAATATTTTATCTGAAGCATAAAAGAATTGTGAAAAAAAACAAAGAGTTTTATACTTTAGCTCCATTCCCTGAACCAAAGTAATTAGGAGGAATGATAGTGGTGTACCGTCTGGACCAACTCTGGAGCCAAACCCTCAGGCATAGGTGAGACACACATGCAGCTTCTTTTTCCAAGAGACTGGAAATGTGTCCTCTGACTTCCAGGGCTGTTTGCTGAAAGTAGGGGGAAAAAACACGTGAAGCACCCACTGGGGTCTCAGTTTTCTTTAACCAACACCTGTGCACCTCAGACCAAACCTTTGGAATGACATACCTACAAAGGTTTACAAATCAGCAATGACTGAAGCACAGTTGAAGGGGTTCATTAGCTGAGGGACTTAACTGCAGCTTTAACAAGCTAGCATAAATCTCCATTAAAAATAAAACACACCTCATAGTGGCCAAAATCAACATGATTATGTATCTGAATCTTACAATCAGGAGCATCACAAAATATTTCACTTGGCACATACAGTAAGAGAGGGTATGGAAATATCTGTAGCTTTTAGAACAAAAAAACCTGTAAGTATAAACACAGATAAAATAGAACTCATTACTCTGTTTAAGCACTAAACACTGACGTTGTCACTCAATGTGTGTTGACAGTATTCTCTTGCTTTATTAATATCATCAGGGCCTGGTTTATTTTAAAAGGAATGTTAATTTTTAAAAAGAGAAAATTACAATATTGTATATAATGTATACACAAAGATCTCTGTAGAATTATTATTCCAACTTAGCAGGAAAAAAAAAATTCAGAAGTATCGGACCATTGGAGGTGAGTGTGTGTGTGTGTGTGTGTGTGTGTCTGTAACTTCGTGAATACTGACTGTGTGACGTTTATTAGGTTTAAACCATGCAGTACATTCTTTGTCTCAATGATACTGTAGTTTCTCCCATAACATTTTTTTTACTTTACTGCAGATAACAAGACCAACCAAGTGAATATAGCTATTTAATGTTTCTGTTCTTTTATACTGCAGCAAAAATGTACTGTAAATTTATGAAGAGGCTGTGCCCCAATGGCATTTTCCAATGATGTTAGTGCACAAATGCTTTAAACTAGACTGGAACTGCCAGAATAAAATGTAAATGAAGAATTTCTTGTATAACCTTATACTGCATGAGATCAATTTTTAATAAATTGTTGCAAATCTGTTTTTATGAATAAAATATGTAAAACCTAGCCTTTTGGACTCAATGGCCTCTTCCCCATAGCAAAACCACTTTTAATGAGAGTGTGTGTGTATATAACCATAAGTATATATTAAAACCTCCTTGGAGAAAGAGGAATCCTTTTACAATACCACATTTTAATAAAAATGTAATATGTAATAAAAATACACATCCTAGTAGTTAAAGGGTTTGCATTCTAACAAAATAGATAGATGATCCTTTGCCCTAAAACACAGTTACTGCAGTACTCATGAGTGAAGTCTAAGGCCTTTTTTAAATGGGAAAATAATACAACATATACTGAAAATTTATATCCAAACCACACTTAATCCACTCACTATTCTGTCTTGCACTACAGTGACTGTGAATTCAGAAGAGAATGATTTTACTACTTCACATAAATTATTGAAATTGAGACAATCTTCTAGCTCAACAGTAAAATCTCTTCTTCATCAAATGAGAAGTTTCTGAGAATAAACACTGATCCAATTGCTTCATGAAGGCAAACACTAAATTTCTCCATCTAGTTTCATTCATGTAGTGATGTTTGTGTCCTAAAGCAAGTTCTTCTATATGGCAAAAGAGGAGGAGGGAGAAAATGTAGTTCAACGAGACAGCTGGAAGAAAGAGCGTTTTGAGGTTTTTTCTTTTCAACAGGGCAGCATCCTCAAGCCAGCACAAAATGTCGTAAAGCCCAAGGTGAAGGAATTAGACCCACCACAAATGTGTTTTCAGTAGATTTCTGATGCAGCTTAGGAGTTCCACCAAACATATGCAAAAGAGAAAACACCAGAGAGGAGTTAACAGTGCGGATCATGGCTCTCAGTGCAGAATACCAGATGGCAGGAGAAACTCAAACAGATACATCAAAGCTCATTCAAGAAAGAAAAAAGTCCAGAACAACTTTAATGTGAAACCTATATTCAACCAGAAGCTGTGGGAGGACGTGAACATCTTAGACTTGTTCATGAATAATAGGAAACCAGAAAAAAACAAAACATTACTTTAAGAGGTCATGAAAAAAAATAAGAGGGAGATGTCAAAGGAGCAAGTTTGCTTGAACCATTGAGTTTACAGAGCCACAACAAATACCCTTCCTATACAATCATAAAATTGCTATTGAATTTATGAAAGATTGCTAATCTTGCAACACTACGTTCAAATAATTAAAGTAATGGATGGTAAAGAAAGAGCAGTTCCTCTTTCTTTTAAAAGATATAACATCTTTTCCTAAAGGTTGATAGTCAAATCTTTTCTGATTTTTTCAGAACTTGTTTGTTCGTTACAAATCTTAGTACAGGGAGCCTGTTCTTCCCAAGACCGAATTAGTGTTTCTGTCGCTTTCTTGATCTGGCTTGCTTAGCTACCAGAAGCTAGCCCAGCAAGACCTGTGCCAGCATTTCCACAGCACCCTATGGATATTGGCAGGGCTTTATTTTGCTCTCATACCACAGTCTAAAGGATGGGCTGGTTTGCCTGTTCAGTGAGCTGACTCTCCTTGTTACTGACTAGTTTAATAGGGATTTTCTGCTCAATATCTAAGACTGACAGGTTTATTACAATGGCTTAAGCATCATGATTTTTGTCTGAGTTACTGACTGCCTTTTCCATCTCTTGACATAGTGAATAATGCTTAGGACCATTACTTCAATATACAGGAATATTATGCAGGAGTGCACTTATAAGAGCACTCTGCCTCTTGAGCCGATCACGATTCTGAATGCACTACTATGTTTATCACTACTCACTAAATGACATTGCAGAGGATCAATAGAAGGTCTGGGGATGCATTGGAAGAGTTGGGAAGGAGACAGCCCAAGCCTGTGTTGGGCTGCTGGCAAGGGCAACCCTGGGTGGCAGTACCATCACGTCAGTGTCGTCACAGACCTCTCTTACCTGCAGATATTTTGAGCCACCAGCTTTGCAAATTGCAGCTGGTTTGAACTCCCTCCCTTGGTGATTAGGTGCTGAAGTCGGCCAAATGAAAGGAAAGAGGGAAGGGCAGGCAGGAGGAAGAAGGAGGGAGAGGCATCTCCAGCCAGAGAATGTCCTTCACTGCCCCAAGAAAGTGGCTGCTACTGATGCCTATCAAAGCCAAACATCACACAAGGATTTAAACAAAGTACTGAACTTAAGAGGCTAAATTCAGTAGAGATCAAATAGACCTGAGGACAGAAGCTATAGGTACCAGCAACAAGCAGCCTCTGAGCCGGCTCACTAGCAGAAAGGAGAATAACAAAAAGGAGCTCAGATGACCTTGAGCTTCAGGAGAAAGGACAGACATCTTCATGAGTCAGCAACCATGGGCTTTGGCTAGAACCGATCCTGCTCCCACATGCAATGGGAGCAACTTAAGCTGAGAAAAGTATCATTTATACGTACAACCCCCAGCTGCAATCACCTTAGTGACCACATGGCGCACCTACATACCATGGCCCTCAGCAGTCTGGGATGCTTGCTTGAGCAGAAGAGCTGCCACTGGCAGCAAACCATTCCACAGAAGTGAAGTTGTCCATTCTGGCAAGTCAGATTGACTGCAAAACGGCAGGGAGTGGGGGATGGGAGGTGGAGCAGGGAGTGTGTGCTCGTTGCAGAGAGCACTGGCAGAACACAAAGTACAAGTAGCCCAACATTAATGGCCTGGAAAACACCATGAGGATCAAGGCAGAGACATCCATGCTATCTCCTGCTTTGGGAATTTGTCAAGAATCTAAACGCAAAAGCTATTCTAAGATCATACACACACAAGCCATCCCTAGATCAGAATTAAATCTCCTTGGCCTTGGCCTACTCTGCCACACAGTGCAAAACCCTGAGCCTATGAGTCTGAACATCCCTTGTTTGTAAGGAAAAAGGAGCATGAATCAGAAATTAAAAACTGGAAAAAAGCAGACAGGAAAACATGCACATGACTTTGTATTCATAGAGTGTTCTGCTGTACTCTTACCCAAGTGGTTCCTACTCTGCCTGTCTAAGGATACTCCAGTATTTCCAAACACCAGGGACCCGTCCCAGCAGACAGAGGGATGGATACATCTGTTCTACAGGAGGGAGGAACCTCACATCCTTACCAAACAAGCTAGCTGACATAATATCTAGTCCACATTATTAAACAGGCTATCAACTGGTGATTCAAACCAGCAAAGCTTTGTAAGAGGAAATTGTTCTCCAGAACATAAACATCACTCTTGCTACTCCAGAGAACAAAACTGTTCCTCCAACCTGAGAAACCTTTTGCTTTTTCCACTACTAGAGCTGTGTCTGAAGCAGAGAGCCACAGACAAAACAGAAGAGGTAAAAGTCATCTCTTGAGCACTTCAGGAAATAAAGGCAAGGGGGGGGCAGCAGTGCTAGGGCCACATGCCTGTGGCTCTTGGGGGCATCTGCAGATGGAGGTGCCACTAAAAGACTTGCTGAGAAGACCAAATTGCTGAGCATAGATCATCTTCTCCTCAAAAAAAAGGAGATTTCCAAAGACATTGACTCTCTTCATGATGAGTGATGGGTGGAAGGACATTAACAATAACAGGGTAAGCAAGGACAATAACTTCACACTGGGTCTGCAGAGGGAATCTGATGAGATAAAGGTTAAATCTTTAAGCTAAGAATTTCATAAACCCCACAACTCATCCTGACTCAACACTGGAAAGAAATCCTCTTCAGTTTGCCTTGGCTCTTACTTGTGTCACTGGAAAACACTATTTGAGAAAAGTAATAGAGTTAATGGAAGAAAAGGGGAAAAATATCAAAACAACCAACAGACATACAAGAAGATGGCTTGAGAGTCATAAAGATGCAAATGAACAAGCGACTCAGCTGCAATCACTTTGGAGGAAGATACATCAATGTCAGCATCAAATACGAGCATCCCTAGCAAAAGATAGTAGTCACTGTCATCCCACAAAGCTAGCTGTACAAATAAAGCTGCTAAAATTGTCAGAAACTCAGCCAAGACCGTCACTAACTGCCTTGGTGTTGCTAGTAACTAAAATGAGAGCAACTTTCCTACAAATTTTGACCTCAGCTTCTAGTAGACCTGAAGTTTGAAATTCAATTCGGTACCTCAATATCCTAGGCTGTTTCCAGGCTTTCATTATTACTGGAGGGCTGAAGGAGTGTGAAGCTTGCAAATTACCAATCCTTATGAAAGTATTACAGAAACTGGTTCTTACAGACAAAGAAGCGGTTTTTAACCAGACTGCCTTAGTCAGGGCATGGGGAGAGGGCGTATTTCTCCACTCTCCCTATGTATACATCTTCTCCTCTTTTCAGAGGCCTTTCAGAGGCCTTTCAGAAGCCTTTCAGAATTTTCCTTTGAGATTATAGACTCTCCAAGCTGAAAGTACAGCTGAAAATCTGTCATACTGCTGTGTGATAAGGAATATTTCTCTAATAAGCATCCCCATTCTTTGAGGAACTTTCAGTTTCCCACTCCTCCCTCAGCTAATATTCTGTATTTACTGCTTTGATTTAGTTTTAAAACGCACAAACTTATTTACCTAACAATTAACTGACATTTGAACTTAAATTAGCAATTTATGATGAGAGTGAAGCTCAGCAAAGCGGAAAAAATGCATGAGTTGTTCCAGCATAATGCATGCAAACAAATAAGAACGGTACTTGCTACAACTCAAAACTTTCAGATGTATCTCACTGAGACAAATGAAAATAATTTCAAAACAAAATCAAGTAAACACATCCCACATTTAATGGACCATTGAGTTAGATGACAGCTTTCAGTTATCTTTGAGCAGCTGATTTGAGTTGCCAAACCTGGGGATCAAACCTACCTGCTCCACCTGCTGGGGTCTGTTTGCTCACTAATTGCTAATAAGAGCTGCCGTCATCTCTGCAAAAGCAGGCTTGTAACTCTTTGAAGGTTTTAACTGTAAAATGCAGACTAGCACGTATGAATTGTCCACAGATTTTTTCTTGCCTTGCGTTAACCTGCCACTCCTCCCATCACCTTTTGCTTTATACGATACTGTCATTTGTTATGAAACTGCTCCTATTAGGGACAACATAAATTGTACTGAGGACGGAAAGACATACAAAGCCATTTCTTTAATTGGTTCAGGTTGGACATCAAGAAGAATTCCTTTGCTGAAAGGGATGTTAACTGTTGGATCAGACTGCCCAGGGTGGAGGTGTTTAAGAAAAGACTGGGTGTGGCACTTAGTGCCATGGTCTAGTTGACATGGTGGTGTTCAAAGGTTGGATTCGATGATCTCAGAGGTCTTTTGCAACCTAATTGGTTCTGTGATTTCGTGATCTGCCCCCACTGAGCAGTAGGTTGTTTGTTTTGCCAGAGGACAGAAGCAGTTGCATCATCTGCTCATCCATTCCTCTCCACAGAAGTTTGTTTTGCATTTTTATTCTAACCTGATCCCAGGGCAGGAAGACTAACTACTCCTCTCTTCTTCCAGAGGAGCACTCTCCTGACTGAGTCTTTTTAAAACTACCAATAAGGTGAAGCTTTTCCTTCATTCTCCTGGATCTGCCAGACTGCTCCAGCACCCTGTGCTCTTGCAGGCAGGCAGAGTGGTTGGGACATTCAGCAGCCAGAGAGACTCTCTCCAAACCAGATTTCTCTGCAATGCAACATGCAGAAAGGCTGCACAGCTGCACACCTTATTTCCTTGTTTTTTTCCCTTTTCATCTATTTTACCAGGTCTACTCCACATGCCATTTCCATTGTTCTTTGTGTAGTTGTTACCAATGCTAGAACATCTGATACGTTCAAATCCTTCTGAAAAATCTGTCAGTCCTTACTTGAGAAATCATTAGAAGTGAACATGCACTTCAGGAGACCCAAATGTGACAAAAATAGTTTCAAGAATTAAAAAGTGCCTATTTTAATGTAGCCTTCTTTTAAATAAGCTCTATTTTTTTCGCAGTGTACGTCAGCAATCATCAACCACCCTTTGTCTTCTATAAAGGCAAAAAGTGCGCACCCAGCTCTGTTTCAGACCTTGCAGGCATGCTTGCATTTCTTTTCATACATCTTATTTTTTGCCTTTTATTTTTTTATATTGCTGAGTTATTGTTTGTTTGTTTTCAGGCAAGACAGAAATAAAATTAACTTTCCCATATGGAGAACACCAACCACAGAGCACTCGTGTCTGTGCAGTACAAATGCTCAAGAATAAACTGCTCTTCCTCATCCAGCATGCAGAGTGTGTATCCCAGACTGTGCGGGTAGAAGCTTAGAGCTTCAGTCAGATGAAAGATAATAAAATGAGCTTGGGCCTCATTAACTTACCCTGTTGATGTGAATATTAACATAGATTAAAATCCAAGCTCCGAAAAGAAAACGCAGTCCCAGCTCTCATCACAGGCAAACTGCAAGCAATAATAACTTCCTTGAATTAATTTAGTTCATCATACTCTAAAGCTACAGTAAGGGACTCTGCATAAAGGCCTTCTCCACATGGCTTTGAAAGTTTTGTAGCCAAGTGTAATTTCAAGAATTAAATCTCTGGTTATGCACTTTGTTTATGGCTTTGATGAACACATTGCTGCTTTGGCTGAATATAGAGAAAGAGTCTAGGAAGGCATTTTTCTTTCTTTCCAGAGCTAGTTCAGCTTGGTATGTGTAAAAAACACTTATGAACATACCAGAATTTAGACAACTTGCTCAAATTAATTTAATGGGGTGTATTCAAAATGATGAAAAGATGTTTCCCATTAATTTCTCTCTCTTTTGGAATAATGCTTTCCTTTTACTGATGTTCAGTTCTTTTACTCTGTTCTAAATAGATGTTATATTGCCTTCATTACAAGTACATTATTAGTACTACATTAGTTATGCAAATAAGGACTCTTCATCTTTTTTTTCCCTTTGCTATTCCAACAGGGGAACTGTGTTTACAGTGTACTGTTTGTACTTGTGAAAGAAAGACTACAGTGAAGGAAAGAAATTTATTTATCATGGAAGTTCAAAAATGTGTTTAACACTTATAACAAAGGGAAAGACATTTATGGAGATTATTAGTTCCTCCAAAAGTTCAGCCCAGTCTTGAACTGTCCTGTTGTACTCCCTGGAAGTTCAATACATGAAGCAGTCATCAGCAACCCTCATCCCAAAGCTTTAGCCCATCTTTTAGCTTTGTTAATCCTAGTCATCAGTTTATTATTTAAAAAGTACTTTCCTCAAAATTCACTGGCATTTAATTGTCTCCCATTACGAGATTCATCTGTTATACCACATGAGACTTCTCTGCTCTTTCCTGACATAGCTGACACAAAAAGACATTGAAGTTGAGTTTACCCTCAGATTCCCCATGATAAATGGACAGATTCCCTTGGCCAAGGGGATTTTATTTGTCATGGAACTTACCCCACTCTTTTGGATATATCTGGATATTTCTCCATTTACATGCAATGTTGTAAGCTGTACTGTGGTGCTCTAAGACAGGTGTCTGTTCCTGTATCTGTGGCAGAGACATTTCCTATCAGTAGTTTCTATGCCCCTGTAAGATAGCATTAACACAGAAGAAGGGTGGAGTAGCAGATCATATGATTTTCAGGGATGTATTTACTTAATTGGCAAAGATTTCTTTGGATTTTTGTGGTACATCAAGCAACACACTGCTTTATGCACTATAGTTTTCTTTATATTTGTTACACCGATTGCTGGCTTAGAATACAATGGATGCTTCTGCTGAAGACAATCCTCTGTCATACTGTCTTTCTGGCGCTGTTCCCAATGCAATTGCTGTGGGCAGAGCTGCACTTCCCCAAAGACAGACCTTTCTGCATAAAAACATCCCACAATCTGCTAAATTGCTTTTGCACCTGTCAGGCAGCCATTTGGCTACCCATAAATTACATGATTCCTTCTTGCCCTACCTATCATCCTCCTCGTTTTCTTCAGTCCTCTTGGTGAGAGCTTCTGGCTTCAAACCCTAAAAAGTCCCTTCTACTTTTCTATGACTATTCAATTTCATCTCTTTGGGTTTCTTTGGTGGCCAAATCTGTTCCTCACAACTGCCAAGTGCATCAGGCCACCTAATAGTCTGCTAGACTACTGACTGAGCCCTTCTTTTGCAGGTGAAATGGTATGAATACTAAGAAAAAAACCTCTGTCAAAGATGTACGTCAGTAGATCAGTGTTGTTATCATTAGTGAAGGGCCACATTATCTGCATTTACTGAGTGATGATTCTGCTGGCAGGACTTAGGGGGTTGTGTTTTGGGCGGCTCTGAGCTTGGTTTGTCTACAGCTGCAGAATCACTAAACAGTTGGGATCAGCTGCTTAACTTGTTCTTTTCTTTCTCCCGAAGCTGACAGGTTTCACCGTATATGGTAAAGGACTAAGAGAACATAGTGATTCTTGTGTAATTACTCCTGTTAGCTAGCTCACCAACAAGAAGTGGCCAAACAGACTATTTAGGAAGATACAAAGATAGCCTCCCTAAGTCAACCAGGACTGGAGAAAGGGAGCCCACTCTCATTACTGAGCTACTCCTGGTGAAGAATTTGGGTAACCAACAACTCACTAGAAATGCTTTCTTCTAAAGGAAATCTGGTGCTGTTGGCAGAAGGGCATAGGAAAGGTGTGCACAAAAGTCCACATAAGTTTCATGGGGTCTAAGGCAGAAAGAGTAAAAGTGAAATTCCTTTCACCTGAAGCCATTCAATTGCCCAAAAAAAGGTCTCTGCTGCTCTTCTCCCATCCTCCACCGTTAACACCAGAGAGAGAGCTTGGACTTCAGTAGCTCATGTGAGATGCGAGGTATTTGTATAGACAAACAAGTCTATATCCTCACAGTTATATAAACTGAATGATTTAATGTTCCCTGAAATCACCATAAAAAAGGCTGACAATGAGAAGTACCTTCCAACTCCTACCTCAACACTCACCATTATTTTCAGTATTTATGCCACTGTAAATTCATCTTAGGTTTACCCTACTGAAACAAGCTCATCTTGTCTATAAGGAAGAGCAGGCTGTTGCCTTATTATGATCATTTTTAATCAACATTCTAGACATGAGCAAGTATCTGGAAACCAAAATATAAAAAAAAAGAACTAGAGAATACATGAAGAAGAAATAAGAATGATTTCCCCATTCTTTCTCCTTGAGAGAAAACATTTTTAATCACAGCTTATAGATCAACCTGAAAAACATCTCAAAAACTGTAAAAGCAAACAAACAAAAATGAAAACAAAATCAAACACAAACAACCAAAAAAACCCCACAATACTAGAAAAAAAATAGTAACAAAAAAAAGGTAACAGTGTTTTCTACCACTTGCTTACTCTTCCTCCCCCAGTGATTTTGCTGGTCAAACCTGTCACTGGGCAGAAAACATTACTTGCAGAGGGAGAAGACAATTCAATATTAAATCATATGATTTCCCAGATTATTTCATATGATTTCCCAGATGGAACCATAAAGCCATAAAGCAGAGTAAGGGCTTACTGCAAAACAAAACAGTCTGCAGAAGGGGGAAACCATATGTGTGGATGTATATATTAAAAGCAGTTTCAGAAAATCAGTTAGAATTTTAAAAAATTATAAGGTAATGAAGAATAAGTTTCTACATTGTTTCCAACCAAAACTTTACAGCAGAAGCCGTTGTCTGGACATAGTGACAATTTGCCTACATATAAGAATGTTGATTTTATACTGCAGAATTAAACTTCCCTGCTGCCAAATTTGGATCATTGAAGTCCTATGTGAAAAGTTAATATGGAGTCATAGAATCACAGAAACATTAAGGTTGGAAAAGAGCTCCAAGATCACTGAGTCCAACATTTGAGCGAATACCACCACGTCAACTAAACCATAGCACTAAGTTCCACATCCAGTCATTTTTTGAACACCCGCAGGGCCAATGGAACACCTCCACCTCCTCCCTGGGCAGTCCACTCCAATGCTTAATCCCCCTTTCAGTGAAGAAATTCTTCCTATTGTCCAACCTAACCCTGCCCTGGTACAGCTTGAGTCCATTTCTTCTCGTCCTGTCACAAGCTGCCTGGGAGAAGAGGCTGACGCCCACTTGCCTACAAGCTCCTTTCAGGTAGTTGTAGAGAGTGATAAGGTCACCCCTGCGCTCCTTTTCTGCAGGGTAAACAAGCCCAACTCCCTCAGCTTCTCCTCATATTACTTACTCTCTAGACCCTTCATCAGCTGAATTGCCCTTCTCTGGACATGCTCCAGCACCTCAATGTCCTTCCTGAGCAGAGGAGCCCAGAAGTGGACACAGTACTCAAGATGAGGCCTCACCAGTGCCAAGCACAGAAGGACAATCACTTCCTGAGTCCTGATGGCCATGCCATTTTTTATACAAGCCAGGATGGCACTGGCCTTCTTGGCCACCTGGGCACACTGCTGGCTCATGTCCGACTGCCATCCCAGGTCCTTTTCCACTGGGCCACACTCCAGCCACTCTTCCCCCAGCCTGTAGCGCTGCATGGCATTGTTGTGGCCCAAGTGCAGGACATAGCACTTGACTTTGTTGAACCTCATACCACTGACCTTAGCCCATTGCTCCAGCCTGTCCAGATACCTCTGTAGAGCTTTCCTTACCTGCAGCAGATCAGCCTTGGTGTCATCTGCACTTACTGAGGATGCAGTCAATTTCCTCGCCCAGATCACTGATAAAGTTATTAAACAGGACTGGCCATAATACTGAGCCTTGGGGATCCCAATTGGATGTGGCACCATTCACTGCCACTCTCTGGACCTGGCCACCCAGCCAGTTCTTAACCCATTGGGGAGTGTACCTGACCAAGCTGTGGGCTGCCAGCTTTTCCAGGAGTATGCTGAGTAACGAAGGTTTACTGAAGTCCAGGTAGACTAAACCCACAGCCTTTCCCTCATCCACCAGACAGGTCACTTGGTGATAAAGGGAGATCAGGTTGGTCAAGCAAGAACTGCCTTTCCTAAACCCATGCTGGCTAGGGCTGTGGTTGTCCTGTATGTGCCATGTGATCACACTCAAGATGATCTGTTCCACAACCTACTGCAGCACTGAGATCAGGCTGACACACCTGTACTTCCTCAGATCCTGCTTCCAACCCTTGCAGATGGGTGTGGCATTTACTAACCTCCAATTGTCTGGGACCTCCCCAGTTAACCAGGACTGATTATAAATGATGCACAATGGCTTGGCAAGCAATTCTGGCAGCTCCTTCAGCACCCTCAGATGTATCTCATATGGTCCCATAGACTTATGTGTGTCTAATTGGCTCAGCAGGTCACAAAGTCACAAACTATTTCCTCATGGATTGTAGTGAGTCTATTCCGCTCCCTGTTCCTGTCTACTAAACCAGGGGCTGGTTGCTCTGAGGATAACCAGTCTTTCTGTTAAAGACTGAGGCAAAGAAGGCATTAAGTACCTCAGCTTTTTCCCCATCCTTTATGACAAATGTTCCTCCCTGTGTCCAGTAAAGGGAGGAGATTTTCCTTGGCCTTCTATTTATTTTTAATGTATTTATAAAACTTTGACAGGATGTTCTGGGCTCCTACATTTTTTATAAATTATTGCTGTTTTAGTAAAGCAGAAATGTGGGGTGAACAATGGCAGCAAGTAGCTACGATTTCATGTATTGCTACTATGCAGCATACCAGGATTTATATCTAACTTCATCATTAGCTTTCATTGCCCTGCCTTTGTACATTTTCCTTACTTTGTTTTTGTTGGGTTTTTTTAATCATTAACTTCAAATTGACACCCTTGGGCCAATCCAGTTTTAATTTAGGAGTGTGAAACAAAAATAGCTTCATGAGTCAAAAATTAAACAAATGAGAAATGAACATATGGCAAAACCCAAGCACTTTTAACTGCTCTTTGAATGCAATATGATTTATAGCAGTGAGGTTATGTGGTAAAGTTTGGAGTGCAAAGCTTACTAAATAATTAATACAGTGCTTCCATATAATTTTGCTGGCAATAGCCCTAAGCAATTTTAATTAGCTTCACCTCCCATTAACTGCAAGGACAGCTGTGGATGTGCAGCCTTCCTACAAGAGTTCTGCAAGTTCTCTTATCTAGATTTCATTTTTTTACTATCAAAACACATCTCCACCAACACAAAGGAGCATGGGGGAGTAATGACAAGCAGCCAAACTCTAATATCCTAATCAGACAGAGCGGAGCACCTTGACCTGGCTATTGTTAGGTGCATCACAGGAGGATGCTCAGTCCACTGTCCTGGTGGGAAACGCATCATCAAGATGAGTTTTGGGGGGAAATCCCCTCTGGATGGCCTTACAGACCGAGGGGGTGTTACTGCCTTAAGGGATGTGGAATTCATTGAGGAATGCATGGGAAGAGCACTTGAGGATTTTGCAAGACTTACTACAGGTTGTAAGGGAGGAACAGTGAGGGATTAGTGTTGTTTCGGAGCAATAAGCATGGCAAAATAGACAAGAAATGAGAAAAAAGTAACTGATTGTGTGTAAACAGGTAATTGCTCAGCACATTTCTGTGGCCATGCCATGTGCCTGATTGCAATAACCTGTCTTCTCATTAAAACCCATTTCAATTTTGCTGAGTGAGGGTCTCTCTGCTCTGTGTGCATGGAGGTCCAAGGACCACTGTTAGGCTAAGGGAACATGAGTAACAGGGCCCCTTTGTCTGTGGTGCCAGCAACTGGAGAAACTGGCACAGGTGGAGGCATGCATGTGTGTGCATAGTGCTGTGTAATCACTAGCACACATGGAAACACACTAGCCAGTGAGCAGGGTGAGAGTCCTGGGAGCCAGATATTGTAGCAGCCAGAATTATGGGCTGGGAAGCAGAGACCAGAGAGGCTGAGAGCTGGCTGCTGGAGGGACCAGGAGCCCAAAACCAGCTGTTGGAGAGATTTTGGCATCTGGCTCAGACAAACTTTTGCATATTGTGTGCCCGGGGCATTGGAGAGCAGAGGATCCAAGGGCTGTCTGCTGGGTAGGCTGAGGGTCTAAGGCCAGTGTCTGGAGAGACCTACATTGTGCCTCTGTGTGTCATAGTAACTGTAGTGGGGGTGGGGGTCTCAGGGGCTTGGATGTCCAGGTATCAGCAACCGGTCAGACCTCAGTGTCCAGGGACACTGAGTGTCAAAGTCCAGCTACTTTAGGGGTTCATGCTGTGTGTGTATATGTATATATATGTAGGTGTATGTATATACATACACACACACACATATATATATGGAGTTTTTTCCACTAAAGCACTTTCATCCTGATCACCCAGAAGAGGAAATAGGATGAGGCCACTGGTACACTCTGTGTTTTTGCAAGTACTGTGTTTTCTGCCCATGTTGATGTGTGCAGCCAGCTGTGTTTGTACATGGCTGCTATGGGCTAATTATTGAGATATGCCTCTGCCCAAATTAAGGTGTAAATGAGACCATATACCACAATCAATAATAAGGCTTTTATTTAACAATGAAGGTGAAGGAAAGGGATAGAAAGAAATAGAAAAGAGGTGCGAGGGAGAGACAGAGAGATCAAGTGGAAGATAGCTGTCACCCATGGATCCAGCGGCATCCCACTGGTCTTTCTTCACCCTGAGATTCTCAGTAGTGGGGGTCTTGAGGTCATTCAAGACTTTTCACTATTTATACATTTTAGCAAACAAAGGAATTAATGCTTATTGGCTACACAGTTCTCTAATGCTAATTAATCTGCATGCTCAGTCTTTCTTTCCTTTTGAGTCAGTGGGTTTCGTGGGTCAGTGGGCCGTGAGTCAGTGGCCACAATCTCCCTCTGCCAGAATCACCCTTTACCCAGTCAGAGCTGATTTCAGCACAGTTGCTGAGTTGGCTTTCTCTGTGGTGTGTAAATTCTGCATTCTTCACGTTCATTATCAGTGATATATTTTTCTCCCACAGCTTTGTTTACCTCCCCCTAGGTCTGAGATAACAGCCTGACAACAGTACCATCTTATCTCAATGTCCCACTGTGGGGGCTTATCCATGGAGGCATATTTTGGGGGGCTTCAGTGGTCATTGGTGGTTGTAGATGCCTTCTGTCCCATAACTTGGGGTGATCTTTATTTGACCGGTGATATGCTTATGAGTAGTTGCTTCTTTACATAGTTTACCACAGTGTGGATTTTCATCTGGATGCCTTACCCAGGATGTGCCAACCAGACCTTGTCTCTGCTGGGCCTGGACTTAGCACTATCCTGTCACTCCATTTTGTGCTTACCCCATGGCAAAGTCCTTCTGTGGCCTTAACAGTGTTTAAGAAAGGCAACTGTGCTCTTTAAGTACTTACAATGTCCCTGTGTGCCTATGGGGCCTACCTGCTCAGCCTGGCTGCTGGCTGCAGCAGGGGACATGAGGCTGCAGCAGCCTCACTTCTGTCTGCCTGCCCGATATGGCAGCTCCTAACCATTTTCTCATGAGCTTGCAGCCAACGGGTGCAAATAGCCCCCCACATCATTTCCTCAAGAAAGGGTTAACAGAACATCTTGCTGCTACCTCAAGATCAGACAGCAGCTGTCTGTCCCCTGAGAGCAGTAACTCAGTCCAGCAGGTAGACCACCCTGACACTTGCCTGCCCTGGTGGAATCAGTGACACTTATGTTTGTTGCTACTATCTGCTTTCTGAAGCCTGGTATTTACCTACACCATTGGCCTCAGTTACAGTCACAAAAAAGCATGGCTTAAGGAGCCAGCCATGGGTTTGGTACTCTTTGTTCTTAACCACTTAGCTGCTGCCATATTGCATCATTTATGTTCCTCTGTCCATTTCCCTCCTCTGCCCCACTAGCCAGCTTTGGCTTGATTTGTTTTCCTTTCTCTGCTGAAGCCTTCTGGCAAATCATTTCAAGGAGTTCAAGAAATTGCTGTAACACCCAGAGCGCAGTGTACCACCGGGAACCCCTCGCCTCTTTGCTGCCTCTGCCTGCCATGCTGATGGCTGGAAAGCAGACCTCCTGTTCACTTGTGGGGCACAGATCCCTACCTACTTCCTAACAACAGGAAAATTTGGAGAGACAGCAGTAAGCAGAGGTAACTTGCCTCAGGACCAGAGGCCTGGTGGTTAGATGATGACTATGTCTAGGTCTGCCCAAAGAGTTTTAAACCTGCCCTTCCTTGAAGCTCAAGCCCTTTCCATCCTCAACACCAGATACAACGAATTTCTCTAGTGTGTGTGAATAACCCACCAAACAAACATAGCTCAAAATGCAAGACGGATAATCTGTTCCCTGCCTATAACAATTTTTACTTACATTAAAGAAAAATTAATAAGGGTGGGTTTTGTTGTTTTTTTTTAATAAAATCTAATGTGATGTTTATATTATTACCAGAGATGTGTTACAAGGAACAAAAATCTGACCTCATAGTACTTTACCTTCTGTTGTCTGGTAGCAAGTTTTCAGAGTTTTTATTCCAGTCACTAAAGGAATAAGAAAATTGGACCTATTCTGTTTTACTGTACCAATTTGCTACAAAAAGTTGATAATCATAGACAACAGATGCTTGCAGTCTTGCCAAATGGGAGAAGAAAATCAACACAGGTTTTCTGTTGTTATTACAAAGAGTACTATGTATTTATAGGTCTATAACGTATCCTCACCTCTGTAACAATCTGTCAGACAGCTGGAAGGTTTCTAAATTACATGAAAATACCAGTTTCAGTTTCTGTCACTATAGATACTTAGAGCGACCAAATCCAGAGAATAGAGCAGAAGTCTACACCAAGAGGATAAGCCAGATGGGAGGGCTCTGTATGATGGCAGACCCCACAAAACAGTCTGACTGCTCAGCGAAAGCTGAATGAATTACTGGAATAGTTTTTTCTTAGACATCCATTCATGTTTGCTGTGGTATATGTGAGCCCAGATGTCTTCTCCTGTTGTGTTTTAAAAGAACTCTTACCGCAATGGATATAACAGCATATATGTTTATTTCCTTTAGCATCTGCTGGTGAAGAGTGCAATGGCTCCAGCTACTCTGTTGAGGATGAGAAACGGCCAGTGAAACTAATGAAGAAGAAACACCAAGTGGGAAAGGGAGTTAGAGATGGATTAGTGCCTTGTACCCCTTGTTTTCCATAGCATTTCCCCCCCCAAACTAACCCACCATCAAATCAAAAAGTGTTAGCTAGCAGGAGATGCTCAGGTAATGTCTTCACAGCCGACACTTTCTCCCCATAATTACAATGCTGCTGGAGCACACATGCATGAGGCAGCTTTGGCAGCGCTAGACATCCTCAGAGGAAGAGGCAGCGTTAGCAGGACAGGTAACCAAGTCTTAGAGCTGCTAACACTGTTTCATTCGACCATGTCTCTGCTGTTATTTCACTGCTGACTGTTCACAGCAGGTTGCTTGACCCTTTAGAAGAGTAGGATTCTGGAGCAGCAGGATTGTTTTTGCAATATCACAGGGGTCACCTTTATTTTGGGTACTTTTGAAACCTGAGGTAAGAAGTAGACTATTCCCCAGTAGACAGAATTAGCAGCAAGGACAGAGCACATACCTGGAGCAAGTGACTTAGTACAAGACAAAAGCTAATAGCTATGAGAAAAGCTGTTAAAGGGGCTGACTGATCAAAATTTATTTAAGGGATTTCCATTTTCAAAACCACTTGGCCCTCAAAGTAGTCTGTAATCAGACATGCAAAACAGAAGTGTCTAAAATCCCTGAATTCCTGAAAACCTAAGGCAGGAGGTCTTCCTTTCAAGACAGGGAGGACGTGCCATCTCCAGATAGGTTTCTAATTTAGGAAAGTAAGTTCTCTTTATACGAGGATGTTGGCAGTCCTACCTAGCTCTTATCAACTCTGCTTAGGCTTCATAACAAATTACCACATGGTGTCTTTAGGAAGTTAAGAGAGTTTCTAGCTAAATGGCTCACTGACAAAGATAACTGTTTTTAAACTACACATAAAAATAGGTATAGCCTTTGGGCTCAGAGGTAAAATACATCAAAAGAAGAAAACAACCACACATACCCTAATGTCAACCATTACCACCCATTCACGAACCCCACTGAGTCTCACCCATTGGCTTCTCCTGACCCACCCAACTCTTCTCACCCAGGGAATTTTGCAGCAAAACCTCCAGATGCACAAGTATAGACCCTGGAGAACAAGCACAAAAGCCATTTTTAAGGTCAAGGTCTCTTCTGTTGAAAATACCATGTGTCTCACCTTCCTTCAGCTAAGCTGTCAGTTTAGTGCTGCAGACAATTGTAGCTGTTGCCAAATGACTCAAGAGAAAGTTGGCCTTTAAGATGTTTGAGAATTTTAACTGCTTTCTGTAGTACTTCAATTTGCAAAAACAAGAAGTGAACTCAAGGTCAATATGTAATGCAGAACATGGGTTAATCATAATTTTACTGATGGGCTCATTCACACAAGGAAAACCAGTCCATTTGGAGAAACAAGGCAAGTAATGACTTCTAGAAAGACTGGAGCTCTCATATTCGGTACTGGTTGGCAGAAATAGGGCTGGCTTTATTCCAAGAGGTCTTCATCACACTTAGATATTTGAATTTAAAATGTACTTTCTGGGGGTCAAGAGAAAGCTGAATGCAGAAGTGGCATTTTATAAATGAGTTTTAAGCTGTCAGAAAGAGAGAACAGGAGGGACAACACACTGGTATGGAAAACTTGAATCAATCTTAAAACCCAGAGCCATTGCAATCCTTTTCCCATTACTCCTTCGCAAGCAAACAGTAGCCTCATCCTCCTCTTCATAAAACAGTCAAAGGGGGAAGTGACCTCTGAAAGTCATCTACTCCAACCTTCCTCCTCAAGCAGGGCCATCTAGAGCCATTCACCCAGGACCATGTGCAGATAGCTTGTATATATCTCCAAGAAGAGAGATTCCACAATCTCCCTGGGTCCTCCGGTGCCTACGTTTGACCACTCTCACCACAAAGAAGATCCTCCTGATATATAAGAAATTTTCAGTATTTCAGTTTCTGCCCATTGCCCCTCATCCTTCCACTGGAAACCACCATCCTACCTCCAGACATCACATCGAGTCAAGGCCTCTGCTGTGTCAAAGGCACTTTTTTGAGTCACTGCAAGGGACCATGTCACACAGAGCAACACCCGCCCTTGGCCCCCAAGCAGACTCTGTTGGCTGCCTTCATCAGTGCCACTCCTACTGTCTCCCTGCATTTTCAGCTTCTCCTAAACAGAGAAAAGAGCCAGTATACAGCTGCCTCCACACATCCATTTTTCTCTTTCCCAGTCTCCTTACCTGTCCTGTTGCCTGGATTATTCCTGCTCAATGGCTGTCCCCACTCTGCTACACTTTCCTCCCCACACCCTACCACTTGCATCTCTGCACTGTCTCTTCTCCTTTACTAGCTGCACCCTCACATCAGCCACACCATCTCTTACCAACTGTTCTAGGCAACTAGAGGTGAAGTCACCCTTGCTTCCAGGCAACCCAGGTCCTCATAGGTCTTTAGGGAATTCAGCCTTACCCACCACTCTGATACACATTTATGAGACTCAGGCACAAAGTCACACTAACATTTTTGTTTGTTATTTTTACTGCCTGTCCACTAATTCTCTTACTTTTATAGTTCCTATTAGTTTTCCCACAGAAGTGTCAAAATTACCAGCCTACATTTTCCCCTCTCTTCCCTGGAAACCTTTTTAAAAAACTGCTGTTATGCTTGTAACAGTCTTATAACATCAAACTGGTTTTAGACAAGAGTTTGTAAGCTGCTGCATGCAGATCAGCTCTTTCATCCTTACATTCTCCTTTAGAAGACTTGGGTGAATGCCTTCCAGTCCTGGTGATCTGATAATACTCATTTTGTCTATTCCTTCCACAATCTCTTCTGCAGTCACTTAGGACTGAGCAACTCTGTGTGCCTTCTTTATGATGCACTAATCAAAGATGAACGCTGCTGTCAGGATCCTTTCCCCTGAAATACTCACCCTTTTTGAGATGGTGGGAAAGGAGTGCAAACACTTTGCTCTCTCACACGCCTACTCCCTGCCTACTGAAAATGTATTTTTTAATGCCCACACTCAGAAGGAAGAAGTAGGAGTGCTGTGATTTTAGTATACTCGTTTTGTTGAGAATTTATACAACCTGCTTGCTTTCTGCTTCCCCCACCCCAAAAGCTTAGAGAGCCAAGCAAGATGCTTTCAGCTGCTGCTGGCAGCTGACCCCAGTCACCAAGGCATGCCAGCATCGGTCCTGCATTCCCCTGATGCTGCTCAGCCTGGACCAAGTGTGACATGGGCTGGTGGTAGAGTGTAGTCAGGTCCTCTTTACCACGGAGTAAACCTTAGCTGTCACATAAAATACGTGGATTTCATCTCCCATGCCGAAGATGTCTTTGTTTAGCTCTGATTCCTGCCCCAGAGGATCGCACAAATGAGATGTAAATCCATTCTTGTTCCACCAGCAGAAGAGGTGGATCCTGCCAGCTCTCTGTTTCAGAGGACTAGCTCTCACATGCCTTTACACACTTGCAATTGGGGGTGGTGGGGGTGGGGTGTCCGCCTCTCTCACGTCACCAGAGCTTACATCTCTCTCCTTCCTTAGAGGGCTGTTACAGTTTTGAAAAGAACTAGCTCTGCTCCATTGGCTTTGACAGGAGAAAAAGCCTCTCTTCCTGAGCCTCATGCTTACAGGAAAGCCCATGCAGACTTTTAAAATATGTATAATCCCACTGTCTTTTATCAGGGAGGACTGCTGTGGATTTCCACTGCTTCATTATGCAAAAAAAATATATAATCAAATATTCTGCCAACCAAACTGGCTGTGAAAATTAAATGTTACAAGTGACCCAAATAAAATTTAACCACTATGTTTCTCAGTCACTCCCAGCAAAGGTACAGCCATCACCCGCTCTAATCCCTAACTACAGATTATGGAAGCAAAATTCCCCATGTACTTCATCTGTTTATGCATTTTTAAAGAAAAGCAAAACAATTAATATGGTGTAAAGTGATTCAGATACAGGATTCTAATCTGCATTTCTATAATCTTTGAGGGAAACATTTGTTCCTGCCTAAATGGGTATAGATTTGCCACCTGGATGATAATCTTGATGCAATTTCACACTGATTATCAAGGACTTTTACTGTGGCATAGCTGATTGGAGGAGAAGTGGGGTCACAAGTCTGTCTGTGGAATAGCTGTCTAGGTGGTCTGTAAAAGCATCTTACTTCCTTACTTCTTTATCTTTAATACTAGACATAACTGTTACATGTAACACAGTGAAACGGAATAAAGAAATAAGAATATTAAAAATTGGTTTATGTAGCGTAAGCAGCAAGGTGGTGAAGGTGGTGATGAGATAGATCTGAGAGCAGCCTGTTGATCAATTTTGTTGTCAGAGAGCAAGACCATTTCATTGCCAGGAAGCACTGCTTAGGAGGGGGGAATTGCTAATAGCACAGCAGTTCCACACCGCATCCCTCACTTCTGCTTAACCCTGTGCTTGGGCAGCAGTACAGGTAGCAAAGCATAGAGACATTACTGGTGTCCCCAAGATCAGCTGATGGTTAAACTCAGTATATCCACAATAACCATGAGTGACCGCTATTAGGTACAGAATTTAAAATATATAGAACAAAATTTTGTCAGGAAACCCTTATTTTGAAAAGTAATGGCTGCAGTTACTTTTCCTAGACCTGATCCCTCAATGCACTGCTTTTGCGACAGACAGGGAGCCTGTGCTCAGCTTGTGTCAGTGTGCTGTGGTCAGATTCGGGTGTTTTAAGTCCTCACTTCGAGCTGATTTCTGTCATCTCTGATCCTACCACAAGTGAAGAGTTGTAGAGAACACAGCCAGTTCCCCACCAGTCATTAGCCTCTGCCTCCACCTGATCTCCCCACCTTGCTCAGAGTGCCTAGTGCACAGCCACTCCTGTGGCTCCTCTCTCTTGTCAGCAGCTGTCCCAGGAAAAGGCAGGTTTCTTTCCTTTTCCTTACCCTTTTCTCCCAGATTGGGATCCAGGACACTTTCTCCTCTCTCTAAACACAAAGGAAGAATCAAAGAACTATCCTGAGCACTGTGGAAATGCAGCTGATGATTTTCACCCTGCACAGTCAGGACTTCAGCTTCATGCCTAACATTATCTACTAGGACTTACAAGCGCCCACCCAATGCATCTGTTTAAGTCAAATAAAATCTAGGTACTTGTTCCATCATTAAAATGGAAACAATTCTTTGTACTTTCCTTCAAGAGCATCAGCTGTTTCATAACCTCAATATTCAGCTTCTTTCCTCAGTTAGTTAACAGTGTTTCCAGAAATGCTCATTCATAGAACTGTGAAGTCATTAAGGTTGGAAAAGACCTCTAAGATCATTAAGTCCAACCATTAACCCAGCACTGCCAAGTCCACCACTAAGCTGTGTCCCTAAGTGCCATATCTATACATCTCTTCAATACCTCCAGAAATGGTGACTCCACCTCTTCCCTGGGCAGCCTAGTCCAATGCTTGACAACTCCTTCAGTGAAGAAATTCTTCCTAATATCCATTCTAAACTTCCCCTGGTGCAACTTGAGGCCATTTAGACCTGTCCTGTTGCTTTTTACCTGGGAGAAGAGACTGACATGTACCCTGCTTCATCATCCATCTGCTGGTTTTGAGGGACAGCTGAAACACAGCAGCAGCAGCAGTCAGTGTGCACCAACCTTTAACCAAAAATAGGACACTCTCCTAGCAGTAAATTTTCTTTGTCACTTAATTTTGCAGTTACATTGATTTATTTTTTTAGAATAGTTTGGGCCACTGTTTGCATAACAGATGCTTTAGAAAGGTACACTGTATTGGTTTTCAAATTATTATGGGTATGTACACCCATACCCACTTCTGTTATCTTTGCACTCTGTCCCCCTATATTAGGAAGGGACTTTAACAACTATCCTAATTCCAGAACAAATAAGATAACAGTGTCGAGACATATTCCTTCTGTCCACTCCCGCCATTCTCAAAGTCACTGAATTGTCCAAATTCATTGCTGCAATATTTTTTCAAAATCTCATTTGACAGTTTCCATTGGGTTTCTCAGATGCATGAGTGACTTTCTAGTCAATGCTTAGCCACAGAAAACCATTTAGCAAGAACACCCTACTCATCCTGTACTCCTAATGAACACACAGCTTTTTACCTGCCCTCTGGTAGCTTTACTCAGTAGATAAACAAGACTTTTCCTCTTTCAAAGCCCACTGCAGCCCCGAGAGTCTCCCCAGGAAAGCGACACCTCCACAGCCACCCTGCAGCCAGGTAATCCAACTCTGTGCGGAACTGCAGAATAATTACATCTGAATTTCCACAGCAGGTGTGCTCAGCCCACAGACCTTACCATCCTCTGGGGAGCAGAGGCAACTACTCCTCGCTAGATAGAGAGGCCCTGTAGGGACAGCTTTGTGAAGAACTGAGCCTGGGGAATGTGTTTCAGCCACACGTCAGGTTTTGTTGCCTCTACGCCTGTTCTCTTTCCTATGCGGTCTGTCTCTCCCCACAGCCAGGCATCCTCAGACCTGCTGGTTGCAGCTCAGTACCTGAGTCATCCTCAGGTTTTCTTCACCTAGATAGGCAGGTTGGTGGCAGGTGGGCAGGCAGACTGCTGGCCAAAGACGGTCAGGTGGCAGTTGGCATCCTTGCAGTCAGACTGCTGAGCGCCCGAACCACAACCTCCCTTATGCATGTGCTGCATCGCAGCCTTATCCCTTTCTTGATCACCCTGGTGCTGCTTTTAAATGTCTGGCATGCTCTATGTGCCACTCATCCATCAGGCACGTACATCTGGCCCTTTCTGGAGTTATCCCCCACGTCAAGGACCCTTGTCAGCAAATTACGGTGTGTATGTAGCAAGGCTTGCTGACAGTCTGGGCCAGGTCCCTTTGTTTTCATACATCTGCTGCCATGAACATTATTCTGCCCATGACAGAAACATGACATTGCCACCTGTGTTTTTGTGATTAGGTTTTAGTTACCAATGAAACCAAGCCTGCCTTGAAAATATACTTTTTCACATGACTGGAAATGTAATGAAGACTAGCTGCTTAACCAGCAAGAAAGCTATTTTATTCTTTCAGGTGCTTTTTCCTTAGCCTAATTGCTAAGGTCTGGTTTATATTTTAATTATTGTTACTTGTTTTATTCAGGCAGTTTTAACCTGCTTGTTCATCCCTCTGCAGGTTAGAGGTGTCCTTTGTGAATACAGTCCAGTCTGTTTCTAAGAAAAAGTCATATTTTTTCAGTAAAGCATCTTATAATAATTTAGAAAATAAATTTATAAAGTGCTTTGAAATCACAATCAGCTAGTCCCTTTACTGAGGCAGAAATCTGATGGAGAAACAGGGTAATTGTCTGAGGGAAACTGTGGAACAGAAGTTCAGTGGCATGCTGAAAATTTCTGACGGAAAAAAGACAAATAAAGCAAAGTTGTGATATATATTCAATTCAGCCTACCAGAGGTCTGCATGTGTTATCCTCTATATCTCCTTCCCTCTTTAATTATCTTGCCAGCTTCAGTGGCTCTCAATCTCAGGGTCAGCAAAGCCACTTGCTAGTAGTCTAATTGCCAACAACAAAAAAAGACTCAGAATTCCCTATTTTGATTATTGTTTAATTTTCATTCATTTCAGTCAGTCCAGAGTGAGAAGGGCTTCTTAATGTCTGTCTCATGATCTGGAAACTCACACCAGTGAGTGAAAATAGCTGTCCCTCAGAAGGGATTAAAAGTCCAGAGCTACTGGTCACTCAAGAACACTCAAATGCCAACAGGAGCTATTTCCTCCTAAAAGTGCCTGTCCCAGATGTGCACTTATTCCCCCTTCTCCATCACCCTTAGGTGATACTTCGGCTTCTTCTGGTGAAGCTAACTGAAAAATACTTGCTGTGCAAAGATCAAAGAGAAGTAACAATTAAAACTGGGTGAGGGCGTTGCTGAAGTTTAAAGGAGAAGTGCTGGAAGACATTCACAGAGAGAAATGTAGAGATGACAGGCATGTCATTTTGGAGCACTGGAGCTCTTTCTGATGTGTGATTTCACACGGCCTTAACGGGAAGAAAATTTTCAGAAGACCTTTTCAAAACAAAGTAAGTTTTGGAAATACTCTGAACTTCTTTAGGCAAAGCTCAATCAGCCTTGAGGGAGGAGGGAAGAGAAGGGGAAAATTAAAAAAAATAATGGAACACAGGCCAGTACTCCTCCCTTTGCTTTCTATCTTTTCACTACCCACTTGTCAGGTAATAGGAACAGCAAGACTGCTGCTATTGCAAGCATCCGGTTTGCCCTGGACCCTCTAGATCTGGTTGGGATGACAGCCTTACGCAACAAAGCTGCAGGAGCCCGTGAAGAAAACATCATCAACACTGAATTGGTAGCTCAGTGGAGGAGGCAGAGCCGTCAGTGATTTAATTTTGTCTTCCTCACATAGGCGCTCCTTCTCTGCAGTCACCACTGAGGTCCCTGGAAGAAGGGCTGTAAGGGAGGAGTGCATTTGATAAAAAAGCAAGATTTTGATAGCTGGCCAGTACCTAATGCTCCTCTTGAAATATTCAGGTAAAGAAAACGGTATATTCCTTCAACTGCCTCCTCTCTTTTGCTTCTTGAAACTTGATCTCTGTGGTTTTCCTGTGTTAGGAGCACTTAGCTACCTAGTAACAACTTTAAGATATTTAAGGTCTCACCCTTGTGACATAAACATAAGAAGAACATTGATAGTTTCAAGGTGCTAGGGAGAATGAGGCGGTGAGATTGCTGTGTAGAAATGGTAATGATCTCATTCACAAGAACTGGTGAGGGCCAGAGAGATGAGCCATTTAATGAAATATATAATAATACCAACAAACATCTGTAACATGACTCCAAAGAGTCTCTCAGAGTGGCTTTTGAATAATTGAAGGGAGTTTAGGTGCTGCTGAATGATGGTGCTCTGGCTTTCAGGCTGAGTTTTCTGAAGTTTACTATAGACTCCAAACAAGGAGTGCATTCTAGCTTGAAAACAGAGCTGAGTGAGCATTGAGCTGCCCTGGGACCAAAGTTTGTTAATATTTTAATGTTTCTAACATGATGCAGAGCGCATGAGAAGTATAAGCCTTGGGGACCATCCTGCTTAATTTATGTAGTGAGTCACTACCAAAAAGCAAGGCTGTAGCTCTGCCTTCCTGATGGCAGATTAAATTCTGGCTATTCTCAATAGTCCAATATTGAGGACTAAAACAACCTCTTGTTCCCCTTCTACATTTTTAACAAAGAAAATAGAAAATTAAACTGGTTCAGGACAATAATAGGCAATCAGGAAAAGATGTTGGAGCTGACTGTCATTAGCTATACCACTTTTCAAGCTAGTATAGCAATAAATCAGATCAGCATTTGGCAAACAAAACAGTCATGCTGGTGCTGGAATAATTGCATGCATTGTCAGAAATGCAAGTAAAGGCCCTTCAAATGTTCTGTCTACTTACCATCAACTCTGGCTTATTTAAAACAGACATCTGTGGAGCAAACATGATCTAGTAAAAAGCAACACTGTGAGGCACAAATGGGTAACAGTAAACACAAGATGCTGGTATTAGCCGAGCACTTGTGAAGGACCCCACCATGGGACAAGCAGTAGCAGGCTGGCTGCCCAACAGCAAGACACTAAGGGGGATCAGGGAGAGGAGACACCACTCAGGGCTCTTCTTTGCCCCTAACAATCACACATACAAACAGGCAAAGCACCCAGCTCCATGGGCAGAGGGGTTAGGACATGAATCTTCCCAGTGAGAGAGTGATTTTGTACAGATTTCTTCTCCACGTAGGAAAAAATTTTGATGCTTTAGCCTGCAAGCATTATCTCTGTGGTGAGCAGAATGAAGAAGAGTCCCAAGCTCCAGATAGATTTGGACACTGAAAACATCAGCAATGCATTTTGGCTCTCCGGCTGTCCCAGCTGCTTCTTGTAATTCCATTTTTCTCAGAGCAGAATGCCAAGGTGAACACCAGGTCAAGTTATTTGTGGCCACTCAAATAGTAAGACAGTGGATGAGAAGGAACCTGTCTTCCTGACAACAAACTTCCTGAAAGACACACATGTCTTGGGAGGTGTCTCCGCTCCAAGGAAGTCCATATGAACCACAGTGCATTACAATTGCTACTGCGTTCTTCCTCTCAGTATATAACACTGGGCATTAGAAGAAGATCATCTGTGCAGGGGACATTTGAGTTTAGTTGCATTTTCTCCAGTTTCCAGGTCTCCCAAAGCAATGAGCTACCTCGTCCTGTCATGGCTGCTGCCCTGCAGTGGAAGTGCTGGGTTTCCACGGTTAGGGTGCAAGATTGTCATTTTCTGAACCGACATGAACGCAAGCAAAGGCTATGAGTTTGGCTTGGTCACCAGCCCCTGACCCACCTCAATTTTACTGCTGCTGCTGGCCAAGCTGTAAACCGAATTCAGCTATTTTAGGTGAGCTTTAATCTTCAAAGAAGAAAAGGGGCAAGCAGATTGATGTTCTCCTCTATCTGATAAAGCAACAGACCTCAATATATCAGGCAGTCTTTTAACCTGACAAACAAAGAAGCAAAAATTATACAGTTCCATGTATACTGGAATGAGTGGCTTTTACATCATTATATACGACTGTATACAGTGGTACAAGTTTTTACCCCAGTTGGAAAAGACAGAAGAATCTGATGATTTTGTTACTTTTCATCCCATCACAACATGATTCCCCAGGAGGTTTCACTAAGAATGATGAACTATTTTGTTTGTGTCATGAAAAACTGTCACATCTCAGAGATGTTGCAACATGACATTGGTTTGGTATTTGTAAAGGACTCCACAGCAGCTAGACAATCCAAGGGCTTTAGGAAGCAGAACGACACTGTGCAGGGGCCAGCTAATCCTGTGGCAACCTGGTGAGTGCTTTTGCCTAAAGCTGTTAAAGAAGCACCAATCATTGATCTGGGCCTGCAGTGGATCTCCCAAAATAGCCCGGTACTGACTATCCTACTGGAAAAGAGAATAGCACAGCCAAAACCCTGCAAGCATCTGGCACCAACATGCCTCCACATGTCGTGAATGCCTGCTAGCAAAGCTTCATATGGCTATTATCCTATGAAAGGTTCATTTGCATATCTGTGCCACTTGGGAAGTGAATATTGTTTATATTAGCCAAGAGCTGATGACAAAAAAGAGAATGTCTGCCTGGGACATGATGTGCTTTCGGAAGCTGAGGTGAATTGGTTGTCTGCCAACACACTGCCATGAGACACGGCAAACAGCTTTAAGATTTGAACATGGGAATGGCATCACAGCCAAAGTCATAACTGGCCAGTTTCACATGCCACCCTGTTGAGAAAATATTGTACATGGCTAAAAAAGGGCTTCCACCAGGCTACAGCACAAAGTGGGAAGATGTCTATAAGAAAAAGACCCCAAAGAGGAATGACTCCAAGCCCCTGCAGCCCAGCTGTAGGAAGACTAGGGCTTGTCACCACTTCCAGCTGAAGGGATGGTGTAGAATATGAATCTCGGATCCAAAAGCACATCGCCCTGTACATTGACCTCAGAGCCTACTGCACCAGCAGTGCTGTCAAGAGCTGCTCCTATCACAGGGTAAACTACATCCTGGTGACTCAGAGAGCCACATATGGCACCTTTAGAAGGAAACAGGGATACGACAGCTTCTTCAAAAGCATATGTTCACCTTTCTCCCACACCTACGCAGAAGCACAAGGTGCAGAACAGGCTCCACGCTGACATCATCGTCATCGCCATGGCAGAGTACAGTCTGCTCCCAGGAGGGGCAGGGGTTTTGCAAACACTGAACTCTTAGGCAAATCTCAAAATTCTGAGTCTTCGTTTGTCGCAGTTCTGCCATGCTGAAGTTATGCTCAGGCTGAAATCAGGCATTTTTGCCGGCTTTGGGCTGGCTCATTGCAGGTGTCTGGGGCACCAGTTCTAACCCTCAACCAGCCATCAGAGGAGTGGATAGGGGCAAGTCTGGTTAATAGATCACAGGTTGGTGTCTTACAGATGATCAGTTAACCCCATCACCACTGTAACAGAACAAGACTCTAGGACCAACAGCACAACCTTGCAAGCCCTTCCTTGCTTTTGGAGAACCTCTTTTAGCCTCACATTATAGTGAGCAAGTTGTGGAGGAATAAGGAGATGTTTCCAAATTCTTTTGCTTTTTTAAAGATCTTCTTGGATAACCTGGTTAACCACAAGCCACTGCATGCTCAGTAACTCAACAGGATACAATAATTCCCTCCTATGTTATGCAAAAGGACAAGCTGACCAGCAACTGCACTTTCCTCTAGACTTAAAAAAATCAATGATTTATTTGTTTTTAAATCTGTAAAATCCTATGGAGACTTTTCCCTCTCTGCTAATTTTGTTGACAAGGTCAACTGGAAAAGGTTTCCGGCATCTGCCACGTCTGTTGGGAGGCCTTCCACACAGTGTGAAAACCCCTCTCCTGAAGTGGCTGGAAAGTCACTCACCAGCCTCCTCTATTTTTACTGAGTCAATAAATGAAATTCTCACCACTGAGATTGACTGATTCTTTGATGGAGCTTGCAAAGACGCAGGAGGCATAATATCAGCTGCTGCACAGACGTCCCAAACATATGCTGCCAGTACCTTCAGTCTTGAGTTGCAGCTATCCTGTTATTTTAGTATTACGTTTATCCTTTAGCAGCAAGTGCTAATCGTTCCACACCATGGTGTGATTCTGAGGCCTCTGCAACTTGTCACTGCAGAGCAGAATGATAGTAGAAAAATCAATTTATGACTTAAACGGCATAAGAACAAAACAGTCCAAAGACAAGATGCTACATTCTGTCACAAATACCCAAAAGACAACATCATCTGCCTTAAATGCTTCAAATAAGAAATTTTTGACTTAAGAAAAAAAAAAAACAAAAACAAAAAAAGAAAGCTATTTGCCAGTACAAAGTTTTGTTGACTAGGCTCCCAGACAAACATAAATAAATAAAAAGGTGCAAAACAAGTAATAAATACTTCTTTATTGGTAGAAACTTTGTAGCACTGAGGAAGAGGAAATAAGTTCAATGAAAGGAAGAGTACAGCTGCCATAAAAGGGACACTTAATTACAGCAGGACTCTTCAGCCTGGAAAAGAAATCCATAGGTGGGAAATATACTAAAGGTCTATAAAATCAGGAATAACAAGAAGACAGTGAAAAACAACTAATCCTTTTCTTTTCTAATATAATAACAAGCAGGCATTAAATGTTGAAACTAAACAAGAGAAGCATCTTCTTATTGGCAGAGACTGAGGATTTCTCACTAATCACTGGGGGAATTATGGGTTTGCATGGATTCAAAAAGCAGTTGGACAAACACATGGAAGGAAAAGGAAATTCCTCAATAGCTAGTAGGCACTAGTGCTCTTCCTCTGGTTGAAAAAGTTCCTGAAACATAAGTCACTGGAGTCTGGGAGAGTTTCATCATATCATCCAATATGGTGACTCTTCACTCACAAATTATAGAATCATGAACGGTTTGGCTTGGAAGTAACCTTAAAGACCATCAAGTTCCAACCCCCCTGCGATGCACAGGGACACCTCTCACTAGGCCACACCCCTCAAAGCCCCATCTGACCTGGCCTTGAACACTTCTAGGGATGAGTCCCACACAACTTCTATGGGCAACCTGTTCTAGTGCCTCACCACCCTCACACTAAAGAATTTCTTCCTAATATCTCATCTAAATCTACCCTCTAATCTAATCACAGCTGCCTTCAGGAGGTGCATAAGACTTCATTAGCCTAAACCCTTCCCAGGGGCATCCACATGGTTAGAGAGCATTTCAGAACACTAAACACAGATAACACATAGGAAAAAAAGTCCCGTTTTACACTTCAAGCAAGAAAATTACCATTTTTTAAAATCTTCTTCAGATTGATATGTTGCAGTGAGGGAGACCATCTACAGCAGACAATAAGACCCTATGTGATTAGGAGGTGCTCATCATTTTCGGAAGTTTACAGACAGTTTCCTGACTGCAGGACAAAACCAGAAGAAAGAATGCTTTCAAAATCAGTGTTTCATGAGAAATGCTTATCACTGAAACACTGCATTTAAACATCTCAGAGGAGACCAAATACCTGTGTTTGATAGATAAATTTGTAATTTATTTTCATTTTTCGGGTATACATGATAGGTGCTGGAAATTCGCACTTATCCTTTTTCTTATATTGCCACCTGGTGGTCCTTAGCATGTGGAAATAATCAACTCACTGATTTTTCAGTGAAATGACCATGGTTTAGGCACTTAAAACAGCATCAATTTCTTCTCCTCTGAGACAGACAATAAGTAATTTTTTTAATATAGAATTTGTAGGTGTGAGGGGCCATTTGGGTTTACAACCAGTACAACAGCTCCTGTTTGGAGTGTAGTCAGCTCTCAATTATCTAAACAAATAGCTGCTCTGGCCACCCCAGGTCACAGGGAAACAATTAATATGCATTGCAGCTCTGCAATCTGGACAAAAACTTGGGCTGGGTGCCTTGCTCCCTACTGGCAGACTCCCCACACTCAGATGGAGGCAGGAGACAAGCAGAACTTCCAGCCAGAGCTAAAATATCTTATCTTTCTTCTGCCCTTTCCACCTTGCCAGTGGTGGAAATGTGGCAAAAGGACACTTAATAGTGTGATGGGGGCTCTTTTGTTCCCAGAAGCTGTGTTACCGCGTGGTCAGAGCAATGTCTGACTTCATATCTGGCAGAGATGTTGGAGCACACTGCACAGTGGGTACAGGAAAGGCCCCAGCTACGCAGACACAGTGTTAAAATCTGCAGCTCCTGGTCATGGGATTGCATCACCACCACACACAGTCAAGTGCATGCAAAGCAATACTGTAGGAAAGGGACATGATAAATTTAAAAAAGAGAGAGTTATAGATTTTAACTTCGTAGGGGAGGAAACTGTACAACAGACTTTAGACACACCATTGTAAGAGACAGTATTGTAATGAGACCATGGGTACCTGTCCAGTTTGGAGTTTCCCAATACAGGAAAGATGATGCTAAACTGGAGCAAGTGCAGCAGAGGGCCACCAAGGTGGAGGGAGCTGGAGCAGTTGCTCTGTAGGGGGAGGCAGAAGAATGGGGCAGATTTAGCTGGGGAAGAGGGGTCTTTGCAGGCACCTGGTAGCAGCCTTCTGATACTTAAGAGGAGACTGTGAAGATGATGGAGCCCAGCTCTTCACAGTGGTGAGCAGAAGGAAGGTAAGAAAGGGCATAAACTGAAACAAGAGAGATTCAGAACTGAGGGAAGAACAGATTTCCCCATGAAGACAGTCAGTAGTCAAACAGGTTGCTCAGAGCAACTGTGCAGTCTCCACTCTGGGATTTTCAACACCAGATGAAGCTCTGAGCAACCTGGTGTGATTTCATACCTGACCGTGCCTGGAGCAGAAGCTTAAGACTACAGAGCTTTCCTCAGCTCCCTTCCTATTTTAATAATCCTGTGATCCTCTCGGTCTGTGAAGCACAATCTCTTTTTATTTCAGGTCTGACCTAAAAATTTTGAGTACAATTAAGCTATGGAAATGCACTTTCGTGCAATTTATAGGAATTGCAGAATTTCACATCACAGAGCTATGTTTTGAGCTATGACAATACTTTTTACAAGAAAAAACACACCAGATTTCTTTTCAATGGGTAGAAAAAGTTGAAGCAGGCCTTTGCCTAGCAGTAGCTTAGCAAAACCAACATTTATACCTTTTTATTAGCTTTAACAGACTACATTTCACATACCTGTAACTATAGGGGTGGTCCCCTAGCCTGAATCAATGCTCACCAGCTGTAAAGGGGCTCCCATCTCAACTAGTCCCATTGGGTTTAGTGAACTAGAACTGTTACTGAAGGCACAGCAATGTTTGCGGTATAAAGAGACTATATGATCACACTGAAGAAGCAGAAGTTTGACCAAAGGATCCCTGCCAGGCTTCTACATTGCACCTTTAGCAACTGTGTAGGTCAGACATACCCATCCTGAAGACCTACACAGAGCAACCTACAGGCATCTCAGGCACTTCCCTGAACTGCAGCTATTTCAACCTCCCTGGCTGAACCTCTTCTGCAGAGAAAGAGAAATGTGTGGCACAGCTCAGTGCTGTGGACAGTGGTGAAAACCAGTAGCATCCAGAAAATCAAATATAGGACTGCCTGCCATGTCAAAGCAAAAAACTTAAAACAGCAGAAAGCTCCTACACTCTGAAAAGTGTGTCTGTGGAGTACAGATATTCTCTCAGAAGTACATCTTTATATGATAACTCATACGAAGGAGAGTGTCCAAGATTATGAAAGGGAAAGACAAACATAACGATTCCTTCGTCTTGAAAAGCTTCCCTTGGGGGGACTGCAGTCAATTCATTTTTGTGGAGGAGAAGAGTTCCCCCCACTGGCAGGTAGACAGCTTATGCTTCAGCAAGGGAGGAAGGGCATGCTGCTCACAAGTATGCCAGTAATTTGCTGTCAGAGAGAAAGGAGGTAATGAGACTGGACAGACTGTGTAAATACCAAAAGCCCAAAACATATGAAAGGACGAATTAGGGACATAGAAGGCAGAACAGAAAATACCAAGAGGATGTTATACTTGATACATATGAATTCTCTTAGGATCATGTATTAGAAAGCATAGGATTATCTTACAAGAACAACGGGGAGAGAGATGAGGCTGTTGAGAAAATAAGGATTGATTAAATGAGGATTTAGGGGCCAGCAAGAATGGAGAAGGGACTAAAGCAAAACATCTCCTTAGAAGAAGGGTGGGTGAGTAAAGAGACAAAAGGCCTAGAAAAAAACAAAATGAGGCAAGACAACAAGATCTGTATTTGCATAAACTTTTGATTCAAGGGGAATAGCTGCTCTGCAGTAAAAAATATCTTTGCTGCATCCCTCATCATTTCAGTTGGGATCTGCTGGAGTATATGCTGGAGTCTACTGTAACATGGTGATTACCTTGGGCGTAGCACCTCCTCTCATCTGTGCAGCAGTAATGTTGGCTGAATCATGCAAACACATGGTGCAGCTTTCTTAGAAGACTTCAAGTCCAGGGCACATGTCATTGGTACAGCTTCCCCAGGGTACTGGAGCTAATCCCATTATTATGGTACAGCACTGGGCTTTGTCACATGGTCTACCCTAAATTCCCTCCAGAAAGAGCGAGCAATCATTTTTAGTTTTATTATTGCATTATTTATTATTTTATTATTGCATTACAGCATAGATCAGTTACTGCAGAAAATAAAATGATGCTGCTAGCAAAGTTTGTACGTGACATTGAGGACAAACTGCTCTCATACTGTCACTAGAGGTGGTCACACAAGGTGAGAGCAGGAACTGTGCTTGAGTAAGAGTCTCAGGGACTGGCAAAGGGAGCCCACAGCCCTCCAGGCTCTCTACCAGCAAAGGCAGAAGCAGGATAAGAAAATCTGGTGATTGACATGGGCAAAAAGGTAGCCCTTGGCTGGGGAAAAGAAGTGTCTGAAGGGATGTCCCAAAACTCTCTGAGGATGTGCCAGTACACAGGGCAAAACTAGGAACGATTGGAGGGTCAAGGGCTGGGAAAGTCTTGGGGTAAACACACTACCCTGCCACCCCAAAACTACCACTGTAGATCCTGATACAGTACTGCTGCTAAAATAGCAGTAGTAGAGCATCATTAAACTGGGTTCAACAACTCCCACCTCCACCAGCTTCCTAAGGCACTAAAGGCAAATTCTGTTTTTTGTCCTGTCAGTGATTTTATCTCATCTTTTGTACAGCTCCAGATGCTTCCTAAAACAGAGCAAGTAATATTTTTGCTTCCCATTTCAGTTATTTTAAAGTTTCCTTATTTGCAACAGCCACTTCTTTAAAGTGAGATTCAATTCTAAATGAGGACACAGCTGCTGCCTCTTCTTTCCTCATCTCTGCATTAGCTGCAATTGGCAGTGAGCCTCAGAGCATTCTCATTTCTTCCCATTAAATATTTTAGAAAACAGAGATTTCTCAGAGTTATCAAAGTGGTATTTTCAATAGCTGAGAGTTCAATAATTGACTTCCTTGAAATTTTCAACAGCTTCTAGTTACTTCTGAAGTCCCAGCCCACAAGACAGACAACAGCAGAAAATTATACTCTTTTTTTTTTTAAGGCTTAGCATGATGTGTAACCTGCTCCTTCTTTCCCATTTCATAACTGAAAAAATTAAAACAATCAATAGCAGCAGTATGTAGGGAGCCTGACATGTGGAGCCCACGCAGGAGTTCCTAGGGCTGAATGTCAGCATCTCTCATCTTCCCAGTTTACACAAACAGCACATTTTGTCCTCCTGATCCAGTGGACGCCACAGCATCCTCATCTCTAAAGTCAGTTGTTTGCATGGCTTTTTGGTCCAACACAGATTTAAGAATGCCTACATCCTGGACTGAAAGACTTAAGATTGCTTTGGATCACCTCAATAACCATTTGATTTTGGTTACAGATCTCAGATTATAAATAACAAGATCCATGCCATTTCTTGCTTGCTTTTTCACAGATACCTCTACTGTAAGACAAGACAATCTTCCTCCTTTAAGTCTGACTACATAAAACAGTTTGTTCATATCCTTGGCCACAAAGTCTCCCCAGAAGAAGCATAAAGCCAATAAAATACTTTTGATAACGTGCATCCAAAATATTTATTGGATGGTTTTACCTCAAATGTATCAAAAGATATTAGAATATTCTATGCAGAACTTTAGTTTATACCATCAATTTTCTCAACTCTATTTTCAATGGACTGTACAATAAGCAGAGAATTTCAGCACCACATATATGGCCAGCAGCTCATTTCTTAATTTTTTTTCAAATGATTTTAAAAGACTTGACTGGATTTACTGAGAAGGTAAAGGTGTATGTAAAAGTCATGCCCACTAAATGCTTTGCAAAGATATACATGAGCAAAGATCATACATAAAACATTAATAATGTGTTGAGGTATCTCTTGACAACCTCTAACTTAATCGAAAATTAAAAGTGTCTATTATAAACATTTAGACTTGTGAGACCAACAGACTAATCTGATGTATTTAAAGTTGGAACAATGAGGTATTTAATTTGATTGAGTCACAAAAGTCCCAGGTGTAATGGAATGGGTTACTAAATCATCTAACAGCTGATGCTTGTTTAATGACAGCATTTAATCAAATAAAAGAGAGGGACAACTAATATGATGTTTCACTTTAGACTATACCTAAGAATGGCCACATGGCAAGACATACTAGTATTGAAAAGCATTACCGGTATGATCATCAAACTAGAGGTAAGACACCAAATTACAATTGTGACATAGAATGAAGTTCTACCTTTGGCAGCTTTTTGAAACCTCATAAGTGATAAGTTATGTCTTTTGCTTGCCAGGATACAACTGCTTAAAAATTCCCAGACCAGTCAAATACACTACTCAAATGCTTAAACGCTTAAAGCACACGTGTAAGGAAAGCACTGGGTAAAGCACAAGTAAAATGTAGTAAAAATGTAGTCATTTTTTTGTTCCCCTGTCCCCATTTTAAAGGATGATTTTTTTATTGTTGAAAAACAGAACTGTGAAAATGAAAAGCTAAAATACAAAATTCTTTAAAACATAAACTAGAATTATTCTGGAAAGAGCACGGCCCACTCTGAAAGAATTGTACTCTTAGTTTGAAGATGCAACACAGTAAAAAGTTAGACGCAATTACCTGTGCACTACCAGTTCCAGGTAGTAAGTGGTTCTGGAACAACAAGAATTTCATTCTCAAAGTTTAACTAATTTCTCATTTAGACCGTGGAATCAGATAGACTTGCTGAAGTAAAGGCTTCTTTCTGAAGTACTCACTGTCTTAGTAACTAACATTCTACTTAAATTACAACACTACTGGACAACTAAACTAAACTATTTTCACCAGAACAGATAAGGAACCCTCAAAAGTCAGGAAGGGTCCAAAGGCAGTGGTAAGGAATGTCTGCCTCCTTTTAGCTCCTGCCTAGTGATATCTGTAAGTTTTTCCAGTCCAAACTGTAGAGCACAGCCCTCCAAGAGATTAAGAAGTGGCTCTTCTATAGCACTCTCTTCAGAAAGAGCTCACTGGTACACAGGGGAGACACCAGAAGATTTAAGTGGTCTGTGAGTTTGGCTTTAAGCCCCACATGACCAAGAAGCACAAGCTCAGCGCTCTGCACAGCAGAATAAAGGAATAAAAACCAAATACGCAGGCCTGTCCAAGCATATAAACAACTACTCCTTCTAATGTCAGGTGGCCTAAGACTTGGACCAAGACTATAACACACATTCAGAAGGCAATCAGAGAAAGCTGTACGTTTAACTCTGATCTGTTTGACTACACATGCTGAAACACACAGTGTCAGCACTGGCAGGCCAATTGACAGTAAAAGTTCGATAGGAATAGAAATCTAAAAAAAAAATTCAGTACTCCACTTGGAATCCCCAGCACACAAGAACCCAAGTGTCACCAGCTTCCCACCTACCCTTGGAGTCAGTGATTAAAGCTGTCTCATTATCCTTCTCCTATACCCTATCCCCCCCACCTCCCATGCCTCAGTTCCAGGATATCCACCAACCAGAACATATAAAATACTTCATATTCCCAGAACTGCAGGATTATAAAAATATTTGACATTTCAAACTTCCACCATTTCAAACTTTCACCAAAGTTGCTTTAATAAATTACATGTCAGATGTTTCACTTCCCACAGCAGAAAACAGAAAATTCAATAATCAAAATGGCTAAAAGTTGACATAAAATACTGTGAATCTGTTTGGCACAGACAGGCCTGCTGTCTTTGCTAAAGAGCAAATCTGTTGACATTGAATACTTTAACACAATGATCAGCTCCACAACTTGCAAGCTGCAACCACTCACTGCTGTTCTGATCATTATGTCCAGCTCTGCCTGCATGATGTCTCCAGCATAAACGTTTCACAGCAAGAGCATGACTTTGGCTGCAACAAAAAGAAATCCATACATAACTGCAAAATGTCAAACACAGTTGGGCATGTGAGTGTAAACATCAACATTCATATAATTAGTACTCTTCAGTTAACACTACCAACTGAGGAAAAACTGATTTGTGACAACCAGCAGGTATTAAATTCTTAAAATAAGTAGGGTCATTAACACTAATGACATTTTATCCTCTCACTCATCAATAATTCAAACAGCTATTGATTTCCAGTTTTACCACATTAAGCTGAAGGTCTAGCATCTCAGTTACTGAGATATGACAGATTTTTGGCTTTTAGCCTAGAATTTCCTGTTATCTGGTATCCCTTCCCAATTCACTTCACACTCACATAGGCCAAAGTCACCATCAACTTTCATTTCTGTTACTATCAGTGCCAGTATGTGATAGAAGAATCTAGGAGAGTCCTTCAAGTGAAACATTCAAAGTCTAGAGAGTCTCTCTAGCTGCAGCAGCACCGCATAGATCTTGTCATTCCTATGGTTTCTGGTAGAAGTTGCTCTTGAAAGCTTGCTGTCATCCACTCCAAAATGTTTTGCTGATGTATATAGACTGGGATTCTTTCCCCCGTCTCTTCAGTGTTTTCTATCATCTTATTTCATGACTTTTTTATTTTTATTTCTTTTTAAGTAGGGCCAACAAAGAGTAATACTTCTCAAAGCATTTGCATAACATGAAGTATTTATTTTGGGGTTTAACCCCCTCTTGTTTTTCGTTTGGGTTTGTGGGTAGATTTTTTGAAACATCTAAATAACCAATTTTTTTTTTTCCGGGTTTTGCTTTAAGGTATCTTTAGACTTTCAGGGATCAAAGGATAATAATTTTGGTATACAAATAAACCAGTTTCATATCGTTTTACATACTATGAGAACACAACTCCAACACTATTAGTCTCAAGAATAATATTTCATTGCTCCTAACTTACTTCAGAAGACATACCTGTTACCTATCTCAACACATGTGCTCCAGTCAGCTACTGCCAGTTCTTGTCCACTTTGCTTCCATGTGTACAAGAAAATCTTCCCATTCTCTAAGCCTACAGCAACAATGTATCTATCAAGAGAATAACTGCATTAGTTCAGAAAGAAATTACACCGAGGCCAATTCTAATGCAGGACAGAAAGAGGTAGCACTCAAGTACTGTGTTGCACCTTGCCCTTCAAATCAATATTTACTTTTCTGTGAAAATTAATACATCACAATTTAAATCAAAGCTGCTTCATTAAAAAAACAGCAAAGCAGAAACCTGCAAAATATATTTGGTTAGGAAAAAGTAAGGAGCTTATTACAACATCAGATCAGTCAATACTGTTGGAAAAATTAACACATTTCAGGTGTGTTCATGCCTCTCTCCCTCCCCCTCCCACTTCCTTTTTTTCTTGTTACACTGTTTGGAGAAGTCACCATACACCTGAAAAGGTGGCTAGGAAGGAAAAAAAAAAGTAGAGTTCATTCAGTTAAAGAATGGCTGAAATAATTGACAGGTAGATTTTGGGAGCTTTTAGCCACAGAAAATCAGTTGACTATGAAAAATACTAATTTCAAATTAAATACAAAATGACATTACAGAAAACCAGCAATACCTTCCATCAGGAGTAAGCACACGGCTGATACTAACAGCAGTTACAGAATCCCTGGCATCCAGTACTGTTGAACAAGGCCTGACTAAATCCAGCATATTCCCTTCAGTATTCACAGATAAATCACACTGGCCCCAGATAATGACCTGTAAAAAAACAGTCATCTAGGAATCTGCACTTTGAACTTCTTGTAAATGCACTTACAAAACATAAGGAATAACTTAACTAAAGGAATTCTAGGGCACAGAACAAAGTGGATGACCCTGAAAATAGTAAAAAATCTCTATCTACAAAGATTCGTCTTTGTAGACAGTCTGTCTGGTATCGTTAAAGTTACTGACAACAAAAACAGATTCTGTTATGAAAGTTAAAGAAAAACTTGGGACCCATAGAATTATGTGACATATGCTTGTCTTACTGCTTGAAAAAAGAAGGGAGAAAGTCCAACTGGCAGCCCACAGTCTTGTATATATATATTCAAGCACTTTATTTAGCTTATGAAAGTATCACTGATTTCTGTGCTAAAACACACAATAAGACTTTTGTGTATTTATAGAATATGGGCTCATTAGAACAAAGCATTTGCTAATCTAAAATACATTAAAATAATTCTGGGCTTTCTAAGCCTTTAATATTAATTACCTTTTTGTCCCGGCTACCAGTAATAAAATACTTGCTATCTGCTGTCCAATCACAAGACCAAATGATTCGACTGTGAACAGCTGTATTTTTGTCTGTGTATGCACAGCAAGTGAAGACTGGTCCTGGAAAAAAGCATACAGAGGAAAACCCTTGTTTCTACTACTTTACGTATTAAAAGTAATCATTACTCTTACCAAACTCTATGTAAGAACTGCAAGAATACTTGGATATTATTCCATTCCTCCTTAAAGCAACTGGGAATACGTAGGACCATATGAGTACTTTTTCCAACACTTTACTACTAGTGATAACCAGCAACTATTCAAGACAGTATCAGTCAGTCCTTTTATAGCCCTAAAACAGTAGGAATAGTTCAATCTTTTACATACATTTCTGTTTCAGAAGAATTTAAGTCCAAGTGTAACACCTGCAGGTTATTTCTATCAAGTTTTTTGTAAGAACACTGACTTCAGAAGTTTTTGAGTAGTGCATTATTTACCATGTGTTCACATATTCCCAGTAACTTCACTACACTTCTTATTTACCAGTAAAGCCCCGAGAGCTCAAATCATAATGGTCTAATTGTAAAGATTCATGTGTTACCAAAGAGCCAGGCTGCCATTGCAGCATGTATAAAATCAAGAACTAAATCTGATCAGCAGATCAGTAAATGGAACTGCTTTTCCTAAGTAGAAAAGGTTGTCATTTTGGAGCATAGACTTTGAATAACCGCTTCTTGGGATGCAAATACCAGCAGTTTTGCTTTACACTGATAATAATGTTATTTGTAGACAGAAGGGTTATTGATGAAGAGATGAAAAGAGGATTTCCTCTACTTGCTATGAGTATTCATGATCCTTATCCTGAAACATTGTGTAACTACTGCGGACAATATGCCAGGCTTTAGTATAGAAGTCTGAATAGAACAGAAATTCAAGCCAGGATACAACTGGACACTGTTTGAAGGGGCCAAAACTCACTGCCAAGTCTCTAGGAACATTCTATAGAGCCCAGCAGTGTTTATATGCTATTAAGCCAACAGTGCAACGATAATCACCTTCAGCACAAGCATCTGGGTCTAGGATTCCATTGCTACTGAACACTTTAATCTCCTCATGATTTTGCAAGGCTCAAAGTCTTAATGAGAGAGTCAACTGAATCCTTACTATCAGCATTTTTTTTCCAGACAGAGCCAGTCCTAGTCAAATTAATCAATTGTGTAGGATTATCAAAAAGCCACACGAAAGACAGAGATTAATCCTGTCAAGAGTCTCAAAGTGCCATGCCCTGCAAGCAGGGACAAGGCAGCTCTATGCAGGATACGGGTGTAGCAATGAACCTTCCAGCTATGCCTGCACAGAACACTGCAATGAAGGCTTTCCTTGACAGAATGCCAATTGGAAGTTCAGGCATTACACGCCAGCTTGTATACTTGATTTCAGCAAGTCAATCATAGAATCACATGCAGAAGGCAGGAGGATGAATAGTAGACCTCATTACATCCATCAATTAAACAGCATTTAAAGCCTGATTATATTCTTCTCTGCATTTTAATTTAATTTCTAGCTTTCCATACATTATTAATTGCATTTCTTAAAGCCGCAAAAGTCTACAACAATTAATTCTTCAAAATTGTAAGGAAAACGTCCATTAAAATATTTCAACAATTCTCTTTCAAATATTTTGCAGCCAAAAATATTGAACAAACTGCAAAGTCTTCAAATGTGTATATCCACTTTGCATATCTTACCTGACTCTGAGGAGTCTTCTTTCCTCCACAGTGACCAATTCCTGTCTCTAGAAACTGCTAGTAAAAATCTGTCATTAGGAGAAAATGCCAGCTGAGTAACAGTCAGATTGTGAAAAGACAAACTCTGCAGTTTTTTCCAAGAAGTAGTGCTCCACAAAATAATTGCTGCATGTTCTTTTTTGGAAGCCTGTATTGATGGAAAAAAAATATCAGTGAGAATTAATGAAAGCAAATGTAAAAATCACACATTTCAAAATATTAAGATGTTAGGGGGCTTGTTTTAAGGCTTGCGATAAAGTAAGACCCAGCTTTCCTCTGGGAAGTTTTAAGATTGTTTCACTACTTTTTACTAATGCTGACAATATATCAGTAAGAAAATGTTTCAGACCTATATTTGTTAGAATTTATCTTACTAGTATCTTCAAATGAATCATACATAATTTAGGAATAATTTATTTGCATTCACTCTCACCTTTGCAAGGCAACTGCCATCTATAAAAAATCTTTCACATTTATGTGAAAGAACAGAATTCAACCCAAACTGAATTCTGATTCCTGCTCTGTCAAGCCCTAGAAATTTGGTAGCACTTTTCACTAGATGGTGCTAGAATCTTTTCTTACCTTACATGCTGAAGCAATTACAGTGTTCGAATTATTGCAAGCAACACAAAATATTTCATATCCATGTCCATATCTGAAATAAATGTGAAAAGATATTTAACATATCACAGTCATTTTCAGTATTACATCCCAAATAATTCCTAATAATGTTCAGCATTCAATTTAAAGATCTGCATAAATTCTTTCAGAATTAGAAACTGACTACAGAAAAATCTCTCCAGCCCATTCCATAGTCCTGCAGAAGCTACGCTAATGATTAACAAAGCAAACTAAAGCAGCATTTAATGTACCTTTATTTTCTTGGTAAGCAATTTTAACACTACCAATAAAAATCAGAAGCCACATATTTGAATACCACTGAAGAAATATACCAGAAACACCCAGCCTGTTCTGTGAAATAGAGACATGCTTGTTCTGTGAAATACTGAAAGATTTTTGAACTAAAGGACAAGAATCATGTTGGGAAAGGAAAACACAATGATGAAAGTAGAACTGCATGCCTTAGTCTTAACTTGCCACTAGCAGAAGTTTTATCATAGTGCTTAATTTTAAAGCACATTCCTGGAGACTATTTTGTAGTGGAAACCAATAAAAGTCAATTCTCTAAAACTAAAAAATATTTATTCCATCAAAAGTATAAATTTCCTGAAATTCCATGAAGGAAAAATAACTTGTGGAACAAGTCATGAAACAAGTCCTCAGTTGTTTTGGTTTTATCTCCTAAATGTAGTACTGAAGAGCGCTGGACGGAAAGACTTCAAGTTTCTGCACGCAACTTTGTTTTTGCTAAATGGAAGCTCCAAAATGTAACATTTCTTGTTAAATTAACAGAAAACATAAAATATTGTCATTTGCAAAGTCACATGAGCAGGACTATCTTAGGTCAGACCGGCTGTCTGTACAGGCCAGCGCTGCCTGCACAGGCCATTTGCCTGCAGTAAAGCAAATGAAGACAGCGGCAACAGGAGATGCTGTTTATATGAATGTATAAGCCTTGCCAGTATAGGAGCTCCAGTACCACCCTTTTCCCTGATCCCGTACACACAGTCTGATTTCTTCATTATGTACTACACCACCAAATAAAGGTTCACAGTGGAGAGACGTAACTGCATGAAAGAATAATGAAATGATATTTTCAACCACAAACCGTTCTGCCTTAGCATTGTGCAGTTCATAGCATTTTTTTATGCACAGGTAAACTGACTGGACTTTCAAAGTGTCCAGACAAATGAATACAGTAATTTCCTAGTGTCAGAAAGAATCTCTTAGACTTCCAAGTGTATTACATGAAATGTATATACATATAAACACATGTATTTATGTTAACACTCACGCTTCAATCTCAGCATGATGCCTACAAACTCTCTACAGTAATTGCTGAAAATAAAGATTAGCATATTCTAATAAGATTCACCATATTTTTAAGTTATTAGATTATGTAAAAAATTCAGCAAGTTCTTCATACTAAAACCTCCTCAAGCAAACACTTTGCAAAACCCAACACTAATCCTTCAAAATTTGGTGTCAAGTTAGAGCTAGGAATACACAAATGTCAATTACAAACAAGCTATTTTTAGCAAGATAGTGCCTCACACTGGTTTTCTGCTACTATGGCAACTTGAAATCCACATTATGAGTTTTCATGTTACTCCTTTCAAGATTATTCTGAGCAAAAAACCTCAAAGTCTATGAATGCTTTACATCTTGTTGCTCTTGCATAAAATAATCCCTGTCATTAGCTGTGTCTCTGAAAACAGAAAAAATTGCTCAGCTAAGTCATCTGAAGACCATCATAAAATGGAGTTATTTTATTGAATGCAGGATATAAAAGAAGATAGGCAGTACTCCCATAGCAAAGCATCAAATATTAAAATGTCCCACTAGACTTTGTGAAATGTCAAAGGCAAATGAAGAAAAATCTTGCCTTTGGCTCCGCTTCACGACTTAAACATCCCTTATCAAACTTCTTATGTGAGTGCATTAGCAGCCATAGCACGCACAGGGGAAGTAGTTAATGTAACAGTCAGAATTACAAAATGTGCAGATATTGTCTAACATCCATCGGCTTTCCTCCCAGGAAACCCTCCTTTGAGTACAAACACAGTAAAACGGCTTAAAAGTATTCAAAGGAGATTTACTGCCCAGTTAAAAGTAAAGATGAGCTCCCACAGAACTTCCCCTTAAGTCAAATGAAAGCAAGCTGCAAAGTGTTTTTCCAAAGCTTTTTATTTCCTGCCCCCCAAATGAAGTCACAAAACTGGTAACCTATAAAAGTAGCTGTAATTATCAGCAAAAGTCCAATATTCTTCTTGTTCCTGCCTGAGACCACTCTTTCAGGAGATTCAGTTAAATAAACCCATAAGAGATTGAGATTATTTATTTCTTCGTGCTGTAGTTTGAAGATTGATACTGAAGCTTTGAAGATTGTTAAAGGATACCCTCATGTTACTGGGATCCTTAGGGAACAAACCTTCATCTGCAAATTGAGAATTTCTGAAAAGGAAAACATAGCTGAACATCTGCAACCACAAAACAATTATTATGACCATATAATTCAATATCTGCAATCCACAAACACCCTGTCAGCATTTAGTACCCAAATTGGGTCTGTAACCATTTTATTTAACAGTCATCACCTTGCTCTACCACTAGCTGCTGCTTCCATCTATTGCACCTCACAACTCTGTTAGGCTTTAGGGGGAAGCTCCTCTATTGATGTCTCAGCCTTTACTTCCATACCAGAAAGACAAACTTCATCTGCAAGCCTGTGCCATGAAGTGGAAAGCAAGCAGAAAACTCCTTACACAGAGAGACCCTTAGCATAGGCAAGGTTGTAAAGAGAAAAAACTAGTAAAATAAAATTGTGATGCATCAGTTCTAAATGCTAATTGTGGCACTGTTTCCTAAATTTTATATATAATTTTCCAATTGTATATACATATAATAACATATATGTTTTATATACATATAATAACATACATACATATTTTCTAATTTTTATATACATATAATTTATTTCTTTTGCAAGTATTTGTAAACACAAGTCAAATCAGGTAGTAAACAGAAAGAGTTAGAAGACCATACTACATTAACATGTTACAACAGCTTTCTGGAAATTTTGTAATTTTAATAAGAAAAGGAAAACTTACAACTTTTGAATTTCAGGCCATAAGGTATTCTGCAGCAAGTGATCCTCTGGTGGAGGTTCTAAAAAACATTTGTACAGCATATTTGAATTTGGTACTAAATAATCTAAAAATCAGCTAAATAATGCTTCGAGTTTATATCCAGTGAACCTCCTTCTCTATTTCCTAAAACAGAAATGAATCTCATACCTGTAAGGACCAAGGGTTGAAAATAAATCTCAGGATACTGATTCGAAATGGTATTATATGATTCTTCATCCTCAGCTGGTTGAAGAGCCATATCTCCTATTCAAAGTAAGGACTTCATTAGCTAGAGAACATACTTGAAAGGAGGAAAAACACGAGCACTTATTTGAGTAAAAAACATGTCTTGTTTTTATAATACAAGTAACTGAAACTAGATTTCCCTGCTTGCAGAGTTACAATAATATGAATATTAGAAGCTAGTTATTCTGATGCATGTGAGAACGAGAGGATTTTTTAAAAAGATAAAATCTAACCTTCAAGAATGACCTCTCTCCATCAGCACAGTTTCTTTTAGCTATTCTTAAAGAAAATTTGATTTGACTGAACAAAGCACTCACCAGGAATTCAACCTGCGTTTCCTCAATGTTAAACCTTTCCTTCTGTATTTGAAAATCTTTAAGAAAAAAATCTCTGATAGAAGTGATGACTTCCTAAACTTAATGTAGATCCCTAAATGAAAAGCCATGCTTGAGCAAGAGTATCGACAACTTGCAAACTTCAGCAAAACTCAGCTTTAGGCAAAAGTACCAGAAGTAACTGAAAGTAGTTAATTTTAAGTTAAAATTCAACTCTGTCCCTCACTCTGAAGGTATTAAGAAAAAGGTACAGAGCTGGGCAACATTTTCTCTCAGATATAAACTACTTTTTTGCCAAATGTACATCTCAGATACAGAAGTTTCAAAAAGTAGGTACAGAAAAAGAAAAAAAAAATTATTTTCTCTTTCATACTGTCTTCTTTCCCCTTGAAAATGAAATGAGCAACATTTATCTGAGACCACTATCTGATCATTGGTCACCATGAAGATTTCTCTGCGGTGTATGTGAGAATAGAGGTCTGGGGTGCTTCACCCCAAGCCATTAGTGCTGACAGCACTGGGTGAGCAATGGTTGACAAGGCAGGAAAATTCTATTCATAGGCTGCTTCTGGGTGGGCCACGTGAAATCAATGCATGTTAGTTATTCTCTGTGTGACGACAGAGAAGGAGGGTTTTTCCTCCTCTCTCAGCAGAAGAACTCATTGGAAAGCAGGGGAAAAAAACCTTTGCCAAAATATATTTTACGAGTTATTTCAAGTATACGAGTTGTATTTCAAGTACAACAAAGCTGGTTTTTCTCTCATAAATGATTTAGGAAAATTTGGCTTACTGCCATCAGAGATCCTGGAGACAAAGCTTATTAAAATGCTTCCTTTTTTAGATCACACCTTCTGAAAAAGCTTTAAGCAGAGAAAAAACCAGGTCTGACCTAATTTATGGATTCCACTATAGTGCATTTTTACTGGAGACTTTATTAACAAACAGACTACCAGTCTCATCCTCAGTCTCAAGAAAATATTCTTTATCACCCTACATAGGTACTTGTTCCTCCTTCCTTGTTCCCCCACCATGTAATTTCCACTGCCTCTCCAAGAAATTCACCTGGCATCCCACCAGTCTTTACAGACACAACCATTACTTGCTGTTGACTAACTAATTCTTCCTTGCCAATACTTTCTACAAAGCATCATTTACCTGGAGAAATGGCTATTTTCAGTCAGAGAAAATATGACTGATTCCCCTCAAAACAGCATTTGTTCTATAAGCTTCTACAAGGGTGATAACATTTGAGGAGAGTGTGAAAAGGACTCCAGAATGTAGCTAGGTAGTTATTTTACAGAGCAACTACAAGTGGTAACAAGTAGTCTTGCTTTCACAGTACGCTATTCAATACTAGTTTTTTGACTAGAAGTCATTAGCCTTCTTAGGGCAGGGAGGTGGAGGGGTAGTGAGCATGTTAAAAAAGGAAAAATGGGGGAATCCTTCCAATATCCTGCCCTGGCTACTCCCAGACACATCACAGAAGAGCAATGAGGCTCTCAGGAGCCCTGTGCAGACTGAGTGGGGCTACTTCCTACAGGGGTGCAGGACACAGTATGGAAAGCAGAGAAAGCATTTTGGGTTTGCACAAGACATTTGGGAACGTTTAGGGGGAAAAAACAAAGGCAGAGAAAGGGAGAAAAGATCCTTACTTGTGCTTTTATTTTTAAGCACCGTATTTAGGTGCTACCAGAGAACTAAACACTGCCCAATTTTATTTCTAGATTCTAAACTTGCAGTAACTGCGCTTACAGACCTACAAAAAATATGTACACTTAAACAATCACTTAAAAAAAGCTTCCAGATGAAACACCATAACCATTATTTCTCACTGCCATACCTTCAAAAACAGCTTTATTGGATAAACCCAAAGCTGGCACAGTTGCACCTTCTGGAAGATTAGATGACTGCCAGAATAAAAAAATTAAAAAAAAGGTTACACACAGATTGTCATGCAGGTTCGGATTCCAAAGGCCACAGTTTAAGAAATACCTGAGAGTTACTTTCCTAGAGAAGTGAAGGGGGAAACTGAAAAACTTCCAACCCTGGACAAAACAAAGATCAGTACTCCAACGAAAAAAGCCCAAACCAAACCAACCAAACAAAAACAAACAAACAAAACACCAAAATAAAAACAAACAAACTTTTCTTAGGCCTCAGCTCAAGGGTTTTCTTCATCCCTAATTACAGGTTTTCTTCCAAAATTTTATTTATTCTAGCACATACATGACAATTAATCTATTGACTGAGAGCACTGCAGATTTTAACACAATAGAACTGGGAAATAGTTGTTCTGAGGTGAAATAATAAAGCAGCATTTTGGAAAAGGGAGCGGGGGGTTGAGTGCCTGTGACCACAGCTTTGAACACAACTCAGTAAATAGCATAGAGATGTGGCTGGAATACGTGCCTGTTTAAAGCAGCACAGGGGAAAGACAAATCATCAGTGAGAAAAAACTTTCATAATAGTATAGGGAAAAAAGTAAAAATTTAGAAAGGGTAAGTGAACTGGTGGACCTTTGTGCAGAGATGAAAAAAGATTTAATAGCTGTAAAATCCCTCCTTTACAGTGTCTGAAAAGTTCAAAGACTGTTTTACAGAATTAAATCAATAATTTAGGTGACAGCTTAAAATTTATTTATATGTTTATAATTAGATGAGAAAATATATGAGAGACATATACAAGTCTAAGACCTCTAAAACAAAAATGGTTCTTCATTACAACCCAAAGTATAATACAATCCAATGGATTTGAACTGAATATAATCCTATTCAACCCTTTTTGAACATAAAGCCGGCTTTGTTGTTTTAAGTGCTTTTTGGGGGAAGGCTTGTGAGCCAAATTACAAAAAAGCTTACACACTTTAACTATAAAGAGCTTTCACGGAAAACAATTTCAATAAAGCTACTTAAGAGTAGCTGTATCATTAGAGCTCACAAAGCCTTCCTCTTTAACCAAAGCCTACGTGAACACTTTGTGATATCATGAATCAAAAAACAGCCGTCAGAGGAAGAGCCAATAAGAAAAGTCTACATAAAAGTAAAATATTGGTATCTGCCAGCATTATAAAGGCAGAGAGTTTTTTGTACAATGGTCATTAATGCAAACGCTCACAAAGTCTTGTGGAACTAAAGCACTAAACAACTACTTGTATGACTTCTTGGTATCAAAAATTATTATATTTGTTTCCCACATATTTCAATTGTTAAATTAAATTGAAAGGCTAATCCATCTCCGAGACACTGCACAGAAAACACCACTTTTGAGCAAGAAATCCAAAGAGTATGCAAGGCACTGTACAGAGGTATCTATCTTGAACAAGGCCTGCTCTAGAAAATGCAGGGAAAACAAGAATTAGATCTTAATGCAAATGGAGAGCAAAGAAAGGACAGCAATGCAGGACAGCATAGGTACCGACAACTAAGAATTGGAATGTAGAGGCCTCAAGAAAATTTCCAATGCCAGGAGGAAATTAAGCATGAGCAAGTACATCTTTATAAATATTTATATGTCAGAACTAACAACAATGCTGAAAGCTTTATGCTATTTCCAAGCATAAAATTAAAAAAACCCCAACTAATAATACCAACACATAACCACATAATAATTACATCCAGCTAGGACTACTACACCCATAAATTAAGGAGAAGCACATTCCCAAGCTTTATTGTTTGCTTAATCCCCAAGTGTGTACAGTGGTCTACTTGATCTGACTTTTTTAAAATTTACTCACACACTTTGCAATCTTTTGACACTAGGTCTTTGGTTTCAAACGGAACCTGTTTCATATGACTACACCATAAAAATACACATGAAACAACACACATGGAAGTAAGCAGAATGGAAAGGAAAAACAAGGTTAAGGTTTCAGAACAATTAAAGGAATTTTTACGGAGTTTAGTGCAACCTGAAATTTTCTAAAGCGTTAACTTTATTTACATCTAAGAGGGCTGTCTTCACTTAGCATTGCTTTAGCACACTTACATGCGAGCACAGCTTCTCCATTGAAATACCAGTGATGTTACTGAAATTTTCTATAAAATTCTTGGGAGCACGAAAGACTCGAAGCACTTTTTCATCTGCTCCTGACACAAACTGAAACCGGCCAACCATCGCCAGACAACGCATGTCGTATCCATGTACTTGAGGCCTTGCAATTTCGTGCCAGGTTACCTAAATGGACAGACATGAAGTTAAAACACAATCCTTAACCAGAGAAGCAGCAAGATTTCAAGTTCCAAAAAAGTACTAATCCTTCACTTGCTGATTTTATTAACATAAAGCAGCCTTCTACTGACATGAGTAAAACTGATGTATGATCACATACATTAGCTGAATACTACTTTTCCACCACACATTTCCTGTAATTAGTAAACTATGTCCCCGCACAGATGTGTTTAAGGCACTTACTTTGACTTCTTTATGCTCGACAGTCAGGAATAGAACATAAATTGCCTAAGCAAAAGGAGGATTGTATGCTACTACTTTTAAAACTGTAGCTCTGAAAGACCTAAGAAAGGTAGTGATAATTACCTTGCTTCCTTCATCTGTCTTTCACAAAGCACAGCAGCACTGCTGTTAGCAGGCTAAAGGTTCCTACTTCCCCTCTTTTCTTTAAATACTTGATTATAGTGAGACCACTGAATATAAGTTCTGGAAAAAAACTGACAAAAAAAAATAGCTTCTTGTAGAAAAACATCTGGAAAATTATAGAAGTGTTTTCATTTGAAGTATTGGTTTTTCCTACTTTTTTATGTTCATATCCACTCTTCAAGTTTTAATCCAAGAAAATGAGAATTAACAGCTAACCAAAACAGATAGACAAAGTAGTTTGATAGTCATACTAAACAAAGAATATTAGTAAAAAATATATTATTTAAATTGCTTTCCTAAAAATCTGATTTATTCTACACGAGAAAAAATTTTTTTCAAAAAAACCTCTTTGTTTTCTAGCAAATACACTTGCATGAAGAGATTTTTCATAAGTGTCATTTGCTACTACTCCCATATGATACTTTAGTTGGAAAAATCCGGTGTGCACTTTAGAGTTAACAGCTGACAGAATTAGAATTAATTAAATCAATTAATTAAAATCAATTAAAATTAATTTAGACTACTTCAGTATTACAGTGCCTGCAGCCAAGACAGAATCTACATTGTACCAGATACCATATGAATATAAGCAAAGACATGTTATTGACTGTAAACTGCTTCACCTTAAAAATTCAATTGAGTTTTGAATGCTCAAGTTTCAAATAGGACCTAAATGGGAATTTGAGACATCCTACAAAAAAACACAAGAGCTTGATTACTTCCCAATGCAAAATAAAGCATTCATTCTTTAAAAAAGATAAAATCAAACAGTGTAATAAGCCCTTCTTACCCTTTACTAGGTGCATCTCTACATACTTTAGATCACAGCACATAACAGGAATGAAAAAAAAACCAAAAAACTCAAACCCCAAAACAAAGAGAGGGCTGCATAAGTCATGCAATAAGCTTCTTCCAGAAAAATGAGGATGCAAATTTGCATGACAAATTGAAGCTGATTGTTACCCCTCATTTCTGATATTCTGTTATCAGAATTGAGACTTTAAGAAGGGATAATTATTTGCATATAACACTTAGTTTCCTTTTCACAAAGAAAAACATGAATACTGAGCTTTCATACTAATTCTTCATAGATATATGAACCATCTATTGTGTCTTGTTAAGACAACTATCAGATGTCACCTGTTGTAATTTTTCAGATACTAAACTCAGTAAAGAAACAAAGGCATTTTAAAAGCCCATGTTATACAAGTTCATAAGCAGCAGAACTAAAGGCCTGGGTTTCAGGGTCCAGAAGTCCTGAACACACTCCTTCAAATGACCCATTTCTATGTCAACCCTCCACTTCACCTCACCAAAAGGATACTTCTCCCACACCTCATGCAGCAACAAATGCTGACACTACTTAGATTTACACCTGGTTGGAATAGCCAGGTGGCTGCTCTGTGTCAGAACAGAAAGTATAAGAATTCAGTTCAAACCAGATTTAGATATAAAGACCACAATCACTCTGCTAAATCAACTGGTTCAACAGTTTCAGGGAGAGCTGATCAGGTAAATCATACAAAGCTCAGTTCTTTCAGAAATAGGATTAAAATTTAGCAAGCAGCATACATAACACAAAGAGTGGTACTTCAGTAGGTCACAGAGAAAGTGATTTTGTCAACTCTCAAAGGCTGCCAACTTAAATCATGTGCTAGTCCTGGACTTTGCTTCACTATGTCAAATCCAACACACTATCTTTTCCACAGAGCTGCTGTACCCTCCAGATTGGAGATTAGGGAAAAAAGCAGGGAAGGAAACTGGAAATGCCCTTCCTACAACACAACACTTCTGCATTCCTAGACAGAGTTTCCCCCAGCCCAATGCAGGAGGCACGAGCAAGCAGCTGTGAGGTTCTTAGTTTCTGGCTGGGGTTAAACCATGACTGCATTCATGTAGTTCAGATAATCATTCCAGTAAAACAGTCAGCCATAAACAAACCAGTATTAAAAAAAAAAATATAGTGAGAACTTTGTTTAGATTAAGCTTGTATAAAAAAAAACCAACGAAAGTTGAGTTTCTTTAAAATTACCTGCAGCAGCGTTTAGCCAATTGTTAAACAAGGGCAATAGATGGTTATTAGAATCAGCCATATATTCCTCCTTCTGAAATATTGCAGAGCCTGTTTTCCAAGACCCTGGAAGAAGACTAACTGATAGTAATCTGGAGGTGAACTCGGGATTAAACAGCACTCATACTACGTGATTGCAAAAACTCTGCCACTAATATTTTTAGAGTGAAAACAGGACACACTGAATGACCAAACCAAGCAATTTTCAACAGATCATCTCTTGGGGAAATTTAAGGTTTGTGTTACATTCAGGCAACTTGTTCCAAACTCAGGACAGACAAGGCCTCTTAACCAAACTCACAAAATCTTTGAAGATCATACCTCTGTCTCTTCTTTTCTTTTCCATGGAGCAAAGAGTCTAGTAGTTTGATCAGAGCCCACGCTGATGATAAACTCTCCTTCTGGATCCCACTTTACATCCTCTACACTGTTAAAATGTCCTGAAATCACAACTTCTGGAGTCCATTCTTTCTATTAAAAAAGTCACCCAAAGAAGCAAGGAGTTTTCACGTGACTGACTGGCATATTCTAACCAAAATAAAAGAACTGATGTACTCTTTAAGAAAGCAAAAAAAACCATTTGAAAACAGCAAATTATTAGAACTCAAGAGTGACTAAAGAGACACAAATACTGATTTATTGCTCCAATCTAAGAGAAACTTGTGTTATTGGTTCAGTTGTGAACAAAGCGCAACCAACAAAGGAGTTCAGTCTATTCAACAGACTTCATGATTCCCACAGGTAAGAAACAGGTTTTAGAGCCTGTGAGATTTTAACCTCCCTTCTGTGCAGGAGTGAGATTCCTACAGAATATTATGTTCAGAGAAGGACTATTTCAACCACTAATTTTAAATCGTACTGTTACACTTTTCTATTAATAACAGAAACTTACCTCAAGTGATATAAAAGCATAATTCTTTCAAGTAATACTACTAACAAAAAAACAACATACCTTATTAACCGTAGCCTGTTTCCAAAGGTGTAGTGCTCCATGAAAAGCATGAGCAGCGATCATTGAACCATCTGGACTAAAGTGGCAGTCAAAAAATCCAAGAGTATTGCCACCCACTTCACCTACCCGTACCTGAATTAACGAACAGAAGTGAAATATCTATGAAAATGGTCTTCCACTCTTAGGAAATCATTCTTATTTCATGAGATGAGAATTCACCTATAGACAAGAGTTCACATTAAACACACAAATACATTTAAAGAATATTTTAATTGCAAAACTAAGAACTGATCTGAACTTCAAGCTGCACACTCATGGTCAAATCAATGCAAACAGAATGTAAAGTGAAAGAATAACAACTTGCAACAAGCTTTACTGCATAACCCATTTTTAAAAGGCTGTAAATTTAGCCACAACTAAGCATTACAACTAAGGACATCAAATGGTATCTCCATGTGATCACTTGATCATGAACTAATTTCTACTTTAAGTACAAAGACACAAAAACTTTTCAGTGAAATAGAGGAAAAATTAAATACACTACTGTAATTCTTTCTCACCTAAGAGAGGATTAGAACTTCCTTTGTGATAGGAAAGATCACAAAAAATGGTTCGCATAACCCAACACAAACAATTTCAGCTGAACTACTGCAATTTGGAAAAGCAGGTCAGCTGAACACAAAGGCATCAATCAAAGCACTAGAGAAATCTTGTCATACCACTTGTTTATTTAGGATGATCCACATTAGAACAGCTTTCAAAATACTACAGTGACATGAGTATTCAGCTCAAATGGAAGACAAACCTAATGACACAAGTTACTGTGAGTAAAACCAAGCTTGTGAATTCCGTGTCAGCTGCTCTGTAGTAACTGCTTGGGTCACATTCCCACAAGGATTAACTGCAAATAGTTCAGGAAAGTTTCTTCCTCCTCTTACCAGGACTGCACAGCATGTGTTACTATGCAGCATCTGTCTTGCTAAACTGTGAGTGACAGTTGAGCACAAACACACCTCAAACTCTCCAGTACAGTAATAAGAAAGCAAAGAAGCAATAAAAATCATATTGTATCACATCTTTTTTTTAAATATGGTTTTACTTGCAACACAGCATCAGAATGAGTATTTTTGCATGAAAAAGCTTTTGCCTTTCTCTGCCAGAATTTTATAAAGTTTTTGTTCCCTACAGTACACACACTATACTGAAAACACATCTTGAATACAGTACATGTTGTGAGAAAGACTGATACTTGCCTGTTCTAGCCAGACTCCAGATTCCTTATCAGGCTCCCAGATGATCACAGTTTTGTCCATTGATGCAGACAATATCCTCATTGGTTGTTGCATGCTGCCATCTACAGTACAAGGAAAATTATTATCCTACAACCTAGGAGAATACGAATACTTGCTAAAAAAATCTGGTCATACTGAAATCCAAACACAATAAGAAACTTGTTCAGCATCAGAGACGTGCAATGCAGTACCTATATGCCAGACTTAAAGCCACTGCATTCTTGCCAGGTGTTCATTAGGAGGTATTCTATTTTTCAACCATAATCACCCAAAGAAAATGCAAAACACGTACATGAGAACAACCATATTCCACAGTTTACTCACTCCAAACTGATATTGAATTAAATATAATTTAGAGGATAAGCTAGAGCTTCGCAAAGAGAATGCACAGCAGTTCTCAGTTCCATTCCTTAAGTAATTTTTTACTGAGAGGTTTACAGTTTAAAACAAACTAATCTCCCAGTACTCCCTGGGGTGTTTTTTTCCAAACTGTTAGATTCACTACAGATTTCAATACACTGTAGCACCTTGAAATACACAAAATAGTCAGGACTGCTTCCCAAAATGCAGTGAAACACTCCAGAAAAATGCTGAACACAACCAGAATGGGGAAGAGGGAACTGGCTGTGAAACCTGTAGGAGAACCACTGCAGAACTTTTCTTGATAATAGAGATGTTGGTCAGCATCTCACGATGAGGTGATATCTTGTGCAAGCACCAGATCTCCTACCTTCTGCATTGAAAATGTGTCTCTCAGATCAGCCTGCCTCTACTGACAATCTGTCTGGAGGAACTCAAGACTGGGCAGGCCACAGAATGCAAGCAGCTGCACATATGCAGAAGCATGATGTAAGACACCTGGAAAACTTCATGGTCTAACAGGACAGTTTCAGATTGCAGCACAAGACTGACAGGCCTATATTATGCTCTAACAGTAAAAATCTTTTACTAATGTCTAATTAAAAAAAAAAAAAAAAAAAAAAAAAAGTTTAAGGACCAGATAACTAAGCCAAAATTTTTCAAGCAAGTCCTGTGTCTTTCACTACAGTTATTTTGGCATTGTAATGGCACTCTGCTGTTCAAGTGTTGCATACACACCAATAAAGATGTTGTTTGTACCGCTGCAGTCACCTGCCATCAGTAACTCTAAAATATATCAGAAAAAAAGGCAACTTTGCCAGTAGAAATACATATCAAATCAAGAATCTCCTTCTGTTATACACCAGGTAGACACCTAACAGCAAATCAGTACTGCAAACCAGTAAATTTAAGGATTTCAAAAGAAAGATAAATACTAGAATAACATAAAAATGCAACTTAAAATAACACTTTTTCAAGGAGAACCTGCACTAATGCCTTATACCTACGTGCTAGAGAAAACCGATAGTCCAGGAATCTCTGGCATGTTATCTTAATGCATGAAGACCAAAGATTAATCTTCTGAATGTTGCTATTTGATTCCTTTCTACTCCACAAAAAAGAAAGGAGTGCTCTTGAGGTAATGTTTACCTTCTGAAGAACAGACATTTCAAATACATATATCAAAGTAAAAAAGCTATTAATTCAAACTGATTAATTCATTTGTACGCCATAACCAATAAATCAATCACGGTAAAGTCATTACAGCTCAGTTATTTTATTTCATTCTTTAAAGCAAACCTGAGTAAAAGGCAACATTCCTTTACTCCTAAAATCTTATTTTCAGAATTAGAAGGTTTTCATAGTCTACAGTAACAAGTGAACATGCAAACACAACACAAAGACATGAGACTGTACCCTATGTATACAACACTTAACACAGCTGCTTAGTTTTTGGTATCTTCTCACCTTTGGAAAATGAAGGTTGCCAATGAACTGAATACACCCAGTTTTCATGACCAGCCAACACCGACTCCAACGTAATTGCATATGATGTGTCAGTATCTACCAGAAATCAGAGAAAAGCACATTGTTTTCTAAAAGCCAAGAAAGACCAGGTCATTTCTTATATCTTCAGTGAGAATAATCAACTGCTCTCAACATCTCCCAGTATCTCAATAGCTTATTGACATTGAACAGCTCCTTGAAAAGCTACTTTGCTACAAGCCCTGAGTACCAGATTGATGCTAAGAGGTCCGTGTATTGCCTCAGAGTGGTATCACAGAATTCCTGGAAAACTCTCCTGAAATTTTGAAATAAATGCTCTGACACTGACTCTACCCATAGTCTTAAGCATATTTGCATCTCCAAATGACTCAAAATACAAGCACTAAGATACTTCAGACAATGAATCAGGACTTGCAGGAAGTAGCATGAGCACTTTTTACACATAACATCATACACACTTCATTATATTACCTATGTTGCCTGATAATTTATCCCAAAATAGCAGCAACATGAACCTCTGATGTTACAGTGCTCAAACAGTATGTTAAACGATCATAAAGTAAGCTTGCACGTACTTATCTGTTCTCTCCAGTATGTTTCTAAAGTTTAAGTAATAGTAGCACCTTTTAATTAATTGAATTCGAAATAAAATTAAAGAAATGCTATTAAACCGGAGGAGAACTCCACAACAGCTTACTTCCCACAGACAAACATATGTCCTACATACTGCATTTGTAATACACATAACAACGCATATTAATATTAAGCTCTCAATATTAAGCTTCACCGTTTCCTGTAAAACACATAATTAACTTTACATTGTCACAGCTTTAAACCAGTTAACTCTGCTTTTTCTAACAGCTAAAAATTAGGCAGTCAAATCCATCTCAGAGTCTTTTTATACAAGCATCAAACCAAATTAGATGGCAACCACCTTGTTAGCTTGCCTGAAACCATGAAGAGATACACAAGTGAAAAGTTGTGCAAGAGAATTTTACAGCTGTTACCTACCTTTGACAGTAAAAACATTCTCTTTCAATCTTATGGAATCATCTTCAGTTTCTGGAATTTGCTTTGATTTTGTACACACTTTCCAAATTCTTATCAAACAATCCTGAGCGCAGCTTGCTAAAAAAAGGTCTTCCCCTATTTGTTTTCAAAGAAAGAAAAAAATTAGAGCCACATTCTCATTGCTTTTTCATTCAGTCACTGCCACGATTAACCTACTTCTTTCCCAACACACACCTACAGCGCTATCCAAATTTTTCCTATTGTACACATTTTGTACACATTGTTGTACCTACTGTATACCTATTTGTATGATACAAAACCCACTGTTTGGTTTCAACATCAACTCACTTTCTCATTTCAAACTCTCTATTAATTTATAACACACTGACTAGGAATAAGTCCCTGCTTATAAAATGTGGAAGACATGATAAATACTGTACATATATTGTTGTACATATGCTTCCCTACTACTTATGCCCTTTGCTGTTGGAATTCTATCAACCAGTCTCAATACTTGTCAAGAACTCCTTTCTTCCTTTCTTTTCTTCAGGGTTGGAGCATCCTCTAATTCCATCTATTTTATTTGTGCCAACTATTTGATTAGTTAATGTCTGAATACGTTCTCCTCTTATTTCTTATTCTTAAAAAAAAAAGGAGGGAGGGGGAAGCAGGAGAAGAAAAGAGGAAAGGGCTATTTCCCCCTACTCTCCCCACTTTGAAAAGGCAGCCAGCTCTTCCTCACTCAGATACAGACATCTGTATATTGCTAAAACTCAATTTGTTTGCATTTAGGCACCAGTCAGGTAAACATACTGGAAGCAAGAGAGAAAAATGTTTACATTTTAAGAGGATACAAAGTTCCATCCTGATTTTTAATATTAGTACCACCATTTCAGGAAACCAAACATCGCAACCCTAAGAGCTGAGGCGCTTCAGTGCATCAAAGTCATCTGTTGGAAGGGTAATATACAGTAATACTATCATTAAACCAGTATTCCAACTTATTCATCTTTCATACTGACCACAGACTGCCCACTCAACGCCTCTTATCCAATCTTCATGCCCAGGGAGTATTAGCGTTTTCTGAAACTGAACAAGAATTCCTGTTATATCATGGAAATGCACTTCATTACCATGCACATATCACCAATGAGCTTTGGTTTTTCAAGTCTTTTATATTTACAGCTACTGTTATTTGCAACTGGAAAAAATTAAGCTGTTACTAAAGATTTTTGTTTGCAGATAGATTCTCATAAGCCTTTTTGGTTTTGCCACCATTAGATAAGCACGTGTTACATTATGGCATTACCCATATATGAGCAGCAATGAATGTGAATTTAAGGTGCACACCCTCAAGAAGCTACAGTCTCCCTGTGATAAAGATAAAAATTTTTTTATCTTTATCAGGCTTACTGTGGTACACAAAGAATAACATAATGGCAGTATGATATGACAAATAATTTTTCTTATAATATTACCACTTTACTTTGATTCAATTAAGTGTTTACTGCTTACTCAGCATTTAAACCATTTCTATTTTTCTTTGCCCAGAAACAGCACTGCTTCCATGACACTTTTTTATCTCAAGTTGACTTAAAATGTCTGAAATAACCATTACCGTTAATACACTAGTACAGTTTAGTATGAATAAATATCACATTATTTCTGGCATTTATATTCTCCTAAATCCCTTACCTAGGCCTACTAGGAGCTAAGATTAAATGATAGCCTCTGCTATCAGCACAGCTCTGAAACTGAGCTCTCTCTCCCTATCTGGGAGCAAAAACAAGAGCCTTTCTCATTGTTTGTCTGCTCTTTCTCAAAATCTCTCTCTTCTGCTTCAGAGTAGATGGTAAGCAACAGTAACTCACCCAAAGGAAAAATTTGCAGTATGAAAAACCATACTCAGCAATTGCTGCCTCTCTCTTTCACTCAACATTTCTGATACTCTTCCAAAACACCTTCCCATCATTGTCACTCTGGTTCTCCTTGTTCTATATTTGCAGTCGGAGAATCGTAGAACTGTTTGCTTTGGAAGGGACATTAAAGATCATCTAGTTCCAAAGCCCCTGCCATGGGCAGGGACACCTTCCATTAGACCAGGTTGCTGAAAGCCTCATCCAACCTGTCCTTCAGCACTTCCAGGGATGGGGCATCCACAACTCTGAGCAACCTGTTCTAGTGCCTCACCACTCTCACAGTAAAAAATTTCTTCCTAGTATCTACTCCACACCTACTCTCTTTCAGTTTAAAGCCATTGGCCCTTGTCCCATCACTGCATGTCCTTGTAAAATGCCCCTAAAATTACAGAACAATCTATATGTGAGACACAGGGCCAGAACAGCCGATCAGGTATTTCCAAATCAGAAAGTTTTGGTCTTAAGAATGTGTTCTCATAGCCATCTAAGCCTCATTTGGCTAGTCACTTCTGGACTCACTGGTCCTTCTGGATGTGGCTTTCCAGACCAATATTTACAGTAAACACCCAACATATTATCTGTAAATAAAGGCAGGAACACCCAGGAAGCAAGATCAAACAGCAACCTAAGATTTTTCTCAAGACTACATGTTTCTGACAATATATAATAAAAAATTTTAGCAATTTATATATTTCAGACAATAGATAAAACATGTATTCATTTATACAATCTTTAACATAATGCTCTGTATTTTACATTCACCAAGATGAGATGGTAAGGTTTTTCCAACTTAAAGATTGGCTCAGGCTGAACTGTTGGGAAAATACTTCTCTTTTATGGTTCCTTTTATGTTAAACAGTGTGCCTATCTCCCGAAACTTGACTTTAACATTAATCTAAACACACATCTAATAATTTTCCTTTTTTTAATTTCAAGGTGTTGTGGTGTGTTTTTTTTATAATCACCCTCATCGTCTTGCATCAAAAAGAACTATTATGAAAAGCAGTCATTTGTTCTTTCTTTAAAGAGTAAAACTAATTACTTTGAGATTATTAATACCACCTGAGGTTTCTAAGTCATTCCCCAAATGGGCTTTTAGGTGATACTTAGCTTTAAGTCAAGCATTCAGTTTCTTTGTGCTATAGAACAAGCACTCTTAACCAGTCAGCTAGAAGCCTATTAATTTTTATTTTTACAGGCGTACATTGCATAGTCCCCTTGAACTTCGTGGCAATTCACCTGGTTTAAGATGGAGGTTTCCAAATTTCATTACCTCATATTCACTCATCGGCAGTAATACTAACACCCGATGGTGTCTGTGGCCTCACTGCCAAGGAGGGATACCCCCATAACTCTGTAAATACATTCACTCCCTTAAACGAAAAACTCATGGTGCTGTCTTTCCCTTTCCTATCACACTGTCCTTAACTTTGCACCTATCTGAACAGCGTCAGTACAGTGGCTGGAAAACAGAAAGTAAACAAGAGGTCTACTACCATGTACAGAAGCAAGATGCCATAAAGCATGACCGTGACATTCCTGGTCATATGATTTAGTTTTAGGTAGTCCTGTGAAGAGCAAGGAGTTGGACTTGATGATCCTTATGAGTCCTTTCCAACTTGAGATATTCTATGATTCACCCAAAGTTTTCAAGATATTGTTTCCCATAAAAATTGTCCACTGAATCTGAGCAAGCAGTAGTGTTGCTGTTATGCCTTCTGCTAGGGTTTCTTGTATTGTTATTGTCCTTTTCTTTGAACATTGTGTTTCTTGGTATCACATATTCAGTTTGTTCAGATGTATTCTGTTCTAAAATTGAATCAATGTTAAGCTTCTGGCAGATGCACGTGGTCATTATTTTGAAGTTACTCAGTCAAAGTTTTTATTACTGTCCAGGTTATATTTACCAGTATTTTGAGCTGTCACTCCTCTTTTTTACAGATTTTGTTTCTATAGTCTCATATTTCTCCTTCTCTATTTCAGTTTTCCACTTGGCCTTCACTGGATACATAAGAAGTTAGACTACCAACAGTTAAATTTAACAAAACCTCATGGTCTGACTCACCTACTTCACAGGCTTTCCCATGCCTCTTAACTAATCTCTGAACATTGCTGCTAAGCAACAATCTGGTCTCATTTCTTTTAGGCAAAGAATAAAGCTGTTCTGTAGGTAGCAGAACTAATGAAGCCAGTTTGTCTGTGGACATGCTCAGCACACTCTGAACAACTAATTCTGCCCACACTTGGGGTACATTTCCTTCAGGACCAGGCTAGTAGCATTGTTTGGCAAATTTGGCAACAGAGGTTGAAGTCTTCTCATTTTTTCTGCAGCAGATGCTAGATGTGATATCCTTCTTGTATCTGTTTACGTCATCAGATTAGGAAGAGCCTGAATTGTCTTTGAGTCTCTTACTCCATTTTTTAATCAGGCCAAATTATTTGAGTGAAACCTAGTCAAACACGCACTGCACCATCTTCTTGGAGAAACCAAGCTCAACATAGAAATGTTTTGGTTTAAAGCTCTGTTTTGATCCCCTGGTTTACTTATTTCCCCTCCACAGGCCATATCCATAGACGTTATGTCTCAAGCAGGAAGACGTATAATGGTTTCTGAAAGATTTTTCCCTGCGTATTTTTATAATTCAATACCATCTTTCAACACATCAGAAAAGCAAATAGTTTATTTTCTCTCTACAACTTAACACAGTAAGGGATCTATGGGTAGGGAATCTTAAAAAGATTTAAAGCCTGTCCATTCAATTTCAAAAACCAAGTAGTTGTTAATGAATAAACATGTTTCAACTGTAAAATTAATGAGTTTACCAAAAGGTAGCCTGAATTATCTAACTGAAGATGCCTCATCCTCCCTCAGAGTCTTAGCAGTGCCCTTTAAGTTTCATTAGAATGCCTCGTCATGAATGTACATTCTACCTTTGGATTCATACAATCTTTTTTAGGGTGTTAACTAAAGGAAGTGGTTTACAAGAGTCACAATTAACAGGACAGAGCTACAACTCCTTACCAGTGAGGTAATAACACAGTTTAGATGCTAATCACTCTCCTATGCTAAATTCTAGTAAAAAATGGTAGGACAACAGTAACACTTCCTTCAAATACCTTTAGGAGTACCACAGAAGCCATAAAAGAAGGTGTCTGCAGACCTGAGAGAATGAGACTAAAGAGGAGAACCTGCCTTTTGCAGCTAGGAAGGAATTTATGTCAGAAGTCTTGCGAGGATGTCTTAATTCTGTTAATAGCTGTAAAGCACTACATGAACACTTTTACTCCACAAGGAATCAGACTTGGGCTCTTCTCTTCGAGGCCTGCACAGTCTAATTAGCTAAAAGAGATGTTCTGGAAGAGTAAGATAAACTAAGCACCTACAAAAAGTCCCATCTCATACTCTCAACACCAACTCTGCCAGAACAGCTGGTGAGAATACTTTATAAAATTGAAGGTGTGAAAAATAACACATGCAAAATAAGAAAATTGCTCATCCCTTGTATAAATAGAATCTTCTACCTCCAGAAAAAAAGAAAGCACCACAAACTTGCTTATCAAGCTGAAGATAGAACTTGTTTATTCAAGTTACTTTCCTTTATCCTCCACAGACTGCATTCAAGAACAGCTAAGACTGTTGCTATACTCAAAAGTTTGGCCAAGAACTGGCAAAATAAGTTATGTATCTTTGAACATTTTTAGCAGTCAAATGTATATAATTTGTTAATCTGAATCATACAAGAAAACAAGTTTCAGATTTTGAATGAGAAAAATCAACTGCACAGCCCCTGAGATAAGTCTTTCTTTAGCACACTAAGAATCATGTGGCATTCTGCCATTGCTAATTCCTAAGGAATTCACTGAATTAACTCACAAGCTAATTAGGAAAAAAAACCCCACTAAAAATCTTACACAGCACCCTTCTTTTCTACTTAGCAGTCAAGAAATCACTGAACATAGCAGACAAACAAGGAAGTACTTATTTTATTGATAACAGCAACCTTACTGTTGTATATGGCAACACAAACTGGCAAAATTATCTGTAAAGTAGCTTTAATCTTTCTCAAAAAAAAAAAAAAAGGAGTGTCTATTCTTTAATCTCCAAGGGGACTGTGCCTGAACAGATCCAGAAGACTACATCTGCCAGTTTCAATGGGGCTTTCTTAGCTTCGCTGGTGCATTGGGGCAGTGCTTGTGGTTTGAGGGGTTTTTTAAGGGAGTGAGAGAGAGAAAAAAGTGACACTGACTTCTGTTTTGTAAAACAGTCATTCAACACGTGCTTTAGAATCTAACAAAACTTCTGAACAGATGCAAGGGAGGACAGTGTTTTTCTACTGCTCCAAAGGAACATCTATCTGTATGAAAAACTAAAAATCGCCAGCTTCCAAATAATACATGAAAAATATGTGTGCTTTTAGAAGATCAGATACTCCTAAAAATATGCTTTTTGATGTTCAAAAGCATTCAAACATCAAGAGCATACTTAGCAACAAACATAAAATTCCTCAGATATAAATCATAACAACTTTATTATAAGAATTTATAGACTGAAAGTAACATTATTTCCATATGAACCACTTAATGCATGGATACTTAATAAAGGACAGTTGCAGCTATTTTGTTTCAGTGGGAATAGAAACACAGGCTATCTTCACACAGGGAAAAAAGTCAAGAAAAACTAACACTTTCATACACTGAATCTAACTTGAACATTCTGTATGTGCATTTCATCATTACCTAGAAAAATGGATGAACTATTTGAAAAGGGGTAGTTGTACGTGAGGGCTATCTCGACACAGACAGTACTTACAAACAATCAGGAGCACATATGAAAAGAAGCAGAAGAAATGAGTAATGTACTGAACAAGAGAAAAAAACTGCAATTACCTGACCATTCTGCTGTATGAACAAACTTATTTTGCAGTCATCACCACCGCAAGCCAGAATTGGTACTGGAAAGGAAAAGAAAGTCTTCATTTTTTTATAAAATCTAATATTCTAGGATACGAAAAAAATATAATACTATATTGATTTCTAAATTAGTTAAAAGAAATTATTACTATCTACAGACAGGCAAGTGTGATACCACTTTTTAATGTTTTCTACACTACATGCCTAACACTATTTGAAATAGGCTAGTATCTCAAGAAGACAAAACTCAGAAGTTATTTTGGCATGCAAATAATATCTGCAAATATTTAAGACGCTAAAAAGAGTAGTTTGCCTCACGCTCACATATCTGTATGAAGTTCAAGGTTTTTAATTAAGTTTATTTTATTGATATGAACAGGCATTTGCTCTAAATAAAGAGGAAGCAAGGAGCAAAACAAAGTGACTCAAAACTAATGCAGTTTAAGTTCCTAAATCAGCTGAGGTAAGGTTAGATGAAGTTAGTACAATTATTATACAGCAAATAAAAAGACAGACCAAAAAAGGAAGACAGATCACCACGGTCTGAAACCAAGCATATGAAAGCAATGAACATTATTATAAAAGTACTCAAGTCTTGAGTAGTAGTTTACTTCCACTGGCTACCCTAGAAGGTGCATAAACCCCATAAGTCTATTGAATCAAACCAGGAAAAGTCAGGTCTAAGCGTAAAAGAAGTTAGGCAGTGTATTAGTTCATCTCTCCCACAGAAGATGACGGGGGAAAACAGTTAACCAAGATACTAAATTTCATTAAAATCAACTATTTCCCTTATTGTGGATAGACCAAATAGCAACTTGAATATTCATAATACTTTCATGCTGTACACTAATCTCCTCTTTCTGCTTGTAGCAAATCTGTGCCTAGTTATCTGCTGTTCCTCTTGCACTTCTAAGTCACATTCCACATTCTTTTTCCTCCACCATTTGCTGCTTCTTTCCAACACCTAAGTCACGTTTCACCTCCGTCTCCTCCTCACTCTACATAGGGCTAAAAAAATCTCCCTTTGGACTGGAAACAATCAGCTGTTTTGAAAGAAGACCTGGTTGTCAGGTCCACAGAAATGGGGCAAGAGTGAGGTTTTCTTCCACAAAATACATTACAATGGATGTTCTTGGAAATAGTTCATTACTCTAATCACATATTTACTCTGTGGAATGAAACTTTAATAAAAACAAGAACTGAATTACAATCTAGTTGCTGTAGCAGACAAATACAAACAATTTCACTCAAAAATTCTATCAAGAAATGTGCAACTGGCAAACACAGACCAGCAAACAGATTCTTACATAAACGCTCTAGGATATTAGAATCTGATTGAGATAAAAGTCCTAAAAAGGAAATAAGAAAAGTAAGTTCGATCAGCAAAGCTTTTTAAAGTTCAACTTGGTCTTTTTCCACCTGTTGCAATTCAGTTCTGAGGAGACAAATATTTGCTGTCAAGAGGCCAAGCTACATCATGGCACTTACCCAAGTGGTAGGAAGAAACACAGTACATGACAAAAGAGCTGATCAAGATTTGTAAAATAGTAAATCCTATTCCCAGCATTTTAGAAGCAGAGTTCTGCAGACAACCAACCAAAACAGCACAAAGCTCTTCTTCAAGACTCAGAAACAAATGTACAGAAACTCCTCAACTAAGAGGCTGCTAGTAAAGTGCTTAAGCTGTATTCCAGCTGCAAATGACTGGTCAGATTTTTATGAGAAGTCTATGAGATTTGCCCATTTGACTTCTTCACAATAATATATCGATTTTTTTTTTTAATAATTTATTTTTGAGGACAACCAGTTAAAATACTAGGCATCATGAATATCAATGCCTTCTGAAAGCTAAAGCATCCATTGTGTACGAATCAAATTTCAATGTAGGCTTTAAATTTCTTTGCTTGGGGAAATTAGAGGTTACTGTAAATGTTTCTATTTCAGAAATGTAGTTTACGATTTTCAGAAAAATAATTCTGTATTTAATTCCGGACTTAAGAAATAAAGATTTTCCTCAAGAGAAAAGACTTTTTAAATCTTAATAGAGCTGACAATATAGCCTTCATAAAGATTTCAGAGCAACTCCTGAAGTTTTCATAGATCATTTTTCCCTGAAGTTCATTAAAATTCCAGACTGCCACTACAGATTAATGATTCTGACAAAATGATCAGCAGAGATACTTTTAATAATATATTTTAAGCTACTTTATTTAGATTTCAGAATTAACATGCTCCTCTGAATAAAAACAGTTCTGTTACATGGATGACTGTGTCAGGTTTAGGGAGAAAACACAGAACATGGCTATGCTGTATTAAAAGCCCCTCTATAGAAACGATTCTGATAGTACACTTTTGGTTCCAAATCTAAACTATTCTGTGACAATTACAGCAACACAGTTCATTGGCATGAAAAACACCAAAGTATAGGAATTTTTTTTCTAATTCCATACAAAACCTATGCAAGTAACTTCTCATTTGAAAATAACTTCAGTTCTTCAGAAAAATAAACTATTCTTTTTCACGTTATAAGCAGTGTGTTGCTTAGGATAACTAATTTGAATGGGGATGGAAAGAGTCCATAGTAGAGGACTGTCAAGCTCTCAACTTTCAGCAAAACTGGGTTTGGGGAACTCTGGGAGCTTTTCACAGCAAAAGAAAATGCTTTCTATTCCACCATTTAAAGAAGCTCCAAGTACTCCGTGCAATTTTGGTTTCAAAAGCATCTAGTTTTAAGAATTAATATGATAAATCTAATTTAAGGTGTTTCCTAAATGAATAGTCACTTCTCTTATATACAACACATTTTCAACATTAAACAGATACACTACTATAGAGTGTTACAGTGAGTATTTCTTATCTGTACAGCAACATAAATGAAAAAATAATCCACTGCTTTGCAATATGAATAATATACTCATTAAGATGGCAACATGGATGCTTCACTTCTAACAAAAATTCATACTGCAGGTAATGATTTTAATTTATCCTCAAGCTTTTTAACTTCATCTCAACAATCACCTGTTAGGGTATTTACAGCAGAAAAAGAGATTTAAAAGCTCTTTACTGGTGCAGACAATGCTTTTAGTATCAGACACACCCTGAAAACCGGCAGTGGTATTTTCAAACGGGAAAACACATCTTGATAGAGCTTTCATATCTCCCAGAATTATCACAAGACAAAGAATAAAATAAGCTGCTGAATAACTATTCTGGAGTCATATAACCAAAAGAACATATCAGTGTGCAATGCATTCTTCAAAGACTTTAAAACTTTTTCTCTTGGGAGCCCAGCACCCCTCCATCCAGGTGAAAGACTGCAATGCTACTTAAACACAAACTTAACTCATGTATCTGGCTTGAGGATACATGTAGCTT